>JBBDGP010003926.1:72500-513573 GCA_037952835.1 Lithobates septentrionalis | reverse complement strand
TTTAGCTCCAGGCCCTACCCTTCGGGCTGGGGGCCAGTCCAAGGGTATTTACAAAGATCCTTGCAGAGGTCATCTCCTACCTGCACCTTCAGGGGATCTCTGATACCTTATTTAGAAGACCTGTTGGTCTACAACTTTTCCAGAGAATCCCTGCTCCTGGATCTGGACAGGGTAATATCCACCTTGGAGTCCCTGGGATGGTTAAGTCACGAGAAATCCTCCCTGATTCCTTCTCCGACCAACTCTACCTGGGCCTGTGGGTGGACTCGAGGTAGTATCCAGAAGAGTGATCATGAGGATTCCGGGTCTCATGACTTCATGTATTCCAGCAGTACCTTGGGCCCCAGCTCCACTCAAGACCCCTGCAAAACTTCCTGCTATCCTCTTGGGATGGAAAGAAGGAATCCCTGGATATTCTGGTTACTATCCCTCATAGGATAAGAAATTCCTTTGGTGGCTCAACCCCCAAAGGTTGGGGGCAGGTCATCTTTGGTCCCAGCTCCAGCCAGTCAGAATAAGGACCGATGCGAGCTCGTGGGGATGGGGGGCCCTGTGCTCTGTTTATGCAGTTGCTACATCCCAAATGACATCAGTGGGACTACCTGTACAGAGATGCACAGAACACCTGTATGTCCCTGTCGAGGTATGATGTGTATGCCCTGTGTGAACAAGGCCTTAGGCCCCTTTCACACAAGCACACCGTTCAGGTCTGCCTGTCTGTTTTTCAGGCAGGCCCAATTGGACCACCCATTGCTCTCTATAGAGGATGATGTAAACGGACATGTCTGTTTACACCTGCCTGCATCCGGTCCTGTCTGCTAAAAACATACGGATGGGGATTCCATTCCCCATCCATCTAGCAGATCTGATCGGATGGCATCCGATGGAAATAGACAGACAGTGTTTCCATCCGACTGCCCCATAGGGAACAGCAGTGGAGATCAGCAGACAGATCCCCCCCACTGAGCAGGCTGATCTGCTTGACAGTCCGCTCCATGTGAAAGGGGTCCTACCAGAAGTGGCTGGTCCATTAGGGGCGCTGCCCCCCTGCAGGGTGCCAGACTCATACGTTTATATGAGGGTCCCCCCCCAAGCCACATGATTGGAGCCTGAGGCTCTAATTGGCCTAAAGGTTAGGCTCTGGGTGCAAAGCATTGCACCCCGAAACCACCCACTTATGACAATAGCGAATTAGTCTTCTGGCTTCTCCTCCTGGCTAATCAGGAATAATCCGATTGGCCAGGAAGAGAAGCCGTGGAGGGGAGAGCGCGGGGAGTGTGTCACTGAAGGGGGGTGAATGTGGGCATACCGGGGTTCTTGATGGATTTTTTTTTTTTTTTTGTAAAATTTTAAAATTGCAAAGATTTCAAACCAACTTCTTTTTTAAACGTTGTCATGGATGGGGTATTTGTAGACTTTTAATGAATTATGAATTTAATCAAATTTTGGAATAAGGCTGTAACAAAAGGGATAAAGTGAAGTGCTGTAAATGCTTTCCAGATGCACTGTATATAGAGCTTTACATATAATCACATTTGTGTCCAAAATGGTAACTAAATTTAACTTTAGCTTTATATTGCTATTGCCACTAAACAACCAAAAATTCTGACTATTGCAGCGATACCACATGTGTATGTTTTGAAACCTGTAGTGCAGCCCAGAAACAATGGTGCACTTTTTTTTTTTTCCAAAATATGTTGACCTTTTGAGCCCGACCTTGACTCGACCGCTATCCTTGGCAAACCTTGATCGTGTGTGTTATAATTTTTAACCAGCGGGTTGAACAAAAACTGATCCCTGCACAAGTGATGTACAGGGATCTCCCCCACATCACTTTTGCTTCCTCTTCCTCTTCCTCCCAACAGGATAATGCAACATGAGTAGTTGGGTCAATAATCTAACAGACTAGAGATATAGTGTTAATCTAGGAATTGGTTACTGCATCAGTTGCTGTGGTATTATCTAGCGAACAGGTCCATACCTTTTCAAATTTTTGTGGACAACCCCTGCCCCAGTAGGTGGCTTTATACAGGGGTAAACTGGCATTCACTAGGCTTTTCCAGAATCTGACGGGGGGGGGGGGGGGGGGGGGGGAAGACTATTGTTTCAAATTCATGGTAATGGCCTTACGGGCATAATATAAGCTAAAGAATGGTCCCGCGCTACAGCAAAAAGTAGAATCAAAACTAATAAATAACCATAAGGTGTCTAAAAGTGAATGAATGGTGAATCCTCATAGTAAATAATAAATAAAAAATCAAAAACATTCACAGTGTATAACGTCTCTTAGAAGCAATAATATATGGAGCACAAGTGCATGACAAGTGTCTGTGCAAAAAATATCAAGAAGGTCCAAAATGTGCAATGTGCAAGGAGAGGTAGGAATCCAGGGATGAGCTCACAGAACCCTCACCTTCATAGCTTGACAATCAGGCATATAGTGAGCAAGAATTAGTTGTGTGGTTCCCTCTTCAGCCACCAGGGGGCCCTTTATTCCACTGTATAAACAGCCAGTAATCACTCTCGGCCCATAAGGAAGGTGATTCTGGTGTATAATCAAACAGCCAACACTAGGGGGATCTTTACATCTCTCTGAAAACGGCCTCAGATAGACATCCCATCACGTCCTCATCCGAACCTGTCACCTCCGTTCGAAGGGGAAGGGGGGGGGAAGAGGCGGGGGGAACAAAGGAACGAGGGAGGGTGGGTGGAGGTGGGAGAAGAAAAGATACCAGATAGTGTAGTATGTCGAATCCAAGTGTGGTTTATTAAAAGTAATCCTGGACTCTTACAATGAGAAAGTTAAAAACAAGCAAGAATCAGCAAAACGAAGCATCCGAGCGCCACTCTTACGTCACTTCCGGTGCACTGTCAACCTACGACCACTCCCTACGCGTTACGTCATCACGTGACTTCATCAGGGGATGCTGATTGGCTGTGACAAATGTGTTTATATCTTATAAAACCGGAAATAGATTAGCGGCCATTTTGTTGTGGTCCGCTCCAATTAGTAACGGTGGCCATTTCCTAGTAGCCAATTTCGTATGTATACAGCGGCCATTGTATAAATAAGTACTCCTCTGCTGACACTTCAAAACTAAGTTAAATACTGAGTAACCGAGACAATGGAGTCTGGCTGTTCTATCACTCTTGTCCCCTTATCAACCAAAGCAACCTCTTCCGTGCAGTGAAGATGGGGAGACAAGGCTAAGGTATAGCTTTACTGCCAGACATATGTAAATCTACCAATATAAAAAATTCTTGATTAAATCAAAGTGAAGATGAATAAAGGATAAGAACGAACAATTAATTAAGGAAATAAAAAATAAAATATATAAAAAAATAAAAAACATAGAAAAAAAAATAAAATAAATAAAAAAAAAAAAAGAAAATAGAAAAAAAATAGAAAGAATAATAAAAAAATTAAAAAAATAAATAAAAAATGAAAAAAAGATGAAATTGAAAAAAATGAAAAAAAATGAAAAAAATCAAAAATAAAAATTAGATAAAGAAAAAACAAATAATACTAATAAAGATAAAAATAAAGTGAAAAATGATAAAAAATAAAAATAATAATAAATAATAATGAAGATAGCAAAAAATAGAGCAAATGGGCTGGAACCCAGTCAAACGCTGCGATAATACACATAACTTAATCCCTAAAACCCAATATAATGCCAGATAAAAGTGTCATAATAATTAAAATGATGATAAATATTAGAACTAGATAAAACCAAGCCTAGCTAAGGGCTACCTGGAGTAGACAAGTAAAAAGGGGGAGAGAAACCCTATGTGGGTGGTTGCTGCACATCGGAAGTCAAGCAAAAGCTACACCATAGACAAATAGTAGCATACATAAAACTACATAGCTTTAAAAATTACTTAAACAGTTAAGATCAAATTCTACATTGAGGCCTCCCGGCACCAAACTCTTCATAGTATGTATCCATTTAGATTCTTTCTGACTAATTGTTCTGATCTTATGGCTGCCTCTCCATGATACATTATATTTTTCTATACCCCAGAATTGTAACTGGGATGGATCTCTATTATGTACTAAATCAAAATGTTTTGAGACATTATGCTTGGGGAACCCCTTCAGAATGTTCTGTACATGCTCTTTCACCCTAACTTTAAGTGCTCTTTTGGTCCTACCAATATACTGTAAATTACAGCTACATTGTAGGCAATATACTACACCTTCAGTATGGCACCCTATAAAATCCCTGATCTGATACGTCTGACCAGTGGTAGTTGCTGAAAACTCTGATCTCTTACGTTGAAATTTTCTAGTGAGTTTACAGGCATAACAATTCCTACAAGGGTAGAAGCCTTTTCCAGAGAAAAATGTGAAACCGTTCTTTGGGGGAGGTTCGATTATGGATTTGACAACCATATCTCAAGGTGGGGGCTCTTTTGTATACAATGTTAGGCGTTTCTGGCAAGATCCTTTAAATCCCTATCATTTCTCAATATATGCCAGTGTCGTTTGATAAGTTTAGCCACCTCCTTATGTTGCACATTAAAGTCCAATATGAGACATGGTGCTTCATCTTGATGAGATTTCTTCTTCAAGTTGTCACGTAACATTACCGTTCTATCCATTTCCTTGACCTGTTGTATCTGGTGATCAATCCATGCGCTGTCATAACCCTTTTCTTTAAAACGTTTACCAATCATTTCCGCTTGTATTCCAAAATCTTCTTCATACGTACAATTTCGTCTAATCCTAACCAGCTGTCCCTTGGGGATGTTATACAACCAAGGTTTAAAGTGACAACTGTTAACGGACAAATAGCTATTGGTGTCTACACTTTTAAAGTGAGTCTTAGTGACGACTTTATCCTTCTGTAGGGAGATATTGAGATCAAGAAAATCTATGGTTTTATCCTCTATCTTCCATACAAGATCTATCCTCTTTTCATTTTTATTGAGTCCTTCTAGAAATGATTCTAATGTATCTTTACTTCCATTCCAGACGATCAAAATGTCGTCTATATACCTTCCATACAGGGTCAGCTCTGCCGGCATATCTTTGTAAACAGCTTCCTCTTCCCAATATGCCATAAAAGCATTGGCAATGCTTGGAGCAAATTTGGCCCCCATGGCTATACCGGTTATTTGTCTGTAGTAGAGGTGATGATGCCAGAAATAATTATGTTTCAAACAGAAATCAAGGCATTTTATTAAAAATTTCCTTTGTTTGCATGCCAATGTACTATACGTTCTTAGAAGCCATTTTGCTGCTGTGCATGCTTCATGATGCTGAACAATAGTGTACAACGAGGACACATCTGCAGTGGCAAGTAAGGTCGTACCCTCTAAGACGGATACCGTATCTAATAGTTGTAGAGTGTGTTTGGTATCTTTTTATATATGCCTTTGTTTTCTGAACAGCAGGTTGAATAAAATAATCGATATATTCCCCCATTCTGGAAGTAAGCGACTCAATACCGTCTACAATCGGTCTACCTGGTGGTTCTTCTCGATTTTTGTGAATCTTCGGAATAGTGTATATTATGGGTATCCTGCAAGATTCTGGTATCAGATATTTAGATTATTTAGCATTCAATATCTCTTTCTTGAGGCCTAAATTCACTACTGATTGTAATTCTTTCTTGTAAATTCTCGTAGGGTTATTTGGCAATTTAATGTAAGTCTCCTCATCCTGTAGTTGTCGATCCAATTCTTTTTTAAATATTATTCCTTCGATTGTATAACTACTGCTCCTCCCTTATCGGCTGGGCGTATTACAATATCTCGCCTTTCAGTCAACTTTTTGATTCCTTGCTTTATATGTATCGGATCAGATAGTCGCTTGGGTTTCAGCATCTCCAAATCTTGTAGGACTAATTTCTTAAACGTCAACATGTTTGTTTAAAACCTGAGGGTTAAAAGTAGAATTGTTACGCAATGTACTATGGCGAGGTACTTCTTGATCCCTTCTCTCTTCATTTGTATATTTGGGGGGGTTGCCCATGAGATTTTTTAATGTTGATCTTCCTGATAAATTTTTGGATTCCTATATGTTTTAAATTTATTCAAATTTCTGACTGGAGCATGTTTGAGTCCTTTATCTAGTACTGCTAGTTCTTGTGCAGTAATCTCTATCCCACTTAGATTAACTACTCCTTCTCCCACTACTCTCTTTTGCGTTTGGACTCTCTTCCCCGCTCTGCATCCTCTCTTTTGTCTGGACTGTGTCTTGCCCTGTCGCTGAGTAGTTGGGTCAATAATCTAACAGACTAGAGATATAGTGTTAATCTAGGAATTGGTTACTGCATCAGTTGCTGTGGTATTATCTAGCGAACAGGTCCATACCTTTTCAAATTTTTGTGGACAACCCCTGCCCCAGTAGGTGGCTTTATACAGGGGTAAACTGGCATTCACTAGGCTTTTCCAGAATCTGACGGGGGGGGGGGGGGGGGGTGGAGACTATTGTTTCAAATTCATGGTAATGGCCTTACGGGCATAGTACAATAGCAGGGATATGAGTATTTTCCTGGCTCTGAGCATTGACGGTTGTTCCACCAGCCCCAGCAGACAATATTTAGTATCATAAGGAACACGAGTCTTAGTGACCTTAGCAATCACCTGGCGTACTGCTTTCCAATGTTTGATAACTGGGCAAACCCAAAAAATGTGGGAAAAGTCACCTGGTTGGTGGGAGCAATGCCAGTGCGCCGGCGACATCATCTGGTGCAGCCTGTGAGGCGTGTAGTGAGCTCTATGCACAATTTTGTATTGGACTAGTTTGTCCCTAGCTAAGACCAGAGGGGAAAAGGGAAAGTCCCAAATCTCCCTCCAGTCATCCTCGTCCAGCTCCTGTATGGTCCCCACCCATTTCCTGCGGAGGGAGGACAACTCGGGGCCGGTGTTCTGCCGAGAAAGTTCCCACCGGCGGATAAGGACTCCCCTGTACTCCGCAGGCGCAGTGCTTGCGCAGTACGAGCCGCTGAAAATGGCCAAAGCTGTCAGCTGTACACGGCGCCTGTCGGCATAGTTTTATTCAAACTCTGTCAACTTAGATGGTGGGGCTTGAACCTGGACTCAGTGCGCAGGCGCCGTGTAGAGCTGACGATCAGCTGTTCAACTTCGGAGTCTTTCGGTGGCTCCGTAGTTGTTCTTACTGCGCAAGCGCAGCTCATTCGCAGTACAGGGGGGAACTTTCTCGGCAAGACACCGGCAGCAACCAGCAGGGACCCGTAGAGCTAAGACGTGGGTTTCTCAAAGTCCTTCACCCGAAGGGTGGATTCAAGCTCAGAGTATGCCAATTCAACTGTTTGGCCTAAGAACTTACACCTATAGGCATGAGCTATTTGAAGATGCTTAAAATGGGGCCCGTGCAGGCACATTAAATGTGGTGTGTAAAACGTGAAAGCTGGGTGAGCTCTCTGGTGATAACATGCTCAAGGGTCAGTATTTTGTATTTGGCCCAGGCCTGTGGATCTGGGATGGTATTGAACTGTGATAGGTTGGGGTTCAGCCACAGGGGGTGTGAGGAGACCAGGAGTTCGGCTGGGGTGCCCTCAGCGCCTCACCCACCTTCCATGCCCGCATAGTGGTTTGCATAGAAGGGGTGAGATGGTGAGGCGTTTTAGGCCCCCTGAATAGCAACCCCTTCAAGGCCTCCATAGACCTCACTATAGCTGCCTCCCGCATGACTGCAGAGTTGGTCAGGTCTGGCTGCAACCACCAATGGGTGGTCACAAGCTGAGTGGCCAAGAAATACTTGTGGCAATTGGGGAGAGCCAATCCCCCACTGTCCACAGGCCTGGTCAGAGTGGTGTATTTGAATCTAGGCGGTTTAGGCCCCCAAATAAAAGGGGAAGAGTTGCTTAAGAGAATTGAAGGTTTTTTCGTCAGCCATTGTGGGGATTTCCGAAAAAATGTACATAAATTTAGGGAGGACTTTCATTTTCAGAAGATTGATGCGCCCAATGAGGGAAAGGGGCAGATTGCTCCATGCCTTCAGTTTGGTTTTAATTGCTACAAAGACAGGGTCAAGAAAGTCCCTAATCTCTCGAGATAATGCCTAAATAGGTAAACTGATCAACCCACTGGAGTGGGAGAGAGGGTGAGGATGACATGGGCTCCCTCATCCACAGGAAACAGCTGAGACTTGTGCCAGTTCACTCTCAACCCCGAGAAGGCATCTGTGATGCCTAGTGTGCCCTGCAGAGAGTCACCAGCGTCATTCAAAAAAAGCAGCAGATCATCTGCGTAGAGCCACTCTCTCCTCCAGCCAGCCCACCCTAAGACCACAAACCTCGGCCGAGCTCCTGAGGGCCTCGGCAATGCCGCCATGGCGAACAGATCCGGGGAGTTTTTTTTTAATAAAGTAAATGCTGTAAACTATTTTAGTAGTGAGAGATTACCCCCCCCCCCCCCCCCCCATGTGCTCAATACTGGCTTAACCACTTGAGCCCCGGACCATTATGCTGCCTAAGGACCAGAGGTCTTTTTCCAATTTGGCACTGCGTCGCTTTAACTGCTAATTGCGCAGTCATGCAATGCTGTACCCAAACGAAATTTGCGTCCTTTTCTTCCCACAAATAGAGCTTTCTTTTGATGGTATTTGATCACCTCTGCGGTTTTTATTTTTTGCGCTATAAATGGAAAAAGACCGAAAATTTTGAAAAAAAATTATATTTTCTACTTTTTGTTATAAAAAAAATCCAATAAACTCAATTTTAGTCATACATTTAGGCCAAAATGTATTCGGCCACATGTTTTTGGTAAAAAAAATGTCAATAAGCGTATATTTATTGGTTTGCGCAAAAGTTATAGCGTCTACAAACTAGGGTACATTTTCTGTAATTTACACAGCTTTTAGTTTATGACTGCCTATGTCATTTCTTGAGGTGCTAAAATGGCAGGGCAGTACAAACCCCCCCCAAATGACCCCATTGTGGAAAGTAGACACCCCAAGGAAATTGCTGAGAGGCATGTTGAACCCATTGAATATTTATTTTTTTGTCCCAAGTGATTGAATGACAAAAAAAAAAAAAAAATATTTACAAAAAGTTGTCAATAAATGATATATTGCTCACACAGGCCATGGGCCTATGTGGAATTGCACCCCAAAATACATTCTGCTGCTTCTCCTGAATATGGGGATACCACATGTGTGGGACTTTTTGGGAGCCTAGCCGCGTACGGGGCCCCGAAATCCAATCACCGCCTTCAGGATTTCTAAGGGCGTAAATTTATGATTTCACTCTTTACTGCCTATCACAGTTTCGGAGGCCATGGAATGCCCAGGTGGCACAAAACCCCCCCAAATGACCCCATTTTGGAAAGTAGACAGCCCAAGCTATTTGCTGAGAGGCATGGTGAGTATTTTGCAGCTCTCATTTGTTTTTGAAAATGAAGAAAGACAAGAAAAAACTTTTTTTTTTTTTCAATTTTCAAAACTTTGTGACAAAAAGTGAGGTCTGCAAAATACTCACTATACCTCTCATCAAATAGCTTGGGGTGTCTACTTTCCAAAATGGGGTCATTTGGGGGGGGTTTGTGCCACCTGGGCATTCCATGGTCTCCGAAACTGTGATAAGCAGTCAAGAGAGAAATCAAAAATTCACGCCCTTAGAAAGCCTGAAGGCGGTGCTTGGTTTTCGGGGTTCCGTACGCGGCTAGGCTCCCAAAAAGTCTCACACATGTGGTATCCCCGTACTCAGGAGAAGCAGCAGAATGTATTTTGGGGTATAATTTCACATATTCCCATAGCATGTTTGAGCAATATATCATTTAGTGACAATTTTGTGCAAAAAAAAAAAATTGTCTCTTTCCCGCAACTTGTGTCGCAATATAAAATATTCCATGGACTCGACATGCCTCTCAGCAAATAGCTTGGGGTGTCTACTTTCCAAAATGGGGTCATTTGGGGGGGTTTTGAACTGTCCTGGCATTTTATGCACAACATTTAGAAGCTTATGTCACACATCACCCACTCTTCTAACCACTTGAAGACAAAGCCCTTTCTGACACTTATTGTTTACATGAAAAAGTTTTTTTTTTTTTGCAAGAAAATTACTTTGAACCCCCAAACATTATATATTTTTTTAAAGCAAATGCCCTACAGATTAAAATGGTGGGTGTTTCATTTTTTTTTTTTTTTTCACACAGTATTTGCGCAGCGATTTTTCAAACGCATTTTTTGGGGAAAAAACACACTTTTTTAAATTTTAATGCACTAAAACACACTATATTGCCCAAATGTTTGATGAAATAAAAAAGATGATCTTAGGCCGAGTACATGGATACCAAACATGACATGCTTTACAATTGCGCACAAACGTGCAGTGGCAACAAAATAAATACATTTTTAAAAGCCTTTAAAAGCCTTTACAGGTTACCACTTTAGATTTACAGAGGAGGTCTACTGCAAAAATTACTGCCCTCGATCTGACCTTCGCGGTGATACCTCACATGCATGGTGCAATTGCAGTTTACATTTGACGCCAGACCGCCGCTTGCGTTCGCCTTAGTGCGAGAGCAGGGGGCGACGGGTGCTTTTTTTTTTTTTTTTTTCTTATTTTTTTGCTTTTTTATCTTATTTTTAAACTGTTCCTTTCATTTTTATTTTTTTTTAATCATTTTTATTGTTATCTCGGGGAATGTAAATATCCCCTATGAGAGCAATAGGTAGTGACAGGTACTCTTTTTTTTTTTTTTTTTTTTTGAAAAAATTGGGGTCTATTAGACCCTAGATCTCTCCTCTGCCCTCAAAGCATCTGACCACACCAAGATCGGTGTGATAAAATGCTTCCCCAATTTCCCAATGGCGCTATTTACATCCAGCGAAATCTAAGTCATAAAATGCTCGTAGCTTCCGGTTTCTTAGGCCATAGAGATGTTTGGAGCCACTCTGGTCTCTGATCAGCTCTATGGTCAGCTGGCTGAATCACCAGCTGCATTCTCAGGTTCCCTGTTGAGACAGGAGAGCCAGAGAAACACGGAAGACGGTGGGGGGGGGGGGGCATTCCCTCCCACGGCTTGTAAAAGCAGTCTAGAGGCTAATTAGCCGCTAGGATTGCTTTTACATGAAAGCCGACCGCTGGCTGAAAAGAATGATACCAAGATGATACCTAAACCTGCAGGCATCATTCTGGTATAACCACTCAAAGTTGTGAATGGCGTACCTGAAGACAAAAAAATGGTTAACAATAAAGCACAGTAAACGGTAAAGTATAAAAAATTGCATACCTGAAAAGCAAACATGATAAAGCATAATAACAATAAAACATTGCAGAATAGAATACAGTAAAAAAGAGCAGAACAATAGAGAGAGAGAACAATAAAACGACAACTATTTCTTTTTATTATTTATATATATATATATATATATATATATATATATATATATATATATATATATATATATATATATATATATATATATATATATATATATATATATATATATATATATATATATATATATATATATATATATATATATATATATATATATATATATATATATATATATATATATATATATATATATATATATATATATATATATATATATATACATACACATATTACACTTTTTTTTTGTAACTAACTTTTATAACTGTAACCGGTTCCAGGTTCGGGTCTCTCAAAATGCGATGGCATCTTGGGAGACCCTGTGAAAGTGCGCCTAGTCTGTGCAATGCTGTACCCTACGCTAATACTCAACTAGTGAATGGTAGCGTTCAAAACATTCACCAATGCAAAGACCAGGATTGTCAGGACAGGAGGGACAATAATAGCGGGTGTCACGCCTATATCCGCGCTAGCTGCAGACACTATCTTTTTTGGGGGCGTTCGCTGGGTAGGGGTACTCGGGAGGACATAAAGAAAATGCCTCTCATGCAGCCGACTGCATTTGGTTGGGGATGTGAATGGGGGAAGTACGGGCGCTGCAGAAGCGGTGGGTTCCCAATTAGGATTGGCGAATGCAGTAGGAAGGGCACTATGGGCACGACGGGCCTGTGTTTGTCTTTCTGGTGGCAGCGGGACACTACTTGTGCTTGCCACCTCGCCAGCTTGAACTGCACTTATGGGACTCGCCACGTCACCAAGTGTTACTGCAGTGCTGGTTTGACTACGACCGGGGTGTACTAGGCCGCTGGCGCTTGCCAGTTCACCAAAACGCTACCAAAAAATCTGTTAGCGATCGCAGGGATCAGGCCTGACTCTGCGAACGCTGCAGTTATGCGTTTTAGTCTTTTGTAAGTGACAGTGATCGATCGATACTGCACTTGGGTGGGCTGGGCTGGGCCGGGCGGAGGGGCAAAACGCAGGTGCTAGCAGGTATCTGGGCTGATCCCACTAACACTGCGTTTGTGAGAACCCTAAACTGCTGGGGATGCTAGTATAGATCTGATCGGATCAGATATTGATCCGTTCAGATACTATACCACTAAGGGTGGTGTATGGTGCGTGCGTGGGTGTTAGCGGTACTGGCGCTAACCTGACGCTGCCTGGGGCTGGTGCTTGCCAGTTCACCAAAATACTACCAAAAAAACTGTTAGCGATCGCAGGGATCAGGCCTGACTCTGTGAACGCTGCAGTTATGCATTTAGTGTTTTGTAAGTGTCAGTGATCGATCGATACTGCACTTGGGTGGGCTGGGCCGGGTGGAGGGGCAAAATGCAGGTGCTAGCAGGTATCTGGGCTGATTCCGCTAACACTGCGTTTTTGGGAACCCTAAACTGCTGGGGACACTAGTATAGATCTGATCGGATCAGATATTGATCCGTTCAGATACTATACCACTAAGGGAGGCGTATGCTGCGTGCGTGGGTGTTAGCGGTACTGGCGCTAATCTGACGCTGCCTGGGGCGACGCATATCACCGCCGGGCGATCAGGGGGCTAAACCTTTATTCGGTAATAAACGGCGGGTGCCCTGACACTATAAAAAATAAACAAACTAACAAGCGTCAACCGTAACGGTTATACGGTGATCAGTGGTGAAAGGGTTAACTAGGGGGCAATCAAGGGGTTAAAACATTTATTCGGTAGTATATGGGGGTCCCTGACGCTATAAAACGCTGACGGCGAACCTAAAATATTTATGTCCCTAACTAGCGTCACCAGCGACACTAATACAGCGATCAGAAAAATGATCGCTTAGTGACACTGGTGACAGGGGGTGATCAAGGGGTTAAAACTTTATTAGGGGGCGTTAGGGGGGTACCCTAGACCTAAAGGGGGGTAATACTCACCGTCCCAACACTAACTGTCACAAACTGACACCAATGCAGTAATCAGAAAAAAAAAAAAAACAAAACTGCTGGTGTCAGTTTGTGACGGGGGGGGGGGGTGATTGGGGGGGGATCGGGGTGTTTTGTGTGCCTGGCATGTTCTACTGTGTGTGTGTGTTGGTGCACTCACATTGATGTCTTCTCTCCTCGGGCCGGAACGGAAATTACCGACCCGAGGGGAGATGACATCATTTCCTTTGCTGCTGTTTAGCATACAGCAGCAAAGGAATGATTCGATTGGCCGGCGGCGATCGCGAGGGGGGGCCACGAACGGATGGTCTCCCCCTCACCACCGATCGCCGGGGCACAAAGGACGACCGCCTCGGGCACCGGGGGGGGGGGGTCCGATCGGACCCCCCACCCGCGGAAGGCAAATCACCTACACTGTACGTGATTTTGCCTGTCCGTGCCACTTTGCCGACGTACATCGGCGTGAGTCGGTCGTCAAGTGGTTAAAGGGATACAGAATGCAGGGGTTCGGTAGTGACGCAAAAAAGGTTCAGGAATAATTTCAACAAAGTTCCCGGAAGCTCAATAGTAATTCCGCAAACTGTCAACTGATTACCACAATCGGTGAAATCCCTTTTTTCTCAGATTCGTAGTGGCAACCAAGCAAGTCCTCTTCCTCCCAGATGGTGGGTGGGGCTAGCAGGGCTGTGATTGGCTTTAGCATTGGCATTGGGTTGTCCTCCTGGAAACGGGGACTGCGCCCCCCCCCCCCAGCAGAACTGCACCCAATCTCTTCCCCCTCACATTGGTGGTCAGTGCCAATTCCCCCTCACATTGGTGGAATCCCCCACTATATACTGCCTCCTAACTAATCCCTCCACCCCCCCCCCCCCCCATTTTCTGTCTATTGATGGGTCCCCTCACCTCCCCAGTTCATGGTGTGCAGGCAGTGAAGAGATGTGCTGTAACCTTTAGCAACCAATCAGTTAGCAGTAACTCTGTGCACTAACCTCTTGCAACTAACCATTGAGTGGTAAGGGTATGCAGTAGCCTCTAGGAACCAATCGGTGAGCAGTAATGTGCAGTAATCTCTAGCAACCAATTAGTGAGTGGTATAGATGTCCAGTAACCTCTAGTGCCCAGAACTGGACAGCATACTAGAGGTGCGGCTGGACCAGAGTCTTGTAGAGCGGGAGAATTATAATTTTATCTCTGGAGTTGATCCCCTTTTTAATGCATATCAATATTCTGTTTGCTTTGGCAGCAGCTTGGCATTGCATGCCATTGCTGAGCCTATCATCTACTAGGACCCCCTAGTTCTCTTTCCATCCTAGATTCCCCCAGAGGTCCCCCCCCCCCAACAGTGTATAGATTGCATTCATATTTTTACCACCTAAATGCATTTTACATTTTTCTACATTGAACCTCATTTGCCATGTAGTTGCCCACCCCATTAATTCAGATCTTTTTGCAAGGTTTCCACATCCTGTGGAGAAGTTATTGCTCTGCTTGGCATCGTCCGCAAATACAGAGATTGAACTGTTTAACCCATCCTCCAGATTGTTTATGAACAAATTAAATAGGATTGGTCCCAGCACAGAACACTGGGGGACCTCGCTACCCACCCCTGACCATTCCAAGTACTCCCCATTTATCACCCTCTAAACATGCCCTTGTAGCCAGTTTTCAATCCATGAAAATGTTTGCCCAGGGTCCAGTCAATATTAAAGATGACCCTGACCATTGCAAATTTGATGTGGGATCCCTGCATCAAATTCGCAATAGCAGGAGATTTTGACCAGCTCTCTATGGAGCCGATTCACATCTCCGCAGCAGGTCTGGTGCATTTTGCAGTCTTGTGCTCTGTTTCAGGTCTGAATTTAGCCCAAGATTCGGGCTGAAATCGGACCTGAAACTGAACCAGCACGCACTGGACCCCTGCTATGAGCCGCATGTGGCTCATATGTGAACTGAGCCTTAAAGGTGTTACTTGGAGTTTGGCTTCAATTTGTTAAATGGACTAGCAGATTTGCATACACTAAGGCTGCCAATACATGTTTAATTTTCTTGTACGATTTTCTTTTAGATTTACCAAAAACCATAATAGAAGGTCAAAACGAAACATCCACTTTCAATTGTATCCAATTAGGCAGACCCTTGCACTACATATTTGAAGGTAAATCTAACAAATTGTACAATCTATGGCCAGCCTACCCCAGCCCCCAGATTAGCAATGCAGCTGTTTGAAGGTGTCTGGTACCTTATCCAGAGTGTTGGCACTCGAATACAAGAGGTGTGTTAACTGGCCAGATAACCAGGTGAAAACCGAGGGAAAAGCCTAATGCATCGATTTCATGTCATTGGTAAGCTGCAATGACCTTTTCTGTTGGTTTAATACTGTATTAAATGGTGATGATATGGGGGGGGGGGGGGGGCCTTTTCTGGTAACCTACTTTATAGGGGATTTCCTCTTCATTCCTGTTGTGTCTGCACCAATCAGATGGACTGAAGTAGAAATGAGCTTATTACAGGTAACTACATGGTTGTATATCTAAGCGTTACACCTTTTCCCCTTATCTGCTGACTGTTTTATCCACTAACTGACATGCTCTGTAGAAGTCTGAAGATAAAGGGACAAACTTTCTCTGTAGCTGTCTGATTATTGTACTGTCATCCTTGCACAGTCAGTGTGAGGTTCCATTTAATGCTCAGCACTTTGTATGAGCATGTCTTTTGCCACACATCACCTAAGAGGCTAAATTAAATTGATGGCATTCAAAAACACAGATCTTGGTGTTTTGAATGCTTATAAGGGTAGAGGGGGAAATGTGGGATCATGGAGAGATCTGGGGTCTTCAAGATCCCAAAGGAGTAGCTGCACAAGTGTGTGTGTGTGTGTGTGTGTGTTGTGTGTAATATGTATTTATAATTTTTTTTTTTTTTAATGATGGACACCGTGCAGTTCCCGCGGCCTCACCAAAAAACTCCTTCCAGCAGCTCCTCGGACTGGCGTGGTGTCAGCGCCAGTCCTGGTGAAAAAAAAATCTAAAATCGTTTCGCTGAAAATTTGAATCGATTTGACCTCCTCAACTCGATTCAAGATTCAAATACCGTATATACTCGAGTATAAGTCAAATTTTTCAGCACTTTTTTTTTTTTTTTTTTTTTTTTGTGCTGAAAGTGCCCCCCTCGACTTATACTCGAGTCAAGCACTTTTCTGCAGCAAAAAATTTCATTTTCCGAACCGACTTTGGGGCCCCGTATCTCAGGGCCACTTGGTGCTAGGAACCCCAAATTTGGTGTGCAAACCCAGTAGAACTAGAACTACAACATATCCAAAGCTGGGGTTCCTAGTGGCCCTGAGATACGGGGCCCCAAAACCGGTTCGGAAAATGTCATTTTCTGCTGCAGAAAAGTGCTTGACATTTTCTGAACTGATTTTTGGGGCCCTGTATCTCAGGGCCACTTGGTGCTAGTAACCCCAGCTTTGGAAATATTATGGTGCTAGTTCCGCTGGGTTTGCACACCAAATTTGGGGTTCTTGGCACTAAGTGGCCCCAAGATACAGGGCCCCAAATTCGGTCAACTGTGTCCATCTGCAGAAATGTCATTTCGGGACCCTTTGGGTTCAGAGACCCCAAATTTTGGCTGCAGCTAGGGGGCATCTAGGAACCCTTAACTACTGAGTTTGAAGTTCAGGGGACCTATGGCTGCAAATGGGAACAGTGATGCTGCAAATGGGCATTGTTGATCCTATTTTCCACTTACAGTAGCTGTGCATTTCTCACCCTCGTCTTATACTCGGGTCAATAAGTTTTTCCCTTTTTTTTTTTTTTTTTTTTTTTTTTTTTTTTTTTTTTTTGTGGTAAATTAGGGCCTCGACTTGTACTAGAGTATATAAGGTAGATTCCCCCCCCCCCCCCCCCCCCCCAAGCCCTATTTCTCCGTAAGGCTTGGTTCACAATGGAATGTGAATTGGATGAGATTTGAACTGCATCCGATTCACATTACATGAACCAAAACTGCTTTCTATGGAGCCGGTTCACATGTGGTGAAGCTGCAGTGCAAATTCGAAAAGTCCTGTTTCTCAAGTCGTCTTCCGGGACGGCACCCTGAGAGATGACTGGTCCTCCTGACAGAAAACACAATCAGAGGTTAAAACCCCGCCCCTCCCTGCACTCCTCGGTTTTTGATTGTGTTTCCCCACAGCGAAACAGTTTTTTTTTTTGTTTTTTTTTCTTATAGACCTAAGGCCGTGGGCTGGAAGTCTCCCCCTGGGAACCAGACTGCAGGTTTTTGGAAAACCTTTGGGTCTGGTAGGGCTTGCCCTTCCCGGGGGGGTTCGTTTCCCCTATTTCTCAGGGGGGCAATGAAGAGCTCCCCATGAGAACTGGAGGACCCTGGGCACTATGAGTCTCCAGAACTCCAGGGACCATTTTCCTGCTCCCCCCCCCCTCTCCTTACCTGTCGGTTTTTGGAGAGGATTTGCCAGTTCTGCCGTTTGCTGCAAGATGCAGGTGTTTGCTGAGTTTCCTGGCCGCCTCAGCGCCGGCGGCTGTGTGTGTGTGTGTCCGGCGCCATTTTGCGGTGGATCTTTCCGGAGGAAATGATGTCACGGCGGCCCGGACACTAGAGCACGAATGCCCGAGACCTTGGCAAGATGGCGGCGGCGTTCTGAGCGCCATGAGGAGCCTGAAGCAGCACAGGGACTACAGGTACCAGCTGGGCAGGACCCTTTGTATATAAAGGGGGGTAGTTCCGGGCGGCAGAGGCAGCAGCACAACAGGCAAGGAGCAGGCGTCCATTACTCACTGACTGCAATGGAGCAGGAGGAGTCTGCAGCTATTGTGGAGGCCACTGTGGGTGAGTCTACCAGGCTGGAGGAGATGAGAGGGTGGCCCTCTAGCCTTAACCTCATAAGGGATCTCTGTTTTATTGTTACTAGCTAAACGGGCTTCTTGTTTTTGCAGACACAGAAACCCAGAGTGTTGCCAGTAGACGAGACCCAAAAATCCTTCCCGAACTAAGGTGTGGGTAATGCAATGACAAACTAGCTGCAGAGCACACCAAGCCGTTCTGTTATAAATGCATCCACAAGTTGTCAGGGAAGGAGACTTCAGAAGTTATGAGGGATTTTCTCTCAGTACAATCTGAAATGCTGTCCACACTTAAAGCCTTTCAGGCTAGCCTCAATACTAGGCAGGATAGCAGAGAAGGCTCATCCTCCTAGGATAGTGCCTTTTCTAGTGTGAGACAGGTAAGCACCATTCCGCAGAAACCGCCATCTTCTCAGGATTCGGAGGAGGTGGAAGACCCCTGCCGTAGTCTCCTTGAAGAAGGGGAAGACTCAGAGGATAGCCAGGAGGAGGGACGCTCCAGACCAGGCCGACATATCTTCTCTATGGCTGATATGGAGGGCCTCCTAGGAGCTATTTATGCTTCTGAGGAGATCCAGGAGCCAGAGGCACAGACTTCTGTACAGGATAGGCTGTATCAGGGGTTGTCTAAAGCTCAGTCCAAAGTATTACATATCCACCAGTCTCTGAAAGACATTGTTCTAAGAGTGGAAGGAGCCAGAAAAACTTCAGAAGTTTAAAACCTGGAAAAGCAGGTGTCCGTTTAAGGAAGAAGAGCAGGAGAAGTTTTTCAAACTTCCCAAACTGGATGCATCTCTGGCCCAGGTGTCTAAACAATCTGACCTGTCCTTTGAAGATGCAGGTAACATTCGGGACCAAATGGACCGTAGGTCAGAAACCCTTTTACGCAGGGCCTGGGAGGCCAATGCGGCTACATTAAGTCCGGCTTTAGCTTCAGCTTGTATAGCTAGACATACTAACATGTGGCTTAATAAATTGACAGATCATGTGGCGAGTACTTCCAAGTCCAAGGATCTTTTGGATTCCCTGGAGGTAATTGGTAAGGCGGTAGCCTTTCTTGCAGATGCTGCAGTGGAGTCGGTGCGGACTTCAGCTAAGACAGCAGCTCTTCTCAATTCTGCCAGAAGAGCCATATGGGTTAAGACCTGGGATGGGGACTATACCTCTAAGTCTAGGTTATGCGGCCTTCCTTTTGAAGGGTCTCTCCTGTTTGGTACAGGACTGGACCAGACCCTCTCCAGATCTACGGAGAAGGGAAAGAAATTTCCGGTTAAACCTAAGAAGGCCAAGAATTTTTTTTCGAGGCCCCCAGGTTAAAAACCGGTTTAAGGACCGGAAGGAAAGAAATGGGGTATTGGAAAAGCCAAACAGAAGGGAGCTCTCCTTTTCTCTGGCCCCAAAATCGCAGACAAGAATCCTAAGTGACGCCAGCACCAGAGTGGGTGGGAGGCTAGCACAATTTATCCCTCAGTGGGAGCAGATAGCCCGGAGCCCTCTGGTCCTTCAATGGATAAGGGAAGGCTACAGGCTAGAGTTTGCCTCCAGGCCTCCGCAGACATTTATACTGACCTTTCTACCCAGAGAGAAACCAAAGGCCATAGGACTCGTGGAAAATATCGAGCAGTTGGCGAGTCAGAGTCATTCTTCCAGTTCCGGCGGATCAGCAAGGAAAGGGTTTCTATTCCCACGTCTTTGTTCCCAAACCGTCCGGGAAATTCAGGTTAATCCTGAATCCAAAGAAATTAAATACCTTCCTGCGATACAAAAGATTTTGCATGGAATCGGTCTACACGGTCAGAAAGCTTCTGTTAAAGGAAGTTTTTATGGCCACCATAGACCTGAAGGATGCATATCTGCATATTCCCATTCTACCACAACACCAGGTATTCCTTTGCTTTGCTATTCACACAGATCTGGGTACCCAGCACTGGCAGTTCCAGGCCCTACCCTTCGGGCTGGGGGCCAGCCCAGGGGTATTTACAAAGATTCTTGCAGAGGTCATCTCCTACCTACACCTTCAGGGGATCTCTCTGATACCGTATCTAGACGACCTGTTGGTCTACAACCTTTCCAGGGAGTCCCTTCTCCTGGATCTGGACAAGGTAATATCCACCTTGGAGTCCCTGGGATGGTTGATAAGTCATGAGAAATCCTCCCTGATTCCTTCTCAGACCAAGCTCTACCTGGGCCTGTGCGTGGACTCGGTAAGGCAGAAACTGATCCTCCCGCAGGAGAAGATAGAAGCACTGATGGCTTCAGTGACTTCAGTCCGACACCAGAAGGGAGTGTCCAGAAGACTGATCATGAGGATTCTAGGTCTCATGACTTCATGTATCCCGGCAGTACCTTGGGCCCAGCTCCACTCAAGACCCCTGCAAAACTTCCTTCTATCCTCATGGGATGGAAAAAAGGAATCCCTGGATACTCTGGTGGCCATCCCTCAGGAAATGAGAAATTCCTTGCTTTGGTGGCTCAACCCCCAAAGGTTGGGGGCAGGTCATCTTTGGTCCAAGCTCCAGCCGGTCAGAATAACGACCGATGCAAGCTCGTGGGGATGGGGGGCCCATCTAGAAGAACTGCAAGCTCAGGGTGTGTGGGATACACGACAGAACTGCGTCTTCCAATTTCCGGAAATTGTTGGCTGTCAGGGAGGCTCTAATAGCCTTCGAGAGCAGGATCAAGGGGAGAGAAGTTCAGATCCTCTCCGACAATTCCACAACAGTGGCCTTTCTGAACCGTCAGGGGGGTACACGGTCGCTCTCCCTAATGAACTTGACACAGGAGATTCTAGAATGGGCGGAGCGAAGGATACCGTCCATTTCCGCAGTGCACATAAGGGGAGTTTTCAACGTGAAGGCAGATTTCCTCAGTCGTCAGACAGTACAACAGGGAGAATGGGAGCTGAACCCCGAAGTTTTTCTCCATGGTCTGTCAACAACTAGGTACACCGGAGATCTCTTTGCCTGCAGGAAAAACAGGAGAGTCAAGAGATACTTTTCCCTCTGCAGGGAACGGGGGTCCGAGGGGGTGGACGCATTAGCTCAGGAGTGGGATTTCAGTCTGGCTTATGCTTTTCCTCCCTTAGCTCTGATTCCAAGAATCCTTCAAAGACTGAGTCGGGCCAGGGGCAATTTGATCTTGATTGCCCCCTGGTGGCCCAAAAGGTCCTGGTTTCCCACGTTGCGGAACTGGGCGGTTTTACCTCCGGTTCAGCTTCCAGAACGTCAGGATCTTCTGCTTCAAGGCCCTCTTTATCATCCGAACCCCGGTTTCTTCAGGTTGACAGCCTGGCTGTTGAAAGGGAGAGCCTGCGCAACAAGGGGTGTTCAGAGAGTGACACCCTGTTACTGAGTAGAAAGCCGGTAACAAGGCGTATTTATGCTAGAGTCTGGGGGGCTTTCCTCGCTTCACACCAACGGGAGAAAGTTCCCCAGAAAGAAATTCCTGTTATTTTAGACTTCCTACAAGAGGGAGTAGACCGAGGTTTAGCCACCAAGACTCTGAAGGTTCAGGTGGCGGCTTTGTCTAGTTTTTTGGATGTTAAACTAGCTCTAGATCCTTTAATTAAGAGGTTCTTGTCGGCTAGAGAGAGACTTTCCCCGGTGCAAATGAAGGAATTTCCACCATGGGATTTATCTTTAGTCTTGGAAGCCCTGACCAGGGCACCTTTTGAGCCGTTGGCTCAATCTTCAGTTAGACTGATTTCTTTTAAAACCGCCTTCCTTATGGCTGTTACTACAGCCAGAAGGGTGGGTGATTTGCATGCTCTTTCTATGAAGGAGCCCTTTTTCCGCCTGTTAGACAGAATTATTCTCAGGCAGGACCCTTTGTACCTTCCCAAGGTGGCTTCACGCTTCCATAGGTCTCAAGAGATTATTTTACCCTCCTGTCTCAATCCACAGAACGAGAAGGAAAGGGCCTTCCATACGTTGGATGTCAGGAGATGTCTGTTACTTTACCTAGAAAAAGTTAGTTTAGGAAAACTCAGCATCTGTTAGTCCATTTTTGTGGAGTTCGGAGAGGCGAACAGGCCTCTAGAACGACCATTGCTAGATGGATTAGACAGGCTATTACCATAGCTTATGAGCATTCAGGTCAGACGGCTCCATCTAATCTTAAAGCTCACTCTACAAGGTCTCTGGCAACCTCTTGGGCAGAAAGAGCCGGAGCATCGGTAGATCAAATTTGTAAGGCAGCAACGTGGTCAAGCCAGAACACGTTCCTGAAACATTACAGAGTGGAACTGCTGTCACCCCAGGACCTGGCCTTCGGCAGGAAGGTCCTGCAAGCGGTTGTCCCGCCCTAAGGTAGGCCTGAGCTACTTGCTCTTCTCTCAGGGTGCCGTCCTGGAAGACGACTTGAGAAAATGACCAGTTGCACTTACCGGTAACGGTGTTTCTGGGAAGTCTTCCAGGACGGCAGGCCTACTTCCCACCCGGTTTGTATTTTTATATAGTGGTACATTGGAGGTGTTTTTGTTTCACTTTCATGCACTGGTGTGGGTCAATACTTTTGCACAACTGAGTGCAGGGAGGGGCGGGGTTTTTAACCTCTTTCTTGATTGTGTTTCCTGTCAGGAGGACCAGTCATCTCTCAGGGTGCCGTCCTGGAAGACTTCCCAGAAACACTGTTACCGGTAAGTGTAACTGGTCATTTTTCTGAGCACTGCAGTGCAATTTGGAGGCGATTTCCAGGCTCATTGCCTTTTATGAGAATTCATCTGAATTGCACATCAGCTTTGAACACAGAGGGTGGAAAAAAGCGTGGGGGGTACAGGTTTTAAGGGGAAACGCACACAAAAAAGCATGGTCCACCACCACCACCACCAATCCATATCCTTATCTGGGCAGGCAGGCCAGGAAAGGGGAAGATGACAAGCAAATGTGCGCCCCTCCTCCCCACAACCCTGGGCTGTGGATGTGGGGGTCTGCAGGCTGGGGGCTTATTGGAATCTGAAAGCTCCAGATCCTCCTTTCCCCCCCCCCCCCCACGTGAAATGAATATGTAGTACATTGTACCCCTACTCATTCACCAAAAGTGTCAAAGAAATAAACAGACGAAAGCTATGCACCAACAATCAGATCATTGTACGATTCAAAAGCGTTTGGTTTAAATTGTGTTAAATTCTTCAATATTTTTAAGTATGTGGCAGATGGGGAAGAAAATCTAGTGGTTGATGCGCTTTAACATACTTGCACACAACTTGCAGGGCTGCTATTATTATTATTATTATTATTATTATTATTATTATTATTATTATTTTTTTCTTCTTGGTAACCTGTAGATAAACTTACCACTATAGCATCCTTGATCAAAATTTCTTCAGTCTCTTCCCAGTGTCCCATTTATTTTCAGAATGGGCACTTCATCAGAATGCATGTTAAAAGCAACACACCCATTAAACATTCACAGTGCTTGGAGGAAAAAGGTAAATGAACCCTTGGAGGTGAGAGCTGGTCAAAGATCCTTTGACAAAAAGTGCCTTCAGTAGCCCTGGATCCCTCTTTACAAAACTGCTTCATCTCAGACACATTTGTAGGATGTCTGATGTGCACTGCTCTTGAGGTCATTCCACAGCATCTCCATGGGGTTAAGGTCTTTGCTCTGGCAGGGCCACTCCAAAAGGTGAATTTTCTGTTTCTGAAGCCAGTGTGTGTTAGATTTACTTTGCTTAGGCTCATTATCCTGCTGCAGCACCTAGCTTCTACTAAGCTTCAGCCGGTGAAGAGCCACTATGACATCCTGTAGGATCATTTTGGTAAACTTGGAAATTTTCCCCTTGATGGAAAGTGTTCCAGGCCCTGAGTCAGCAAAGCGAGCCCAAATTGTGCCCACATATTGCTAAGTGTTCTTCCCAAACAACTTTGTCATCAGTCCAAGTCTCCCAGTTGCAGTTTGCTCTTTGGCTACCTTTAGGCACACAGCGCTTTTTATTTTTTTGTTTGGAGAGCAGCAGCTTCTGTCATGGTGTTTCATAGAGTGGCAAACAGTCAATGGATAAAATCCATGTATACCATATACACTTTATTGGTAAGATGAAAATAAATGTGTAAAAAAAAAAGTACAACTGTCATAGGCAATAAAGGATGAAACAATTAGAGGTGCCTAGAGAGCACATGGACTCACAGTAGCCGTGCCAATCATGGAAGCCAGAGGTGGTGGAAGGATGGCTGTCCCACTTCAAAGGCTGTCTGGGGGAAGGGGCGGGCACACTGGGAGACGGGTTCCATATGGAATCCTTCCAAAGCGTGGATGCAAGGATCATGGCCAGATCTCCAGGGAGCATCAGCAGGGAGACTGCATCAGCCCGAGGCTCAAGATCACAGGACACCAAGGGAGAAGGAGGAGGGAGCCAGTACAGTACCCAGAGGATCTGTGATATGGTATGGAGCTGGAGTGATGCAATACACGGCACAATTTCTGGGTGTCTGGTATACATGGATTTTATCATTTGATTGTTTTCCACTCTTTGGATCAGCGCTCCCCCTTTTTTTTTTTTTTTTTTTTTTTTTTTTTTTCCCTCCATAGACACCCTGCCTGTTCATGAGTCTACCATATATGAAAGTCTTTGAACAGTGATTGCCTTTTTTTATCACCATTTCATAATCTCATATGTTGCATCCACATTTATCCTTAGTGCAATTTAATACAAAATCCACATTATTCTGTCCTATCCAGTAAAATAAAAAAAATAATCCCAGTAAGCATGAACAATCTTTTCATCCTTTATGCTAATCGCCACACGTGCGCCCCTTTCCCCTTAGCAGATTCTATTTGTCACCATTTCTGAGAGGCCAAGTTGCATGTTTTGTTATATTCCTATCCTTCTACATCTGAACAGCAATTTAATGCTCGGTGTAGAAAATGGAAGGAAAATATGCATGGCATAAACTTTTAAAACCCTTAACATTGACCAATTCTTGCCAGCACTATTGCATAAGTATTAGTTTAACCTACTATCTTAATCTGTCAGCACCAGGTAAGCTTTTTCCTGGTGACAGTATGTCCTTTCTATGCTTTTTATTTTTATTTCCCCCCCCCCCCCCCTCAGGTGTGGTGTGAACAGAATTCCCACAGCTACCAAATACTGTATACATCGCTCAATATACTCCAGTACTAATTGAATTCTAATTGTAATTACCTGACCTGGCTTCTCCCCTCCTAAAACCTCTAATTTGTTTCAGCATGTTGGATACCTGCAATGTTTTCTAGGGAGCTGCAAGAGGGAGCAGGACTCATATCTGGCTTGTCTCCTTTAAAACTTCTATTGGTTCTTTAGTTTCGTTGGCTACAGTTCTACTAGAAATATCTGTAAGAGGGCAGGCCAGCCCTGGAGTCTTTTCCAAAACTGAAATTTGACTTCCTAGAAAGAGGTTTACTTTAAAGGATATGTTCACCTTTGGGAACATGTTCAATGTTCCACTAGTTTTTAGGGTTGAACATGTTACCACTGCTGCAGCTGCTTCTCGCTGCCTTCTCTGTCTGTGACAGCAGCACAAGCTGGTTCCCCGTACTAGCTGTCACCTTTTTAAAAACCGTGCTCTGTATGAACTACAACCCCTGACATCCTTTGCGGCTGTCGGCTTGTGGGTTTTCAATGAACTACTATAGCGCTGTGGTAGTTCATTGAGTCTTCCTGTCAGTGTGAAACTGCATGGCTGTATGATGTACAGGCAGACAGCTCACACTGACTGTGTGTCTATTCTTTCTCATTAAAGCAGAGCTCCAGTCACCTTTTGCAAAAATGAAGTCAGCAGGTACAAAAACTGTAGCTACTGACTTAATGAACTATTATTATAAAACAAGCTATTTACTATATTCATGTGAAAGAAAGTATCATCTTTACAGTACAAGTAAATGGATACCTAGCATGTCGTGGTTTAAAATTGCACACGCTCGTGGAATGGCAGCAATCTACGGTACTTGAAAATCTCCATAGGCAACACTTTAAAAAATGTTTACGGGTTACCTGTGCAGGAGGTCTTATGCTGGCAGTATTGCTCAAACCACACGTGAGGCATCGCCATGAATGTTGGAACACCTTTACATATGCATGTGCGAGTAACATAAGCATTCACTTCTGCACACAAGCATGGAGGGATGAAGCGCTTTAATGTGGTGGGTTTAAAAAAAAAGACCATGGGAATCGAAGTGACGTCGGATGTTGCTTCGGTTCTCCAAAGGTGTAGACTTCTTGGCCTCACCCTTCTCCATACCCAGCTACTGGTCGGATTGTTCCTGGGCTTCACTGGTGTCTGGTAAGCCCAGGAATGACTGGGAAGCGATGGAGGGGGCACAACTCCCGCTGCTTAAAGTGATCCTGCAGCAAGACCACTTGTGTGAAAGAGCATTGGCCATAGTAAATTAAAAAAATCAGGGTTATGGCAGCTAGCTGCTGCCATACTCCCATATTGAACATCAAAGTAATTACGCATTTTTACTATGGGCCGGTCGTCAAGTGGCTAAACTGATATTGTGCCTTTTATTGAGCTTTCGGCCTAAAGTAGCTTGAATTTGGCTCATGTAACAAGAGAGCCACAAAGTTGGGGCTAGATTACACTTGCTTAAAAACAAAGCTTCGGACAGGCTTTGTTAAAGCTCTCTGAACGCTAGTCCAAGCTCCTGTCACTAAATAAAATGGTTAGCTTACAGTCCAGTTTACACCTTGCTTTTGCTTGGGGCTTCAAGCGAGCTTTGCTATAGACTTCTAATAGAGGCTTTTAAAGACTCTTTGAAGCATGACTAAAGCTACATGGGGTATAATTTTTGAAGCTAAGCAAAAGCGGGTGTAAACAGGACTGTAGGCTAACCATTTTGTTTGGTGACAGGAGCTTTGACTAGTGTTCAGAGAACTTTAACAGCCTGTGCGAAGACTTGTTTTGAAGCAAGTGTTAGCTAGCTGTTAATGTGTGAAGCCAAAGCAAATGTGTAAAGTGTAAATGAGCCCTTTAATGAGAGGCTCAACCTGGATGCAGTACCAGTCTACAATTTTATGCGTTTTTACTTTGCTTTTTTAAGAAAAAAAATAAAATTGTTTTGACAATGAAATACACGAACATTTGTATTTTTTTTTTCTTTTCTAGGTAGTGAATGAAGCATTGGTGTGATGTGCAAAAGCAGAATTTTACTATAACCTATTAGGTGACACTTCTGTAAATGTAAGGTACAGGGCATTGCAATCTTTGCTTAAAATGCATAATTAGTTTGGCACACCCAGTGTGCTCTAATGTATGAGGGCTTTTGTGATGTAAAAGGGGTTATAAGAAGAGGAAGAAAAGAAGTAATGGGTTATTTTGGAGCTTGTGCTGCTGCAGCAACCTTCCCCCTTATATACTTTTGGAGAACTGGGAGATTCTAATTACTAATTGCAGTCTGACAAATTGCAACACGTACATGTAATGTTGGGCAAGATTCAAAGTTAAATCGCAGAAGGGATTTTTGTCATGTGCCATAGGTATTGGGCACAGATCTGGATCCTTCCATTTTGCCGCAAGGCCAAAAAGAAATGGTAGTTTTAGATGTCATGCCTGCATTCATGTAAATACAATCCAAAGAGCAGCTTTTTAATCGTTTAACCCATGTTTATTTTACTATTTGCATACTTTATGTGCTGGATCTATTAACTATGCTATTTTTTAAGAATGCCTAGTTGGTGAAGAGGATGAATTCTCAAGTAGGCATGTCCATTTGTTTGTGGGCATTAAAAGGGCAACCATTTGTAAAAGGGCATTAAAAGGGCAACCATTTGTAAAAGCAACATGTGCAAATGCATAACCCACTTTTTCTGCAGAGTTTACAGCTGCTTCTAGGGGTGTCTTGTTTTGGTGTGGGGTGTTTTTTTTTTTTTTTTTTTTTTTTTTTTTTTTTTTTTTTCTGCATCTAAATGCCCCTCTAGTAGAATGTGTGCATGCACACTCGGGCTTCTTTCACGCAGGCTTTTCCATTTGACCAGCGGGGGATGGATCCTCTGAGCAGGTGGATGACCGGTCCATCTCTGCTCACTGGAACTTGTTAGACCCTGTCCCCAGACCAGTTAATGTAAACACCCCTTGTGATTAGCAATAAGCAGTGATGTGTACTGGGGTCTTAGACCTCTGCCCCCTAAAAGCATCTGATTACATGAAGATCGGTGTAAAAGCAATAAAACGGCTAGCTGCTAGGATTACTTTTACACAAGAACGTTGCGAGCTGTAAAACTATACTACCAATACTGTAGCTGTATGCATCCGTGTCTACCACTTAAAGCGGTGTTCCGGCCGAGATATGACTCTTGATAAAAATGCCCCTAGAATACTCGTGCCTTGTGCAATATAACAAAGGTATGCTGTAAACTATGCCCAGTTTTCTATTTGCGCAGCATCATTTTCTTTCAAGTTCCTGCACAGCATGGTTATCTCCAGTCTGGGCATCTGAAGCTGAAGTGTCCTTCCTGGCTATTGGCATGCACCTGCGATCTTGTGCATGTGCAAGAGTGCAACTAGACATGGCGCTGCTCCCTTAACATTTAACATTGGCGTCTATGAGAAATCTTGGTCAGCTTGACATGGCACTGCTCCCGAACCATAAGTGATGGGAAACATTGAGCACTGAGAGGGGACCCATGACTATGAGGATACCATTAAGCATAGCGGTGGGTGTGTAGTTCCGGTGTCGGGCAGGAATATGCCGCAGGCTCTCTCAAAGGATGAGTTCTAGCAGATGCAGGTAAAGGGAGCCCCAGGGGGGTGCAGCTATAATGTGATGTCACTCCTAGCAGTGTAGTTGACATTTTGTGCCTGCAGAGGTTGAAGAATGTAAACGGCATCTTCTGTCTGTCATCCCCTTCCTGACACTGCATGCTGTAGTGCCATGACATGGCGTACAGAGGCACTGTATGCCATGGGATATCAGGAAGGGGCTGACACAGAAGATGTTTACATTCTCCAACTTCAGTCTGCAGGCACAAAATGATGTCTGCTACACTGCTAAAAGTGACATCACCCTATACCTGCACCCACTGGGGCTAACCTTACCTGCATCTGCTGGAAATTATCCCCTGACAGCGCATGTGCCATATTCCTGCCTGACACCAGAACTGCACTCCGACCTGGGTCCCCTCTTGGTGCTCCCCAAGTTTCCTGTCACTTATGGTTCAGGAGCAGTGCCATGTCAAGCTGGCCAAGATTTCCCATAGCTGCCAATATTAAATGTTACGGGAGTGGTGCCATGTCAAGCTGACCAAGATGTCCCATTAATGACACGCCTACCAGGAGCCATTGCAAAGCCAGAAATGATGTGTATCGCCACAGACACTAAAGGATGGAGTGAAATTGGATATAGGCATAAATCGGGTAAGTGAACAAATTGCCAATTCATTTTAAGGATGCACATTAGTGCTGCATTGTGAGGAGTGCAATGTCGGTGGAACTCCGCTTTAAAACCTGTGACGTGTATGTATGCATTGTAGTCTTCAAATTTTTATATGGCCTGTCATAGGCATACAGGAGCTGCTGTTGCTGGTCTCTATGGGGAAAATAGTTGCTTGGCTTTGGACCTTAAACAAGCATGCTGTAAATGAATATTGCCCAAGTGTTAGAAATCCCTAAACCCTTTATTTCAAGTTACGAAGCCTAGTCTTCATGATAAACAAACTGGCATTCTCAAAGTTGGCATTGGCAGCCCCAATATTCTAAAATACTGCCCAAACTTTTCCCTTTATGGAAAACAAGTTTGGCGCTGCTTTGTTTTTGCCATTTAGCACTGTGCTATTTTAACTGGCAATTGCTCGGTAATGTAACCCTGTGTGCAAATTATATTTTTTATATACTTTTACACAAATAGAGCTTTCTTTTAATGGTATAAATTCACCACTGGGTTTTTAGGTTTTGCTATAAATAGGAAAATACTGTTTAAATTTTGCTAGCAAATACCCCTCAATTGACCTTTTTGGAAAGTAGACAGTCCAAGGTCTTAAGAGGCCTGGCTAGTTTTGTGGTGATTGTGTCGTTTTTTTCCTTTAAACATGGTCACCATTGCATTACAGCATTATGACTGGTGTGGTGGTCAGGGCCACTGAAATGTATGTGTAAAATAAATTTCTTTAACCACTTCAGCCCTGGAAGGATTTACCCCCTTCCTGACCAGAGCACTTATTACAATTTGGCACTGCGTCGCTTTAACTGCCAATTGCGTGGTCATGCAATGCTGTACCCAAACGAAAGTTGCGTCCTTTTTCTTCCCACAAATAGAGCTTTCTTTCGATGGTATTTGATCACCTCTGGGGTTTTTATTTTTTGCGCTATAAACGGAAAAAGTGAAAATTTAAGAGATTTTCTACTTTTTTGTTATAAAAAAAAATCCAATAAACTCAATTTTAGTCATACATTTAGGCCAAAATGTATTCGGCCCCATATCTTTGGTAAAAAAAGTCAATAAGCGTATATTTATTGGTTTGCGCAAAAGTTCTAGCGTCTACAAACTAGGGTACATTTTCTGGAATTTACACAGCTTTTAGTTTGACTGCCTAGGTCATTTCTTGAGGAGCTAAAATGGCAGGGCAGTACAACCCCCCCATGACCCCATTTTGGAAAGTAGACTCCCCAAGGAAAATGCTGAGAGGCATGTTGGGCCCATTGAATATTTATTTATTTTTGTCCCAAGTGATTGAATAATGACAAAAAATAAAATTTACAAAAAGTTGTTACTAAATTACATATTGCTCACACAGGCCATGGGCATATGTGGAATTGCACCCCAAAATACATTTAGCTGCTTCTGAGTATGGGGATACCCCATGTGTGGGACTTTTTGGGAGCCTAGCCGCACACGGGGCCCCTGAAAACCAATCACCGCCTTCAGGATTTCTAAGGGCGTGAATTTTTGATTCACTCCTCACTACCTAGCAGTTTCGAAGGACATAAAATGCCAAGATGGCACAAACTCCCCCCACCCCCCCCCCCCAATGACCCCATTTTGGAAAGTAGACACCCCAAGCTATTTGCTGAGAGGCATGGTAAGTATTTTGCAGCTCTCATTTGTTTTTGAAAATGAAGACAATTTTTTTTTTTTTCAAACAAAGTGAGAAAGTGAGGTCTGAAAAATACTCACTATACCTCTCAGCAAATAGCTTGGGGTGTCTACTTTCCAAAATGTCATTGGGGGGGGGTTGTGCCACCTGGGCATTCCATGGCCTCCGAAACTGGGATGGGCAGTGAAGAGTGAAATCAAAAATTTACACCCTTAGAAAGCCTGAAGGCGGTGCTTGGTTTTCAGGGTCCTGTATGCGGCTAGGCTCCCAAAGTCTCACATATGTGGTATCCCCGTACTCAGGAGAAGCAACAGAGTATTTTGGCGTGTAATTTCATATTCCCATGGTATGTTTGAGCAATATATCATTTAGTGACAACTTTGTTCAAAAAAAAAAAAAATTGTCTCTTTCCCGCAACTTGTGTCACAATATAAAATAATCCATGGAATCGACATGTCTCTCAGCAAATAGCTTGGGGTGTTTACTTTCCAAAATGGGGTCATTTGGGGGGTTTTGAACTGTCCTGGCATTTTATGCACAACATTTAGAAGCTTATGTCACACATCACCCACTCTTCTAACCACTTGAAGACAAAGCCCTTTCTGACACTTTTTGTTTACATGAAAATATTTTTTTTTGCAAGAAAATTACTTTTAACCCTCAAACATTATATTAAAGCAAATGCCCTACAGATTAAAATGGTGGGTGTTTGGTTTTTTTTTTTTTTTTTTTAACACCGTATTTGCCCCACAATTTTTCAAATGCATTTTTTTGGGAAAAAACACACTTTAAAATTTTAATGCACTAAAACGCACTATATTGCCCAAATGTTTGATGACATAAAAAAGATGATCTTAGGCCGAGTACATAGATCCCAAACATGACATGCTTTAAAATTGCGCACAAACGTACAGTGGCGACAAACTAAATACATTTTTAACCACTTAAGCCCCGCTCACTGTATATATACGTCATTTTTTTGGAGATGGATATCTCGGTAACGGCAGCAGCTGCTGCCACAACCGAGATATCAATCTTTACAGTGAGCGATTCTGTACACGATAATGGTGGTCTCTGCGGCGGGTTCGCCGCGAGATCACCGTTATCGGCGGCGGGAGAGGTGCCACCCCCCCTCCCGCCGCTCTCCCGCGCCTTCCGCCGCTTACCGGAGCCGTCGGTAGCGGCGGAGGCGATCGGGTCCTTTCCCTGCTGAGGTATGGAGACAAGTGAGGCCAAGATGGCCCCCACCCGTCTCCATACCATGTGACGGCCGGAGCGACGTCATTTGACGGCTCCGCCCACTCTCTTAAAGGCACAAATTTTTTTTAGTGTCATTTTTTTAAACGACTTTTTTTTTTTTTTTTTTTTTTTTTTTTTTTGCATTTTAGTCTAAATATGAGATCTGAGGACTTTTTGACCCCAGATCTCATATTTAAGAGGACCTGTCATGCTTTTTTCTATTACAAGGGATGTTTACATTCCTTGTAATAGGAATAAAAGTGATCCAAATTTTTTTTTTTTTTAAAAACAGTGAAAAAATAAATAAATAAATAAAAAAATAAATAATTAAAAAAAAAAAAAATTTTTTTAAAGCGCCCTGTCCCGACGAGCTCGCACGCAGAAGCGAACGCATACGTGAGTAGCGCCCGCATATGAAAACGGTGGTCAAACCACACATGTGACGTATCGCCGCGACCGGTAGAGTGAGAGCAATAATTCTAGCCCTAGACCTCCTCTGTAACGCAAAACATGCAATCTGTAGAATTTTTTAAACGTCGCCTATGGAGATTTTTAAGGGTAAAAGTTTGACGCTATTCCACGAGCGGGCGCAATTTTGAAGCGTGACATGTTGGGTATCAATTTACTTGGCGTAACATTATTTCACAATATAAAAAAAAATTGGGCTAACTTTACTGTTGTCTTATTTTTTTTTTTTTCAAAAAAGTGAATTTTTTCCAAAAGTGCGCTTAGAAGACCGCTGCGCAAATACGGTGCAAAAAAAAGTATTGCAATGACCGCTATTGTATTCTCTAGGATGTTAGAAAAAAAACAATATATAATGTTTGGGGGTTCTAAGTAATTTTCTAGCAAAAAAACCTGTTTTAAACTTGTAAACACCTAAAATCCAAAACGAGGCTGGTCTTTAAGTGGTTAAAAGCCTTTACAGGTTACCACTTTAGATTTACAGAGGTCTAATGCTAAAATTACTGCCCTCAATCTGACCTTTGCGGTGATGCCTCACATGCATTGTGCAATTGCTGTTTACATTTGACGCCAGACCGACGCTTGCGTTCACCTTTGCGCGAGAGCAGGGGGGGACAGGAGTGTTTGTTTTTTTTTTTTTTTTTTTTTTTTTTTTTTTCCCATTTTTGTTATCTCAGGGAATGTAAATATCCCCTATGATAGCAATAGATAGTGACAGGTACTCCTTTTTTTTAACAAAAACAAAGAAACTGGGGTCTATTAGACCCTAGATCTCTCCTCTGCCCTCAAAGCATCTGACCACACCAAGATCAGTGTGATAAAATGCTTTCCCAATGGCGCTGTTTACATCTGGCAAAATCTAAGTCATGAAATGCTCGTAGCTTCCAGTTTCTTAGGCCATAGAGATGTTTGGAGCCACTCTGGTCTCTCAGCCAGCTGACCATAGAGCTGATCAATCACCGACTGCATTCTCAGGTTCCCTGTTGGGACAGGAGAGCCAGAGAAAAACATGGAAGACGGTGGGGGGGGGCATTCCCTCCCACTGCTTGTAAAAGCAGTCTGGAGGCTAATTAGCTGCTAGGATTGCTTTTACATGAAAGCCAACCACTGGCTGAAAAGAATGATACCAAGATGATACATAAACCTGCAGGCATCATTCTGGTATAACCACTCAAAGTCCAGCAACATACCAGTACGTTGCTGGTCCTTGTTGGGCATATATTGTAATCTTTTTTTTTTTTTTTCTTCATCATGCAGCCTGGGCTGAACGAATGATTGATCGGTGGGTATGCCCACCATTAATATATATATATATATATAATTTTTTCAATCCTTATCTCAAAGCATGGGGGCATCCTCCCGCAAAAGGTAGGAGCAAATCGCTCCTCCACCCACTGCTGCCCCCACGCTTTGGCATATATGCTGAAGTATGTAACGTCGTGGTGAAATCGCCTCCGACAGCGCTGGAGTCACTGCTTTATGTATCGTGGGATCAAACGCTGTTGTCAAGATAAATCCGCTCTGCAGCTGAATGGCGTACCTGAAAACAAAAAAATGGTTACCAATAAAACACAGCAAACAGTAAAGTATAAAAAAAATTGCAAACATGGTAAAACATTGCAGAATAGAATACAGTAAAGAGCAGAACAATACAGTGAATAGAGAGAATAATAAAACGACGTTATTTTTGGTTTTTTATTTTATACTTTTTTTTTTTTTTTTGTGCAACTTTAACTTTTGTTTGGTTGGGGAAGGTGAGGTGGAGCACCGTCTGGAAACAGAAGGGCTCTGACTATCTCTTCCTGGAATTTAAGGAAGGATCCAGTCTGTCCTGAAGCTCTGTATAGCACATGAGCTTTCAGCAAAGCCATTTGAAATAAACAGACACTTTCTTGTACCAGCACCTGACCTTACGGGCAACTAGGTACGGCGCCAACAACTGGTCGTTGAGGTCCACCCCTCCCATATTTTGGTTATATTCGTGAACACAGAGGGGTTTCTCCACAACACCAGTCGCCGTAGTAATTTGGACCGTCGTGTCTGCATGAAGTGAGGTAAGAACGAAAACATTCTTATTATCCTTCCACTTCATGGCGAGCAAGTTATTACACTGCAAGCAGACTCTCTCCCCCAGCCTACAACGGGAATCTACAAGCTGCTGGGGAAAGCCCTGGCAATTAGGTCGCACAGTGCCACATGCTCCAATCTGTTGATCAAAAAGGTGACTAAAGTGGCAAGCTCGTGTAATAATTGTCCACGTACAAGTGGTACCCCTTTCCGAATAAGGGTGACACCAAGTCACACACAATCTTGCCAGCGCTTCCTATGTAGTCAGGGCAGTTTGTCGGCCCTACGTGACTATCTTTGCCCTCATAAACCATAAAACTACATGTATAGCCTGTGGCCCTGTCACAGAGCTTATACATCTTGACCCCGTATCTGGCACGCTTGCTGGGAAGGTACTGTTTGAATGACAAGCGGCCAGAAAACTTAATCAGGGACTCATCAACGCAGACCACTTGATGGGGAGTAAACAAGTCTGCAAAACGTTGGTTGAAGTAGTTTACGAGGGGCCGAATTTTGTAGAGCCGATCGTATTCAGGGTTTCCACGAGGATGACAGGGTTCATTTAAGTGCATGAACTGCAAAATCTGCTCGTATCGTGCCCTGGTCATGGAGGCAGAGCACAAGGGCATATGGTGAATTGGGTCAGTGGACCAATATGACCCATGTTGCCCATGCCCATGTTGAGGGAAAGGCCCAGAAAGCTTAAATTCAGAGCCCGTAATTGGTCTCCAATCTCTGGAAAGGGAGGACTGGGGAATAGTGGCGATGTGTTGACCAGCGTATAAATTGCTATGGTCCACAATAGATGTATAGATATCTTCCGTGAAACGGCGAATAAAAATCCAGTGGCGTAAAATCAACTGTTTCCACCTGAATTCCAGGTTGGCCAGTGAATGGGGGGAAGAGTACGGGTGCTGCAGAAGTGGTGGGTTCCCAATTTGGATTGGCGAATGCAGCAGGAAGGGCGCTATGAGCACGACGGGCCTGTGTTCGTCTTCTTGGTGGCAGCGGGACACTACTTGTGCTTGCCACCTCGCCAGCTTGAACTGCACTTATGGGACTCGCCACGTCACCAAGTGTTACTGCAGTGCTGGATGTACGACCAGGTTGTACTAGGCCGCTGGTGCTTGCCAGTTCACCAGAAGGAATAGCGGCACTAGTACTGCTCTGCTCCATACGAGAGCCCTGCGGTTCTTGCACTTCAAGGACAGAAGTTTGGGGTCTGGTACGCCTGACCTTGGCAGGGACCACAACTCCGTTGTCAGAGCCATCTGTCATGGAGCCGCTGTCCTCTACAGGATCGTATTCTGAGCCTGAATCTGACAGATGAGTGACTTCCTCTTCACTATCTGTCATGCTCAAACGTGTAGGCCTCTTCACTAGTGTACCTTCAATTTTCCATTTTGGGCTCTAAATTTAGGGGTACACTAGTGAGACTTGCAGGCAAAAAAGCTCCTGACTGTTGGCTACTGTATCAAAACGCTAACAACAAACTGTTGGCGATCACAGGGATCAGGCCTGACTCTGCGAACGCTGCAGTTATGTGTGCTTAGTGTTTGTAAGTGACAGCGATCGATACTGCACTTGGGTGGGCAGGGCTGGGCCGAGGGGCAAAACGCAGGTGCTAGCGGGTATCTGGGCTGATCCCGCTAACACTGCGTTTATGGGAACCCTAAACTGCTGGGGATGCCAGTATAGATCTGATCGGATATTGATCCGTTCAGATACTATAGCACTAAGGGAGGTGTATGCTGCGTTGGTGTTGGCGGTACTGGGGCTAACCTGATGCTGCCTGGGGCGACGCAGACCTTGTCTGACCATAAAAACGTAACTTGTATCACTGCCGGGCAATTAGGGGGTTAAACCTTTATTGGGTAATGGCGGGTGCCCTAAAACTATAATAAACAAAGTAACCAGCGTCACCCGTAACAGTTAAACGGTGATCGCTGGTGACAGGGTTAACTAGGGGGCAATCGGGGGGGGGGGGGGAAGGGGGTGTGTTTAAAACCTTGGGTAGTATTTGGGGGTCCCCGTCGCTATAAAACACGGCGAACCTATATACCTAGCTCCCTAACTAGCGTCACCAGTGACACTATTACAGCGATCATAAAAACGATCGCTTAGTGACACCGGCGACGGGGGGTGATCAAGAGGTTAACCTTAGGGGGGTATCCTAGACCTAAAGGGGGCTAATACTAACTGCCCTACCACTTATAACTGTCACAAACTGACACCAATGCAAAAAAAACTGCTATTGGTGTCACTGGTACAGGGGGGTGATGGGGGAGTAAAAAAGTGTGCCTAGTGTGTGTTCTACTGGAAGTGTAGTGTTTGGTGCAGTTACTTGATGTCTTCTCTCCTCGGCACCGGAACGAAAAGACCGGCTCGGAGAGTTGACATCACTTCCTCTGCCTCTGTTTACATTGCAGAGGAATGATTTAATTGGCCGGGAGCAATCGCGAGGGGGTAGCCACGAATGGATGACCCCCCTCCCTCACCTCCGATCGCCGGGAGAGAAATGCCAACTGCCTCGGGCACCGGGGGGCCTGATCGGACCCCCCGCAGGAGGCAAGTAACATACCTGTACGTTACTTTGCCTGCCTGTGCCATTCTGCCGACTTATATCGTCGTGAGGCGGTCGGCAACTCGTTAAAGCTGTTGTATGCCCGCAAAACCTGTAGGGCAAAGGTGTGAGCTAGAATGCACCACATACTAGCTCCATATGAAATGCTTGCCTTAGAACGAAGTGCCAGCATCGTCTTCTGGGAGCTGACATGTTTCTTCTGGGTTTGTGCCTCTGGCGCTGGGAGTGGCTGGAGCCGCAATGACATCACTCGCACACGAGTCTTTCCGGCAAGGAGCTCTTATTTTTCTGGCAGCATCTGACGGACCATCAGAGCACATGTGCTGCTGATGTCAGTGGCTGCATGCAAGGTGAATATCTCCTAAACCATACAGGCTTAGGAGATATTAATTTTATACCATGTATACCACTGCTTTAACTTTTTTCGTATGGTCATCAGTAGTTCAGTGTCACCATAGTGAAGTGGGGGAACGATTAGGAATTTTGATCGCAGTTATAAGCAATAGTTGTCATGAATGGCTTTTATTCATGACAGCCTGCTTACTATTGTGATACTGTGATTGGCTACAGCTAATTACATGGTACAGGGTGGTGTGATTGGACCAGGTACCATGTGATAGATGTGGGCCAATCACATAGTAAGCAAACCATCATGAATGGCTTCACTAACCAATGATGCCCTGGCTGCTCACAGCAGTGGGGTAACTAATGCCATGATCCGGACACAGTGGTGCACTATAATAAAAATAAAAAAATAAATAATTTTGTCCTACCTAACATTGGCACTAATACTAACTGAAAACTAAATATAATATCCTGCTCAAAATATACTGACCATGAGATTTAACCTTGATACTAACCCTGGCACTGACCTAGATCAAACACTGAAATGGCTACACTTGTTTTATTTGCTACTTTCTCCCTGCAAGAGAAGATGCGGTCAAGGTATCTATTTTTTCCTCCATTCAGAGCGCAAAAACACAAGGGTGTGGTGCAGTCACTGATCACTGTAATAGCCAATCAAGCTATCGCAGCGATCAGGTGACCCAAAACCATGAGTCCATTGTCAGTATTCGTGTAAACCACGCCCATTTTTTGGCGCGCTAGGTGCACCTCAGGTTTTTCCTATGACACACCTCCAAACACATGCCCGCCCCCTAATTATAATGCGACTCCGCCTACAGCCAAAAGTGTCCCTAAATTTTTTTTTTTACAATGTTGGCAACTATGCTAATGCTTACCCAAGCCCCCTTTCTATCCAGCAAAGTAGGATTGTCCCGGCTGCTTGGGACTCCCCTCATTGCCTGAAATGGCAGTGTGGCGCCATTGGCTCCGGCTGCTGTCAGTCAGCCAATGTGTAAAAGGGAGCAGGGCCAGGCCACAGCTCCATGTCTGAATGGATGCACGGAGCTGCATCTTGGCTCGGGTGCCCCCATAGCAAGCTGCTTGCTGTGGGGGCACTCGGGATGAGGGAGGGGCTGGGATAGCTGAATAGGTAAGAGGAGGATCTGGGCTGCTCTGTGCCAATCCACTGCACAGGGCAGGTAAGTACAACATGTTTGTTTTTAACGGAAAATACTTTACAATCCCTATAAAGCAGAGCTCTGGGCAATTGCGCCCACTGCATAGGTTATCTGCTGGTTTTATTCTAGGGAAGAGGACATCTGAGATGTATATTCCCTAATCTGCTGATCCTCCTGCACGAGACACTTCCATCGCTCAAGTGGTCTTGTAAATGAACGGTTCCTGATGTCAGCATGCTCCATAGACATGAATAGTCCACCGCTGGACCATGGGGAAGCATGGGTTTTCTGGAGTATCAGGGGATCAAGTGAGTATAAACTTTTGTGCTCGCTCCAAAAAAATGTTAATCCATGCTGTAGGCACAGCCCCCCCACTGCATGGCAAAGTTTTCGCCTGCAGATGGGCTTTAAAAGAAGTGTGGGTGTTTTTGTTTTGTGTTTGTTTTTTTTTCTCCACCATACTTGCCTAGGTGGATGCAGCATCAGCCCGGTGCCTCTGCACTGAGAACCGAGCCATCGAACATCGCCGATGGCTCGGTTCTAACTGCTCCCTGAGCAGAGCTGCTCTCTGCTTCCCCCCCCATTGGATCACTGAGCTGTGGAGGGGTAAGGAGCGGCCATCTCGGGCCCTTAGTGACTTGCTGAGACAGGCATCAGTCCAGGCCGAATCCAGACTTTATTATCGCAATGATGCTGTGCCTGGACTGGTTTCTGTGACTTCAGCAAAGCGGACTGCTGACTGCTCTCTGCTGAAAACTGGTCACAGGAGAACTCGGCCCAGGCTGGACTTCAAGTTTTACTTTAGTGTACTTGTGTTCCCTGCCCTCAGCCTCACAAATTGTTTAAAGTTTAGAAAGGCCAAGCATTTTTGCTATAGTTAGTAAGTTGGGTTTCTATTCCTGTGCCCTGCTAGTGAGATTATTCTTTGCCCTTGTGACCCCTGTCATCTAGTGAGAAAAATAGAAGTTGTCACCAGAACAGAAATGGAGGGGACATCTTCCACTGGGTCCCTGGATGGGACAGACAGGCTTTAGCCATTTTCTACTCCCATCCAAACAAAGAAAATAAGTCTTCAGATGGTTACCACTCCAGATCAGTCCACAAAATCTTCCTACAGTTTAACCAGTGTCACTCCAGCTTACTACTGCTGGAAAGTATATTGAGAAAACTGATGAGCATACAGATTTGTCCTCATTACTGAAGACTATTTGTTTAAATTCCAGTAAAAATCACAAGTACATTAAATCCCTACGTTTTCCCTTTGGTCAACAGCACCCAGTTTTGCAGGGTGCTATGCATCAGAGAGGGATACACAAGTGCTGAAATTTGTCTGGTTCCTACTGGCTGAATTTTGGTACCCATATACCCACTTACTAAAATGCTTGATCTGTAATCATACCCACATGACAAATGTAGATCAGCAGATGGCAGCTTCCTTGGCTGTAAAGGATAGCGGGGTTTGGTTCCCATTTAGGGCTCATTTACACTTCGGCTTCAACAGGGCTTCGGACACGCTTTGTTAAAGCTCTCTGAACATTTGTCAAATCTCCTGCCACTAAATATGGTTAGCTCACAGTCCTGTTTACACCTGCTTTGGCTTTACTTCAAAAATTATACCTCCTTATAGCTTCAGTGGTTCTTCAAAGCCTCCATAGAAGTCTATGGCAAAGCTTGCTTGAAGCCTCAACTAAGCACCAAGCAAAAGTAGGTGTAAACAGGACTGTAAGCTAACCATTAAATTAAGTGGCCAGAGCTTTTACTGGCGTTCAGAGAGATTTAACAAAGCCTTGTTTTGTAGCAAGTGTAAACTAGCCCTTAAAGTCCCTATAAAGGGAGTCTAGACATGTTTTTGTATGTGGGACTTGCTGTACAAGCAAAATCGCCAGTGTTTGACCTCAGCTTTATTTTTTTTTGTGCCTGGAAAAAATGCTCAAGTGTGAATGAGGGGGCTAGTGGACTGGTATGTGTCTTCACTTGCTCAATCAACATTGACTATTTTAATACTTATGCTTCTAGCATTGGTAAATGGATAGGAAGGTATATTATATTTACGGTACTTGTTTGAAACTTTTTCTTTTTTTTTTTTTTTAAATTTCTCCTGTTTAATTCCTGGTTTCTATGCCTAGACAAATATACAGACTAGAAGTATTCAGTAGGGGAGGAGGGGCTTTCTCAGCTAAGCACACCTTCCTGCCTGGGCTAAGGGCAGACTCATTTTAAGGAGCCATGCTACATGAATCATCTGCCCTTACTCAAGATGAGCACGGCCAGAAATTAGTTTTTTTTTTTTTTTTTTCCTTCACAAGGTGATTTCTCAGCAAAATAAAGCATGGGGTCTTTTGCTTTGAATACTAAGGATGAATGTGTTGTTGTGATGTTCAGCTACACTATAGATCCACTTTGTCTAGTTGCCTTTTAATTTGTGATGGGTTAGGACCACATGACAAAGCTCTCAAACAGTGGCTGACTTTAATGGCTGTAGATGGTTTGTTTTCTACTTGGCTCTTCAGCATAACCTACTTTTCCTGAACAAAAAGACAGTAAAGTTTTATTCTGCTTATGTAGGACTTGGCAGCTACTATTCTACCATGCAGGTTTCATGCTGAGGTTAGAGTGCTGGAAGCTTTCCAGATTGTACTGTAAATCCTGTGTGCTTCTGCCAAATATTTTAGAGATGTAGTATAAAGTCGCTCTACCCCTTCATAATTTGTATGTACTTATTCAGACCTTTTGTAAGGGAAATGGTTAATGGATTAAAGCTTTTAGAAATAGCAAATTGCTGTTGTCTGTCTGCTGCCAAAAATAAAACATAATTTACTGGAAAGCAACTGTTCTGAAGTTTGCATTACTAATGATGCAAAGACCAACTATAAAATTTTTGCCCATGTGCACACTAAACACTTTTCTACCGTAGCAATTTTCATTTTTCACACACAATCTGCACTTTTTTTTGTCCCTCATAAAATTGCAAAATATATTTTTAGGTCCTGCAATATTTGTTACTGTTGATCAAATGCATATTTTAATAAATTTTGGGACATGAACATTTACAAGTGCTTTTTTATTTTCTGCTTGAGTTTCGTCAAATAAATGGGATACCAAACCTGTTAAATCTCAAGGCCGGATTCACACCTATGCATTTTTAGTGCATTTTACAGATTTGCACTACAGAGCGTGTTCCATAGGAAACCATGTAGTGCAAAAAGCACTAAAAATGTATAGGTGTGAATTGGGCCTAAAACTATGTACCCATAAAACTACAGTATCCCAAATTGTCCCTAGGTGACACTTTTTAAAAGCCTTTACAGGTTATCAGTTTAGAGTCGACAATGAATTATTGACCTAGAATTTTTGCTCCTACGGTTTGCGACAATGCCTTCCATATAGTGCACTTGTTTTATGTGCACATTTGCAGATGGATAGATATTCACATTTAAGAAAGCTAGTAGTTCTCCCAATAGGAGGAAGATTACAAACTTACAGGCACCTTGGGTGTACACAAATTGCAGTGAGTGTAGGTATGTAAAATAGGATGACCAGACATCCCTGGTTTCTGGGGACAGTCCCTGAATTGAGGACCCTGTCCCCAGTTATGTCCCCAGATTGAAATTGCCCCAGCCCCTGTTCAAATCCAAAGACAGCCCGTGCAGAATAAAATGAGAATCTGAATTGCACCCCCCCCTCCTCTGCCACTCCTACTAGCTTATGGGGGTTTATTTTTTTTTTTCCATCTGTGCCCCTTTCTGATGATCATGTGCTGGTCAGAGCGGAGGGACTATTTCTTCAGTTTCGGGTGCATGCCCATTCAGCTCCGCTCGCATGTTCTTCTGCCTTGGCTCAAGTCCCAGCCTCCTGCCTGCTTATCTCCTTGCCTTCCCTGGTGGAGTGACCTTCCTCCGCTCCGCACCCAGTAGTAGCTGGGGCCCGAAGAGTAAAGCCCCATACACACTATCAGATTTTCTGCTGATTTTTGTCTTCAGATTTACCAAAACCATGTAGTGCAAGGGTCTGCCTGATTTGCATACAAATTGAAACTCCTAAGGTTTGACCTCGTATATGGTTTTGGTAAATCTGAAGGAAAAAATCAGCAGAAAATCTGATAGTGTATGGGGCTTTAGACTTGACAGGCTGTGAGGCGAGTGGTGGAGATAGGCAAAGAGTCGTCGATTGCTGCCATTACTAGTAAAAAATATGTCCCCGAATTTCATTTTAAAAATATGGTCACCTTAATGTAAAATGATGTCCAATTGGTTGCAAGTGCCAGCTCATAAGATGTCAAACATTAGGTATGCAACAGTCAATTATAATTCACTGTACAATTTGTAGCTTAACCTCTATAGATATAGATATTATAAATTTTTAACTGGCATGTATAAATATGGTATAGCATGAGCAGCTTACTGGTCTTCTTTGTGGAGACATCAGGGGCTTATTGATCGAACACAGATCATGCTTTCTTAGACGACTTCCCCCTGCTACAATAGCTTGGGGAATAATGACTGAACCTGGAAGTGATATAGAACAAGCTTCCCTCTTCCGTCATTGAAAAGATCAGGAAACTGATGTTCCTCAGTTTCCTCCCTTACAACCTGGTCGACCTCCTTCCTTTGCCTGAACTTGATAGCTTGGCATCTCTGGGCTAAACTTGCTAGATGCTCCCAATTGGGTTTCGCCCCTTCCTCGCCCACTTTCATTGAGGAAAGCCTGTGTATAGTTTTAAAATGAACACAGCGCTGAGGTCAGTATCAAAATAACTTCAGCCTTGGAAGATTTTACCCCCCCCCCCCCTTCCTGACCAGAGCACTTTTTTACAATTTGGCACTGCGTCATTTTAACTGACAATTGTGTGCTCATGTGACTCTGTACCCACACAACTTGAGTCCCGTCCCCCCCCCCCACAAATAGAGCTTTCTTTTGTTGGTTTTTGATCACCTCTGCAGTTTTTTTAGTTTTTTTCACTATAATCAAGAGTAACAATTTTTTTTTACTTTTTGCTATATTCCCCATGTTAAAAAAACTAACCCATGTCTTAATCACTTTAGGCCGATATGTATTCTTAAACATTAACGGGGAAAGGGGGTTGGTGGGACTTTATATGAGGCAGTCATTAGCCTCCATCCCTAAATTTTATAATATAAAAACAGAGTGGGACTTTACATGAAGTATGTGAGGGATAGGGTAATATATTATAAAAAAAAGTTTCATTTTCAGTAAAATACATCCATCCATCTGCATGGTTAGGAATTTACTCATCCCTTGAAGAGGGATGAGAAAATATACTAAAATAAGCTTTATTTTACACGAATAAATGCACAATTTGGAACAGTCCATAAAAATAGGCAAACGCATGATGAATAATGATGGAACCCAATTGGTACAGTAGAAAATATGCTGATATGACATCTGTTGGCTCAATGCATTTTGCGACTTAACGTTGCTCATCAGGAGCAGGCGTGTATTGTCTCTGCAATGACATGGATACATTTCTAATTTGATCCAGTATATTCACACATTGTCAAACAGTCAGAACCCCAACTGGTATTTACAGGGTATCCATGTACTGATGGCATGGTAGTAGGGGCCATAAGTCTTTTTTAGGACAGAGTACAGGTACCGATTACTTTTTTTTATTTTTTTATTTTTTTTATCAGCCCTGTTGAGGGCTTTGGTGAGATATCAGGGGTCTTAACAGACCTCTATCTCCCCCTTGAGAGAGAGAAAGAGGATAGAGATTCCCCAGTCCCTTTCTCTGCAGCCTCAGCTGCACTGAAAATGAATAGAGACAGCGGCTCCTCCATGAGAGCCGTCAGATTACTTACAGCGAGAATTGGACTAGTGTTCTATCGTATAAGCCGGTCCGAGAGGCAGGACTTTTTTTTTATTAGAGGCCACTGAGTAAAAAGATTCCCACTATGTAATCTGGCGGCGCTTGTCCCGCCCCCCCCTCCCTGTCACCTCTGAGGCAGCAGTAATCTGAGGTGAGTCGGCAGATGGGCTCTTATCAGGCTGCATTCATGGCAATTGTGAGGCTGTAGATCAAGCTGCATTGATGGGCAATTGTAAGGCTACTGATGGCATTGCTCATGCTGCAGATGGGCAATGGTGAGGCTGCATTGATGGGCACTATTTTGCTTCAAAGTTCTGTTATTTAAAATTTACATTTATTTATTTATTTTTTTTTCTGCCTGAAACTTCCCTCCTAAAATGAAGGTGCTGTTATATGATTGTGCGTGTTATATGCTGATAAATACGATATATTTTACTGAAAACTATAGATCATGGATATGTTTAATACTATACCTGTCCCTCACATACTCCATGTAAAGTCCCTTTTTTTTTTTTTTTTTTTTTTTTTTGTATTACATATTTTTGGTAAAACACATCAAGCGTATATTGATTGGTTTGCGCAAAAGTTATAGCATCACTGGCAAAGGGTTTGTTTTTTTTTTTTTTTTTCTTTTCCGATCTTGCGTTGAACACTTGACACATTTTTGGGACCATTGACATTTACACAGCGATCAGTGCTATAAATATGTACTGATTATTATATAAATGTCACTGGCAGGGAAGGGGTTGCGTTCCCTCAGTGTGTTCTAACGTTATGGGGATAGGACTGACTAGGGGAGGAGACATATATTGTTTTTACACCCTAATCCTACCCAATTGTGACTATGGCAAATGAATTTTCACAATAACGTTCCCCCGCCTATCAGGTGGCAGATCGTCAGACCTGTTTCATGATTGGCCAAAGCACTAGGCGATCCTATTGGATGCCTGGCGCTTGGGAAGAGGAGGCACGAGCAAAGGAGACGCGTGCTGGACTCGAAGGACATCTCAGCCGCCGCTCTGGAGGAGACATGAGGACATGGAGAGGACACCACGGCTTGGGGGAGTGCTATCAGTGACTCAAGCCCAGCGCGTGAGGGGGAGAATGCTGTCAGTGCCAATCTGAGGCTGAGCTGTATACTCTGTGACGCTGTATACCCCTTCCACTATGGGTGGAATACAGGGGAAGGAGTGGGTGGATTCTGTAAGGGGTGGGGCTTGGGAAGTGGGAGGGGCCAATAAGGGTAGTCTGGCACCCCCATCCTAAAATTTCACCAGCTGCCACTGTTTGATACAGACCTCAGCAGTCTGCTGTTCGTTTTCTTTGAGGTGATCCTACCCAGATCTTTGTGAGCTGCAGAGGTTTAAGTCTTGGTCCCTTCTCCTGATCAGCCATCCATTCATCCAGTTGCCTCATCCATCCCTCTACCCTGTTGGTCTACAGATGAAAGTTACAATGGACTTTGCACTTCTCCTAGGAGTGTCTTATGTACTGTGTACTTGTACACTTTTTGGATTTGCTATACTGTGTATAGTTTACACTGCATGTAACATGCTATGGGAATTTGGTAGTCTGTCAAGATTCTCTCATATTTATTAATTTGTGTTAACAATGCATTTCCTTCCCCAGTGAAGGAGGGGAGTGGGTCCCTGTCAGGATAGTCTGTGTTCACCCCAAAGACCCAACTCTATTAAACCTCAGCACTCACTTCTACAGGATCTAGCACCCTGTACGTCATGGGACATGCTTCATTACAGGTCATTTGGGCCCTTTAAAGCTGTAGGGGGGGGGGGGGGGTGGAAATGAAGCTAAACATATGCTTTAAATAGTAGCAAGGGTGTGTCCTTTTCTGGCTGTGCTGTGTGGTAGGGTTGAGTATGTCAATACTGACTAGAAATGTAGATCTGTTGGCAGGTGAAACGTCCTTTTTACATAAAATTTCATCTGTATATTTTTAGATATCTGCCTGAAGTTTTAGTTTAAAAGATGCTTTATACCTTGCTCATCACCATATTGGGCAAGCAATTGTATGTTTCCTGAAATAGTACAACAATTGTGTATGTATATTAAAGGCATGTGCCTCGTTCAAATATCTGTTGTATTTTCCATAGGTTTCTGCAGATATTTTGAAACTTAAATCAATGAGCAGATGGCTTTATCTGGATGTCCAGATGCCTTTTTACACCCTTATTACCAGGTATGTTGAAGTATACATTTTAAAAGTAGAGCTCCTGGTTTTAAAAATGGAGTTCACTGCAGTGTGCAGGACTTGGCTTTTGTGCTTCAGCAGCTTATTTACCGAAATGTGACCAACTGATCTGGAGTTTTTTTTGGCCAATTTTTTTTTTTTTTTTTTTTATTTTTTATTTTATTTTAGGTTCCAAATTGCTTGTTTTTAATGGGCAGAATTTGTTCTCAATTTGACAATTCAAAAATATTACTGTGACATCACCGCCCTGCCTCAACCTCATCCAATCATAGAATGCTTTGCATTCATTCAGATAATACAAAGCTCTTGAGCAGCTGATCTCCTCCTGTTTAGGAGGGAGGGGAGAAACCTTGCAGTGTGACGAGCACTGATTGGGTGCTCGCCAGATGAGGGGAGTGTCAGGCTCTCAACGCTCAGCAGAAGTACATCTGAGTGAACAAATGAGGTGCCGGCCACGATGAGGGGAAACAACTTTGTTCCTTCAGGTTATCCTTGCACATGGAAAAACTTGGGTTCTCATTACAAGTGCATGCTGAGCAACCAAATCAAGCTCCGGTGTCTGCTCTGTTAACGACTTGTATTTTTTTGCTAGGAAATTTCTTAAAACCCACAAACATTTATATATTTTTTTTTAAATCCGAGGCCCTAGAGAATAAATTGGTGGCTGTTGCAGTACTTGCACAGCAGTTTTCCAAACACAAATTTTGGGGGGAAAAAATACACGGAATTTTAATTTTAATGCAACAAAACACAATACATAACCCAATTTTTTATTTTTTTTTGGAAAATATAAAAGCTGATGTTATGCCGATTAAATAGATGCCAAACGTGTTGCACTTTAAAATGGCCCGTACAACGGCGACATAACTTAAATGTTACTATCCATAGGCAACCGTTTAAAAGCCTTTACAGGTTGCCACTTTAGATTTACAGTGCAGCTCTAGTGCTAGAATTACTGCCCATGATCTAACATTTGCAGTGGTACTTCACATGTGGAGCGATCGCTGTGCATGTGGGACAGATGCACGTGTTTGCCTTGGGACGAGGGCACTTTAAAGGGGTTTTGATCACTTTTCTTGCTGTCCAAGGACTGTAAGCATCCCTTGTGACAGCAATATACATGTGACAGGTACTGTTTACAGAGAAATCTGGGGTCAAAGACCTCCCTCTTCCCTTGAAATGCATTTGATCACACCAAGATCTGTGTGATCAAATGCTTTTAATTTTCAAAAATGGTGCAGTTTACATCTGGGGAAACTAAGGTAAGTTCATTGCTTCCAGATCCCTATATTGGAGGTGAACAGAGCTGATCCGGTCTGTTTGCCTCTATGATCAGCCGGCAGAAGCACCAGCTGGCCAATTGGGTGTCCCAGTGGGACCAGACAGCCTAGGGAAGTTGGCAGGAGTAGGGGTATGTCCCCTCCTGCTGCTTGTAAAAGCAATCCAGCAACTAGTTAGCTGCTAAGATTGCTTTTACAAGAGCCGACCATCTGCTCTTTAAAAAAAAAAGTAAACCCTGCTAGCAGCTCATTATTACTTGGCCTCTAGCGAAGGTTTTCTTATGTCCCAAACACTGCTGCTTGCCTGCAGGAGAGCTAAATGTAAAATAAAACCACCTATTGGCAACTGCATGTCCCTGGCATTGGGTGATATGAATTGTGCATCACCGAAATATCCATACCTGGAAAAAATAGATTCCTCCATCCACACAAACAAGGTGGATGGAGCAAGTAATGAATAAACACTCTAGGATCCAAGCTGGTCCCATAAGTATAGGGCGCCAGCCACAGAAGTACCAACACCTAATGGTGTATATAGGCAGTGCCCCGGAACACCACTATGAATCGTATCCAGTATAGGAAAAACTGCAAACTCTCCAACTGTGCAAAAGGTTAATGGCACAACAGCAATTAAAATTGACAACCTTGTCTTTAAAACACCCCTGTGGTCACATCCATTCCACCACTTAATCCAGATGGTCAAGAAACAAGGGGGGGCCCTCTCAGTGTAGTATTAAAACAGTAACCTTTACTGCACAAGATTAAAAACACTTACAAGATACAAGTGGGAGTCATGCTCATAAGTATGTAGTCCTGCCAGTTCTACTGCGTCCCACAGGCTCCTTGCACAATCCGGGTAGCAGGGAAAAGTTCTGGTGTGATGTTGTGCTGAATAGTTGTACATTCAGGAAAATCAGAAAGTACTCGGCTCCATGCTGACCAGCTTGAAGTGGAAAAGTCACCAGCAGGAGGGGGGGGGGAAGGGGTTAGGTCTGTCTCTATGGAATGAAAGGCTACGTGCTCGGAGTTCACAGCTCCTTCTACTGGCCTCTAGGTCTATCACAGTGCTTGTGCTTTCAGCAAGGATAACTTGAATGCTGAAGTCTCTGTGCATTGCCTGCTTGAATGGTCTCCAGTGTTTCCATCTCGGGTTGGCAAAGGCATGTCTAGCGGTATGAGATGGCAAACCACATGGTGTTAGAGGTTGTCACATCAATGCGGTTTGCCCACCAATCGCGTGAGCTTCCTCAAGTAAGGAAATCTCCCCACTGGGACATTGTATTTTAGACAGCAGGACTGTTTGCTGTCAGAATATATTGATCAGTGGCTGCAGTCACTGATCTAAAAGTGTTCAAACTTTCCTGATTGAGCGAAGTCTTAACAGGAGTGGCCACATATGGATAGAAATTCAGCTGGGGCCTGCTGAACCGCATCTATGGCCAGCCTAAGGCACTGTACCTCTGACTGCTAGAATTGGTATTATCACTACTGTGATGTTTGACCACTGTTGCTGGTGAGGAAGCTGTATCTGAGCCAGACTTGCAGTGCAATATTCATTCTGTGAGTCTATGCTTGCTCAACCTTTTCTGTTTATGAATATTCACCGACCAGTCATCAGGTCACCGTCAGGGAGCCAGCTCGGTCACAAGGAAGCAGTTTTGCGGCTCCTACTAAGATGGCCTTGATTTCCCCCTCCTATGTTCCTCTTTGCTTTGGCACAGATTCCACAGTTCATTTTCTCTTTTTTGGCTCAGCAGTCTGGAGGACTTGCTATGGTTTTCCTTCATAATTGAATACAAGTGCCAAGTATGATGTTTTTCATTTGATCTTTCATCTGTTAATTTTGTTGCATCTCAGGGCTGCTGATCTTGCAGCCCCTATCAGCCACTTCTGTCAACATGTAAGCACTCAAGCATCAGCTGGACAATGTTGTTCTGATCACTTATTATAGAAACCATGGTTAAAAAAATAAAAGCCTGCACAATGTGCGATAGCGCACACACTGTCACCAAGAGCTTTTGACAGGTTAACCATGCAGGAGCACAGCTGTAGATGGTTATTACTCCAATAAATGTGTGTCTGAACGAGACCCCATGGCAGGATCACCTAGTATTCTTTGGCTGCAGATTTAAAGTATTTAAAGGCTGACAGTTTTTAATTCATGAAGGTAAAAAAAGCACCCCAATCTTCACCCCAATCTTCCTCCAGTAATTTGCATGAGAACCTCGGCTCTCCAAGGACTTTCCCTCATTGGCTGACTGTCTGTAATTGACAGCAGTGGAAGCCAATGGCTCCCGCTGCTATCTTAGCCAATGTGGAGAGGGGTGGTGGGGCCGAGCCACAGCTGTGTGTGTGAATGGACATGCAGAGCCGCAGCTTGGGAGTATGCCTGCTCAGGTCCCCCATTCCGAGCTGTTTGCTCTGGGGGCACTCAGCAGGATGGAGGAGCCAGGAGTGCTGGCAGGGGACCAGAGGAGGAGGATCAGGGCTGCTATGGGCAAAACCACTGCACAGAGCAGGTGAGTGCCAGGTTTGTTTTTTAAAAAATCATCTTTGACTTTAATACTACTCTAAAATAACTAATGAAATTGCATACTTTTTTAGTGATTGGTTTACGTTAGTTTAAAGCAGAACTTCACCCAAAAGGGATGTTCTGCACTTCAGCTCCCAACACCACCCCCCGTCCCAATCAAATATGGAATGTTTTTTTCAGGGGGGAGCAGGTACCTAGTTTGACAGGTAACAGGGCCCATTAGGCCAGGCATGTCCAAAGTCTGGCCTGCTTTTGGTTTCAAATGGCCCCACTGGTAATTTGTGTATGTGTTTTTTTTTTTTTTTTTTTTTTCCTTTATCGTACATCATAGGACACAGAGCCTCAAGTATTTACTTAGTCGGTTATGGGCCTACCTTCAGGTGTTGACACTGGTACAACCAATACAGGAAGCTGACTCCCCTATGTAACCCCTTCTCTCAGGAGTACCTCAGATTTTTCACCAGTGTCTAAAGGTGTGGGTCACAAGTGAAGATGTGCTCTGAGGATCTCCTGGAGGGATCCATGACCGATTTAAAAAAACCTCCACAGCCAGAACCATCCTCGCCCCCCTGAGGCCATAGAACGGTACCTGGGCCTCGCAGACCAGAACAAGGTTTTGCCTGTAAGCTTCTCTGACGGCTGCACCCTAGGAACCAGGACTCTTTTTGGTCTTGTTACATTATCTAAAGCTGTTCCCAAGGGGTGCTATACAGGTCCAAAGGAGTGGAAACCCTATTTAAAAGGGACCCAGTCTTTGAAGGTTTACAACACAGCCCCCTGTGATGGGTGAAGTTTGGATCTGTCTGTTTACAGCAGTATCCTGCAGAGGACAAGGTAAGGGAAGAAGTTGACGCTTTTTCCTTCCATATACTGTATTTTTTTTGTCTCCCCTATAGGGAGTAATTTACACAACCTAAGTGCAATGTTTTACAGCAAGCTCTGTCTCCAATAGTATGTGTGGTCCCAGCGGAGGGGGTTCTTAGTTAATAATCCTCTTTAAGGGATTTAAATAAAATACAGCAGTTGCTAAAACGCTTTAAGGTTGGCGCAGCTGAGAAGGTAAAAAATATTTTTATTTTATTTTTTATCCTTTACCATGGCCCCCGTGCTGCATGGTTTTAAGGCAGCACGTCCACCTAGCAGCATTGGGATTCCCTGTGCCTCTGTAGCATTAAAACTGCTGGCAGAACCCCATGCCCACTCCCCTCTTGCAGAGGTGCATCCATTACATACTGGTCTGGTATTTAAAGGCGGCAGGGTCACCTCCTCCCTTCGGGTCTACAATGGCAGACACGCATGCTGTTCGCGCACGTGCGAACTAGGCATATTCAAGGAGAGGGGCGGGTATTGCCGGTTGCAGTGATCACTTTGCTGAAGAGAAGGAGTCTGTCATACTAAGACACCAGAGCGCGTAAGGGGTGTAAATGTGCATTTCCTGTACAGGAAACACTATTGTTACTTGGCAGTTAAAAACTGTGATTATGGTAAAATTGTTTTTGCTAGAACTGTTAAGCAAATAGTAATTTTGTGTACCTCTGCTTTTATACTTGGCACTATGTCTTCAACAGCTACCGTAAGGCTACCGAAGGTACCACCCTCAGGCGCTGGGAACCCCAGTCATGCCTCCATTCTGTCTTCCTCTTTGGAGATATTAGACATGGAAAGCCAGGGTGAGCCATTGGAAGCTAGCAGTGGTGTAACTGCTTCACACACTTCAGCCCCTGTATATGTGACTGCAGATGCATTTTCCTCTGCCCTGCAGTTCTTAGAAGGAAGATTAGTGGCTTTAATCGCATCCTCTATCCAAGTGGATAGGAAACGTCCTAGATCCCCCTCCCCCACCTTAGACTCTTTACAGACAGTGGAGGGTCCAAAGGAATTATGGGGACAGGATGAGATATTACCCTCAGATGATTGAGAGGAAAGGCAAGCTGGTTATTCCTCTGCGGAGGGAACATACCTGATGTTTCAGCTTCACAGTCTGAAGTACAGAGATGGTTCGCTCCACTTTCATGCTACCCCTAACAGTTAGCTGAAGGTCTGGTCTCCTCCTTGGGTTCTTTGATACCTTTACAGCCTTGGCATGCGTTTCCCATCCACGCATTACTAGAAAAGCATATTTATACCGAATGGGATTTTCCAGATAAGCATTTTTTTTTCTCCTCCAAAGAGATTCTCAATTCTCTATCCTATGGAGGAAAAATTCACTAAATTCACTAAAAGATGGAAAGTTCCAGCAGTTGACGCTGCGATTTCCAATGTGAATGAAAGTTTAACTTGTCCAGTAGACAATGCGTATATGCTTAAAGATCCAACAGATAAGTTTGAAGGTCTGTTAAAATACTTTTTTCCTTAGCAGGGACTGTGGCTCAGCCTGCAACTGCAGCTATAGGCATCTGTCAGTCCTTAAAGGACCAGTTCACAGATGCTCTTAAAGATCTCCCTGCACAACAGGCCCGGGATTGTTAACCACTTAAAGACTAGCCTCGTTTTGGATTTTAGGTGTTTACAAGTTTAAAACCGTTTTTTTTGCTAGAAAATTACTTAGAACCCCCAAACATTATATATTGTTTTTTTTCTAACATCCTAGAGAATACAATAGCGCTCATTGCAATACTTTTTTTTGCACCGTATTTGCGCAGCGGTCTTCTAAGCGCACTTTTTTTGGAAAAACACTTTTTTGAAAAAAAAATAAGACAACAGTAAAGTTAGCCCAATTTTTTTTTATATTGTGAAATATAATGTTACGCCAAGTAAATTGATACCCAACATGTCACGCTTCAAAATTGCGCCCGCTCGTGGAATAGCGTCAAACTTTTACCCTTAAAAATCTCCATAGGCGACGTTTAAAAAATTCTACAGATTGCATGTTTTGCGTTACAGAGGAGGTCTAGGGCTAGAATTATTGCTCTCTCTACCGGTCGCGGCGATACCTCACATGTGTGGTTTGACCACCGTTTTCATATGCGGGCGCTACTCACGTATGCGTTCGCTTCTGCGTGCGAGCTCGTCGGGACAGGGCGCTTTAAAAAAAATTTTTATTTTTTTTTTATTTTTTTTCACTTTTTAAAAAAAAAAAAAAAATTTGGATCACTTTTATTCCTATTACAAGGAATGTAAACATCCCTTGTAATAGAAAAAAGCATGACAGGTCCTCTTAAATATGAGATCTGGGGTCAAAAAGTCCTCAGATCTCATATTTAGACTAAAATGCAAAAAAAAAAAAAAAAAAAAAAGTCGTTTAAAAAAATGACACTAAAAAAATTTGTGCCTTTAAGAGGGTGGGCGGAGCCGTCGAATGACGTCACTCCGGCCGTCACATGGTATGGAGACGGGTGGGGGCCATCTTGGCCTCACTTGTCTCCATACCTCAGCAGGGAAAGGACCCGATCGCCTCCGCCGCTACCGACGGCTCCGGTAAGCGGCGGAGGGTGCGGGAGCGGCGGGAGGGGGGGTGGCACCTCTCCCGCCGCCGATAACGGTGATCTCGCGGCGAACCCGCCGCAGAGACCACCATTGTCGTGTACAGAATCGCTCACTGTAAAGATGGATATCTCGGTTGTGGCAGCAGCTGCTGCCGTTACCGAGATATCCATCTTCAAAAAAATGACGTATATATACAGTGAGCGGGGCTGAAGTGGTTAATAGACCAGTCAGTGGCTCGCTTGAAGAAAAATTTAGCCATTACAAGCAGTTACCTGCAGAGTCTGGGCTGGATTTTCAACCTGAAGAAATCCACCTTAAAGCAACTAAAAAGGCTGGAGTATATGGGCCTGATCATAGACACAGCCCAGGAAAGGGTGTTCTTGCCTCCCGCAAAGATCAGCTCCATACGAGAGCTGGTGCGGATGGTCAGATCAAAAAGAGATCGCTCAATTCGCCTTTGCATGAGGTTGTTAGGAAAGATGGTAGCTTCATTTAAAGTGGTTCCCTATGCCCAATTCCTTTCAAGACTGTTTCAAAACAGTATCCTGTCTGCTTAGAACAAGACGATTCAAGCTTTGGACTTGCCAATGCAGCTGTCCCCAAGAGTGTCCCAAAGCCTCAGTTGGTGGTTACTAACTCGGAACCTGCTGAAGGGAATTTCCTTCAGACCAATTATCTGGAAAGTAACGACAGATGCCAGCCTGGGGAGCAGTACTAGAAAAGACTGTCCAGGGACAGTGGTCAGGAACCGAAAGAGCCTTGCCCATCAACATCCTAGAGATTCGGGCAGTGTATCTGGCTCTGAAAACCTGGACCTCTACATTAAAGAATTGTCCTGTCAGGATCCAATCTGACAATGCCATGGCTGTGGCATATATAAATCACCAAGGGGGCACCAAAAGTCTCAGCTCAGAGGTGAACCAGATTCTAACTTGGGCAAAATAGGCATGAGACATTCTATCGGCAGTTTTCATTCCGGGAGTAGAGAATTGGCAGGCGGACTACTTAAGTCGCCAGCAGTTATCCCCGGGGGAATAGTCTCTTCATCCCAAGACTTTTTGGGCTGTTTGCCAAAGATGGGAGACTTCAGATATAGACCTTCTAGTGTCTAGATTCAACATGAAGCTAGTCAACTTTGTGTCCAGGACAAGGGATCCACTCTCATACAGAACAGAGGCGTTGGTGACCCTGTGGGATCAGTTTTCACTGATCTATGAATCCCATCCCCCCCCCCCCGATTTCAATTGCTGCCTTGACTTCTTTGCAGGATCAAGCTGGAAAGAAAGCTGACAATACTGGTAGCACCAGCATGGCCCAGGAGGTTATGGTTCACAAATCGTGAAGATGACAGCGGAGGACCCCTCCCACTAAGGCCAGACCTGCTACCAGGGGCCGATATTCCATACTACTTTACGAACGCTAAATTTAACGACTTGGCTATGGAGACCCACATTCTGAAAAAATGTGGGCTCTCCAGGTCAGTTACTTCTACTTTGATTAATGCTAGGAAGCCAGTTTCCAGAGCTATATATTGGTCTGGAAGGCTTATGTTTCCTGGTGTGGAGAATTCTTGCCTTTCTACAATTAGGCGTAGAGATGAAGTTGGTCCTGAGTACTATCAAGGGCCAAGTCTCAGCCTTATCAATTTTATTTGAAAGACAGCTTGCTATGCATTCTTTAGTCCGGGGTTTCATGCAAGGAGTAATGCGGTTTAATCCGCCAGTTAAATCACCCTTAAGCTCTTGGGACTTGAATTTTAGTTTTGTCTGTTTACAAAAACAGCCATTTAAACCGATGCAGCATATTCCTTTAGTCCTTTTGACAAGGAAGCTGGTATTTTTGGTTGCTATATCCTCAGCAAGGAGGTTATCAGAATTGACTGCTCTTGTAAAGAGCCATATTTGATTATTCATGAGGACAGAGTGGTGTTGTGCCCTCGTCCGGGCTTTTTGCCAAAAGTAGTTTTAGGCTTTCATCTGAATGAAGATGTTGTCCTGCCATTGTTGTTCCCAAAACCATGTTCCAGGGAAGAAAAGTCACTACATTGTCTTGATGTAGTGAGAGCAATGAAAATCTAGTTAAAGAAAACTGCTCAGATTTGTAAGACTGACTTCTTATTTATTCTGCCAGAGGGTCCTAAGAAAGGACAGGCAGCGTCAAGATCCACTGTCGCTAAGTGAATTCGACAAGTTATAATTCAAACTTATGATTTAAAGGGAATGATTCCCCCTTTTCAAGTTAAGTCGCACTCTACCAGAGCGGGTGGTGCTTCTTGGGCAGTGCATCACCAGGCCTCCATGGCTCAGATCTGCAAGGCCGCGACTTGGTCTTCAGTGCATACATTCACAAAATTTTATCAAGTGGATGTAAGGTGGAATGAGGATGTTGCCTTCGGGCGTAGTGTAGTATAGGTCCTCAGGTCTGGGGTTTGCCCTACGGTTTGTCTCCCTCCCCTCAAGTAGCATTGCTATGGGACATCCCACTAAGTAAATACTTGAGGCTCTGTGTCCTATGATGTACAATAAAGAAAATGCGATTTTTAAAACGGCTTACCTGTAAAATCCTTGGAGTACATCATAGGACACAGAGCTCCTGCCCCTCTGTTTTATGGGGTGTAAGTATATTGCTTGGCTACAAAAACTGAGGTACTCCTGGAAGGACGAGGGGATTATATAGGGGAGCCAACTTCCTGTATTGGTTATACCAGTGTCAACACCTGAAGGTAGGCCCATAATAACCCACTAAGTAAATACTTGAGGCTCTGTGTCCTCTGATGTAATCCCAAGAAAAGGATTTTACAGGTAAGCTGTTTTAAAAATCCTATTTTTGTGGCTCCAATGAATCTCTGAGTGCCACAAAAGATGTTTAAGCCGATTCCTGCTGTCTGAGTGGAAGGAGGGGGCAGGTGCCGCTGGATTAGAGTGGCGATCTCCTGTGTACCCAGCAATCAGTCACACAGTCTCGCCTCCTGGCCCAGGATTGGACCACTATTCTGTCTCGCAGATGGGACTGTGTGACTGATTGTCGGGTACACAGGAGATTGTGGTGAGCAAGGATTTTCAGTCAGGCTGCATTAATGGGCAATGGTGAGGCTGCTGATGGGCAATGTGCAGGCTGCATTGATGGACCATGACCCTTATTTTGCTTCAAAGTTCTTTATTCACAATTTTTTTAATTTATTTTTCCTGAAACTCCCCACTAAAGGTGCGTGTTGTATACCTGTGCGCGTTACATGCCGATAAATACAGTATATCCAAATAACATGCTCAAGCTCATCCTTGGTCCTGAGCGGCGCTTGGATTCCCCTCCCCCTTCCACCTCCCCTCCCAACCAGAGGCAAGATAATTTTTGTTGGGCAGTGTATTAGTGCTTGGACGAACACACTAAGGGGGTTGTTTACGAAAGGAAATTCCCCCTTTGCACTACAAGTGCAGTCACTGTAAATCTGAGGGGAAGCTCTGCTGATTATCATCCAATCATGTGCAAACTAAAATTGGGTTTATTTTCCTTGCATGTCCCCCTGGGATCTACAATGACTGCACTTTCAAGTGCACTTTGCACTTGTATTGCAAAGTGGATTTGCCTTTAGTAAACACCCTTAGACCGAATTTTGATGTTTCAAAGAATGTCTGGTAGAATGGTCAGCCCTCACGCATGTTCACTTCATCAAATTTTGCCCTCTTTGAAAAAAGCTTGGACACCCCTGCATTAGACTGTAGGACCATTCAGATAGCATAGTTTGTGTATATGAAGTGGAAAGTCCCCAGCTGTGAAGCCACAAGGAATATGTCAGCATGCCACAGTAAACATGCTGGGGACCCAAGACTGGATCCCTGGACAGGCGGTGTCCTTTTTTAAGCCAGTAGCTGCTGACTTGCGCTGCTTTCACACTGGGGCGGGGGAGCGTTGGCAGTAAAGCGCTGCTAATTTTAGCGATGCTTTACTGCTGTTACAGCTGCGTTTTTTCTGCCTTTAACCCCTGCTAGCGGCCGAGGAAAGTGTTAAGTACCGCTGCTGAAGCGCTTTGGGGGCACTTCGACAGTGGTGCACATTGATTTTAATGGCAGGGGCGGTTTAGGAGTGGTGTATATGCTGGTCCCGCACAGCCCCAAAGATGCTGCTTGCAGGACTTTGTTTATCCCATCATGCAAGCGCACACAGCCCCAGTGTGAAAGCACTCAGGATTTCACACTGGGGCTGCAGAAGAGGCAGTTTACAGGTGCTATTTTCAGCACAATCTCCTCCGTGTGAAAGTAGCCTCAGTTTTTTACAAACTGACTAAAAGTGGTACAGTCACTAACCTTTAAAACCAATTATTTTTTTTTTTTTTTTATTGCCACTGTGTCCTCTGTTGGGATAATGGCTATCAGGTTTGTCTGACCCCATGAGGGTCGATTTCACTTGGTCTGTCCTGACTGTTATTGCCAAAAGTGGAAAAATTACCAAGATTTGAGTGGTCACCATAGCAGCATTAAAGGGGAAATCTTCCAATGGGGAAACTAGTCCTGGTGATGGTTATAGGCCTCCCTTAACACTTATCAAAAAAGCAGAAAAGTTTTTTGCCTTTTTTTTAGTTCTGTTAAGTTGCAAGGTGTGGCATAAAGTTGGTGTTCAAGAAGGATGAGCTCAGGCGTGTTCGCACACTCCATGTGCAGAGCCCGCCAGAAAGTCGGCACGGCTCTGCGCTAATCGCAAGCAGTGAGACATTTTCCCGATTGTGTGGCTGCAGAGATCGGGAAATGTCTCACTGCCTGTGATTAGCGCTGTGCCGTGCCGACTTCCTGGCAGGCTCTGCACGTGAAGTGTGTGAACACGCCTGAGCTCATCCTTGGTTTTCAAGTTGGTGCTTTGGGCTAGCCATCTCTAGGGGATGGCAGTAATGGAGTATTGCTGAAATGGTGTTAGTTGGCAAAAGACTGCATTGGAATTTTTTTTTCCAGCCTAATGGAAAGATCCAAAAAGGCATAATGAAGGCAAGTTGCAGGATGGAAGTGATTTTATGGCAACTACTGCTGATCAGAAATAGTCCTTGCACAACAAAATGGTTTAGAAAGGCCAGGGATGTGGGCTGATTTAATGAAGGAGTTTATTCAACCTGTGTATTACCTCTGGTATCCTTTGCACACATGTTTATAGCCTCAAGGGACCTTGAGGGACCAAGCTCTGACTTTCTGCATGATGCAAGGACCATTAACAAAGTCAAGGTCAGGCAGACTGAGCTCCTTGGCATCACTGCTTCATAAGCATTCAAGCTGCTAAGACTTGTGATTAAAAACATTAGCTGGTCACTAAATAGTAGTGGCGGGTTTATGTCCATAGCCTTTGTTTTTGTTGTGGGGCTTTTCGTTTTAAACTAAAAATGTTGGTACTTAAAGTTGGAGTATATAGTCGGTTTAAAATGGTTAGATTCTTTGGTTTTTATTGCTGTTTGCACATTGAGGAGATTCAGTCTCTTTAACCTCTTTTGCCACCCTGTCACGGTCTAAATGTAAGGGGAAAATCCAAAACTGATTTGTCACCAGAGCAGTAATAGATGGAAGCACTTGTTTTCATAACTGTCCTAAGAGGGAAATTCGCTCACCTTTTTGGAATTCTTCCACTTGTGTGCCCAGTTACACGACTGCACAAAACACAATGAACCATTCCCTTCTCCATGTAAAATTGGCTTTAGCCATACAAGAGGTCTCTAGTCTAAGGCCCCTTTCACACTTATACGACTTGTCCCACGATTTTGTACTGCAAAATCGTATGACAAGTCATTCTCCATGATTTGCAATGACTACCATTCATATTGGCACGACTTTAAGTTGTGCCGACTTGAAAGTAGTCCCTGCACTACTTTGGTCCAACTTCTATGCGAGTTGTACTCCAAAGACCTCAATGTTAAACCCTGAAGTAGCATGCAAATCGTGCCTGAATAATATAGACACGACTTCAGTACGACTTTGTAAGCACAAGCCTGGCTTGCTGATCGGGAAAAACTTTTTTTTTTCCTTTCCCGATGAGCGACAGGTAGTGCTGACAGCTGTCTGGTATGAATCCAGAGGGGGAACTCCACGCCAAGTTTTAAAGGAAAAAAACGGCGTGGGTTCCCCCCCAGGGGCATACTAGGCCCTTGGGTCTGGTATGGATCTAAAAATCGGCGTGGGGTCCCCCCCTAAATCCATACCAAACCCTTAACCGAGCACGCAGCCTGGCCGGTCAGGAATGGTGGTGGGGACGAGTGAGCACCCCCCCCCCTCCTGGACCGTACCAGGCCGCATGCCCTCAACATGGGGTGGGTGCTTTAGGGCATGGGGGGCACCCTGCCGGCCCCCCCATCCCAAAGCACCTTGTCCCCATGTTAATGAGGACAAGGGCCTCTGCCCGACAACCCTGGCTGTTGGTTGTCGGGATCTGCGGGCAGGGGGGCTTATCGGAATCCAGGAGCCCCCTTTAATAAGGGAGCCCCCAGATCCCGGCCCCCCACCCTTTGTGAATGAGTATGGGGTACATGGTACCCCTACCCATTCACCTAGGGGAAAAAGTCAATAAACACAGTACACAGGTTTTTAAAATTTTATTAGGCGACTTCGGGGGTCTTCCGACTTCGGGGGTCTTCCGACTTCGGGGGTCTTCCGACTTCGGGGGTCTTCTTCCGACTTCGGGGGTCTTCTTCCGACTTCGGGGGTCTTCTTCCGACTTCGGGGGTCTTCTTCCGACTTCGGGGGTCTTCTTCCGACTTCGGGGGTCTTCTTCCGACTTCGGGGGTCTTCTTCCGACTTCGGGGGTCTTCTTCCGACTTCGGGGGTCTTCTTCCGACTTCGGGGGTCTTCTTCCGACTTTGGGGGTCTTCCTCCGACTTTGGGGGTCTTCCTCCGACTTTGGGGGTCTTCCTCCGACTTTGGGGGTCTTCCTCCGACTTTGGGGGTCTTCCTCCGACTTTGGGGGTCTTCCTCCGACTTTGGGGGTCTTCCTCCGACTTTGGGGGTCTTCCTCCGACTTTGGGGGTCTTCCTCCGACTTCGGGGGTTTCTCCGGCGTCTCCTCCCGGTGTCCTGATCTTCTGCCGGCTCCTCCGCTATCTTCTGCAGCTCAATTCCTAGCGGTGGTCCGGACTTCTGCCTTCTGCCTTCTTCTTTTCTTCCAGAGATGTTGACACGACGCTCTCTCCAGCTGGAATGGTCTCTGAATGCTCCGCAATGGACTTATAAAGGTGGTGACCCCGTCCCCTTATGAGGTCACTGTCCCAGGGCATGCTGGGACTGTGCCGTCACAAGGGGGCGTGGTCATCACCCGGTGACCACGCCTCCTAAAACATCACAGTCCCAGCATGCCCAGGGACTGTGACGGCATAAGGGGGCAGGGTCACCGCCTATATAAGTCCGTTGCGGAGCGTTCAGAGACCATTGCAGCTGGAGAGAGCGTCGTGTCAACATCTCTGGAAGAGAAGAGGGAGGAAGACTATCTAAAAGTCCGGACCACTGCTGGCAAAAGAGCGGCAGAAGATAGCGGTGGAGCCGGCAGAAGATGTGGACACCGGGAGAAGACGCTGGAGAGACCCCTGAAGTCCCCGGAGCTGCCTAATTACTTTAAAACATGTGTACTGTGTTTTTTTTATTGACGCTTTTTCCCCTAGGTGAATGGGTAGGGGTACCATGTACCCCATACTCATTCACATAGGGTGGGGGCGGGGATCTGGGGGCCCCCTTATTAAAGGGGGCTCCCAGATTCCAATAAGCCCCCCCGCCCGCAGACCCCGACAACCAATGGCCAGGGTTGTCGGGAAGAGGCCCTTGTCCTCATCAATATGGGGACCAGGTGCTTTGGGGTGGGGGGGCCACAGGGCGCCCCCCCCATGCCCCAAAGCACCCACCCCCCATGTTGAGGGCATGTGGCCTGGTAAGGTCCAGGAGTGGGGGCGCTCGCTCGTCCCCACCCCCATTCCTGACCGGCCGGGCTGCGTGCTCGGATAAGGGTCTGGTATGGATTTTGGGGGGACCCCCACGCCGATTTTTCGGCGTAGGGTGTTCCCCTTAAAATCCACACCAGACCTAAGGGCCTGGTATGCCCCTGGGGGGGAACCCACGCCAGTTTTTATTTAAAACTTGGCGTGGAGTTCCCCCTTATGATTCATACCAACTACTGTGTGTATTCATTTGTTAATGCCAAAAATGTGGCAAAGTCGTACAAAGTAGTACTGCTCCCAAATCGCGGTAAAATCGCAGCCGCGAAATCGCGCGACTTTGAAGTCATAAGTGTGAAAGGGGCCTAAAGCCAACCTACTCTAGTAGGCACTGCATATTAACACTGACAGACTTGCATGTCAAAGGTAGCCCTCCAATGCTGTGCTATCACACTCCTGCTGATCACAGGCATTTCCATCTTCACCTGCTCTTCCTTCCAGGTTCCATCTATTTAGCTGCTTGAATGGCTGGGTCTTGATGTCACCTTGTGAATAAGTCACATTTTTACTGGATACTGTAAATGAGGTGTTTGTGCAGCTCAGTGCACATTAGAGCTGACAGACAAGAGGGAAGCATTTATGACTGGAGACCGAGTGGGTCTGTCAGAAAGACCCTACTTGTTATGTTTGTTTGTTTTTTTTTTTTTTTTTTTTTCCCCCTTTTTAAAATGTGAATTTAATGCTGCTTTTAAAAAGCTAATGGTTACTGCAAAAAAGTGTCACGAAGAGTATGTAAATCTGCTGACTTTAGCTATAACCTCCATCAAGCTGCTTGGCTTCTGAGCATTAGCAGAGTGCTGATCCTGTGTTACACTGAACTTGCAGCCCTAGAATTTCAATTTTTACAGCCTGCTGGATCTGGTTGTCATTGCACTGCCCTCAAGTTCTGGTAAGCTCTTGGTGTTCTGTGATGTCTCACAAGTACTACTGTGCAATAAACCTTCCATGGCTGCAAAATAAATGTTTTCAAAAGGGAAATGGCAGGTGAATCGTATGTTGACCTACCAGCATGTCTTTGCATGTGTGGGTTTCCTCCCACACTCCAAACTGTGCAGGTAGTGCCATGGTTGGGATTTGAACCAAAACCCTAGTGCTACTAGGTGGAAGTGCCACTGTGCTGCCCCAAATGACCATTGTATGCATACTTGCCATTATTTGCATATACAGATCTTGTTAGCTGTGGCCTAAAACATTTTTGAAAAAAAAGAAAAACATCTTTGCATTCGCAAGTTAAAGTCAAGCCTAGCTGTCCCTTTCCAAGCTGACTCTTCAGTGAAAATCGCAGAAACATTTGGCAGGAGCTGGTTTTTGTTCCTGGAAACTGTACTGAGTTCTATGATTTCTCAGAAAATGGGAGGATTTACAACCCGGTTCTGTTCTTGTGCAATGAGTTGACAATCTTGACTTGGATTCTTCACAACTTTTAAGTATTGGTCAGCTTTTCATACAATAAATTGGGCAACATATCCAGGTTTAAGATGTTTTTTTTTTTTTTTTTTTTTCTCTGTAAAATGCAGAACTCTTTTTTCAAAGATTGCATCTAGATATCTGGAGTATGGCCAACTGTAATGGAACTGCAAATACCAGCATGCTTAAGATTGCAACAATCTGCAAATTCCTATGGTGTGCATGTGGCTTAACTTTTGTTGCAATGCTGTTAACCTGTTGCAGTTGAGCTTAATTATGAAAAAAAAGTTGTAACATGCTCTACACCAGGGATATGCAATTAGCGGACCTCCAGCTGTTGCAGAACTACAAGTCCCATGAGGCATAGCAAGATTCTGACAGCCACAAGCATGAAACCCAGAGGCAGAGGCATGATGGGACTTGTAGTTTTGCAACAGCTGGAGGTCCGCTAATTGCATATCCCTGCTCTACACAGTATGTTGTGATGCATTACAGGGCATCGACATATGCCCTCCAGAGCACACTAACAGTCTGTGAACTGAAATCCTATATCTAAAGGCAAATTTACTTGTTTTTGTGGGTTTTTTTTTTTTTTTTTTTTCCCTGCAACCAGGGATCGCTCAATTCTCCCCCCCAACCATCAATGGGGGGAGGGGGGGTGCAAGTTGACTTGGGTACAATCAGCCAGCTCATACATAGTTTAAATCTCAGCCAGTTCTGGCTGATATTCAAACGGTATATGGCTGGCTTGTCGCTTAATACAATCATAAGTGTTTGAGGTCAAAGTGTTTGGATGTAATCACAATGATAATACACCCTTGTGCTAAAATTAGCGAATGTTTGAGGTCTTTATGACCTTATCAGAATGAAAGCCATTAGGAAGTTGTAAATGTATGTGGTAACAGGAGTCAAACGATTGGGACAAATGCTTGTTTATATATTAAAGTGACACAGATTAAACGTTGCAACACAGTATTTAGTAATTGAGGCACCAGTGTTCTCGTGTAATGTTTAATTGGCGTTCTAACCCCATGGAATAGGCATACCCATGGCTCCTCTAAAATTTTGGTGCTACAGTTGGTTGATGTGACGTCTGTCAGCTGTAATATTTTTCCTACATCTATGTCTGTTTCTCCTGTTCCCAACTCTTCTACCCATTTTTCAATGTATGGGAGAGGCCCTGTTGCTTTTAATCCGATCAGTATTTTGTAGATCCTGGATACCCCTCCTCCCACTAAACACAACCTTTCTATTGGGAGCAGGTTATCTTCACACCTGATCAGTTGGGCAGGGACTCCACAAAGTGCTTCAACTGTGAATACCTCCACCTATCTATCACCAATACCTCCTTCTTTTTAACTAAATGCTGAAAAGTGCAAATTTTTCCTTTCAACATAATATCCTTTTAGTTGTGCATTTTTTTTTTTTTTTTTTTTTTTTTTTTTTTTTAAACCCACGTACCAAACATACTCTTTCCCAGGTGCTGAAGTAGTTTGTGTCTCTTAATGGTGTCAGGGGTTAAATCCCCATTTTTCTTGTGTACTGTGTCCCAGATTGCCATTGCTGTCCATGTAATGTGCGTATGCTTTGCTTTTTTTTTTTTCTTTTTTTTACCCATTCTACCTCCCTTGACATTAGAATAGCATTGTAATAGTTCTTACTATCTAGGACCCCCAGGCCCCATTGACCCTTATCTCTCGTTAGTAGCGCCAGGCTTATACAGGGCTTTTTGTTCTGCCAGATATATCTTCGGAGTAACGTAATATTCTTTTGGGAGTAATATCAGTAACATTTGCATTTTGTATGTTCTCTTGGGGAGGATTATCACAACAGTGCATGGTACAGTTTCAAAATTCAAACACTAAACCATGTACAATCAAACTCTCAGTTACATCTATTACATAGATTTAAAGTAAAGTCGGTATACAGTCATATTTACATAGATAAACATGTGTTCACTTAGAGGGTACATTATATAAAAGCTGGTAATCATCGCAGGTATCTGATACTCGGGGGTGGGGGGTGGGAAATAGGTGAGGATGGGGGGGAGGGAAGAGGGGGGAATAGGTGAGGATGTGGGGGAGGGGGGGAATAGGTGAGGATGTGGGGGAGGGGGGGAATAGGTGAGGATGTGGGGGGGGGGGGGGAGACCCGAGTATCCATAGAGGGAACCATCGAACAAAAGAGGGTAAGGGTATGGGGGGGGGGGGGGGGGGAGCAGGAGGAAAGAGGAGAGGGGGGGCGAGGAAGGACTGGGGGAAATATCAGCGCCAATGAGTACTTCCTCCCTAGAAGTGATCTAGCACTTTACCCAGCTACCCCAGATCTTGTCACATTTTTTGGGGAATTTTCAACTCGTATAGGTAAGTTTATATATGGGAAGGACTGAGTCAATGAGAGCCTTCCATTGGGAGACCCTGGAGGGGTCTGGTTTCTTCCAGTTTAGGACAACTTTCCTGGCATAGAAAGTAGTATAGAACACAAACAACTGTCTGTGTGCGCCTGATGTCACTCTGTCACAAACGCCCAGGAGCAGGACCACCGGGTCTAAACCCAGTGAGAGACTGCCAGTTAAGTTAATTTCCCGGACCACTCCCTCCCAGAAATGTATAACTGGGCATTCCCTAACCACATAAAGGAACCCAGCTCCGTGGTGCACTTTGGGCATCTGTCTGTGTGGGATAAATTCTCAAGAGCCTCTGGGGGATATAATATGCCCTATGTATGAATTTAAGCTGGATAAATCTATCCTTGGCTGATATCATTAGGGGTATATACTGTTGAATCCCTTCCTCCCAGTCATCGTCCACCATGGTCGGGAAGTCAGCCTTCCATTTTGGAAAAGTTTGATTCCTCCATTAGACTCCACAGAGGAGCTGTAAGTACAGAGAGGAGAGGATGCGGTCAGCACTTTTGGATTTTAAGAACCTCTCAACTCCATGTGAGTTGAGGGAAACTCCATCGGGGAACTGTGCCTGCACAGCATGTCTCAGCTGGAGATGGCGGAAGAACATCTGGGATGGAAGCTGGAACTCGTCCCTCGGAGTCAAAGGTGATGAGTGTGCCGCTTGGCATTATGTGTTGGACAATTTTAATACCATATCTCGTCCATAGGGCAGGGTCAGGGACTGAGTAGGTGTTTCAGTCTTGGGTTCCCCCACAGTGGCGTATATGGCGAGATGGTGGCAGGTGTGCTCAACTTAGCCATAACTTGTGACCACGCCCGAACCGTAGTTCGCATAGCGGTAGTAACGTCTGGGTGTGCTTTGGATCCTCTAAAAACTAAATTGCTAAGTGCAGCATAAGAGCCCAATATTGCCGCCTCTAGATTCACAGAAGGATTGGAGCGGGATTGGGTAAACCACCACCTCACTGTCTCAAATACCACTGCCCAATGGTACGGTTTCAAACATGGTAGTGCAAGTCCCCCAAGAGAGGGGTAATTGGAGGGTAGTTTGTGCAATTCTAGGGGCAGCACCCGCCCATATAAAGGCGTTTGTCTGGTCCACTTTACTAAAAAAGGAGTTGGGAATAGGGACAGGCGTGTTTCGGAAAACACATAAGAACTTGGGGAGGAACGTCATTTTAAGAAGGTTGACCCTACCCACTGGGGTCAGGGATTTCCAGGTTTGGCATTTAGTAATAAGGCTTTGGAGCACCGGGTAGACATCCACCAGATATAGCGTGGGATCCCTCTGGACCTCTATTCCCAGGTAGCGAAATTTAGTGGTACACTTCAGGGGTATCTGAGTTAATAAGGCGGGGGTCGACTGGGGGAGAGGGAAAAGTATAGATTTAACCCAATTGATTCGTATTCCGGAGAAGCCAAATTCGTCAAGTCTAAGGGCCCCTGTTGGGGATGAGGACATGTCGGATAGGGACAGGAGAGTCATCAGCATAAAGGGATATTTTGTCAGTTGGCTGATCCGCAGTCCCCCTACCGCGGAAGAGGCCCACAGGAGGTTGGCCAGGGGTTCCACGGCCAGAGCGAACAATCCTGGGTAGAGGGGGCACCCCTGCCTCATATCCCTTCCAAGGGTAAAATAATCAGAAAAGAGACAATTTGTGTTTACCCTGGCTGTGGGCCCCCTATAAAGTAGTTTTTTATCCAGGAAGTAAATTTGGATCCAATATTAAATCGTTCTAGGACCTGCCAGAGGAATTCCCATTCGACCGAGTCAAATGTTTTTTCTGCATCTAATGAAGCAATGACCCCTTGTGATCCCTCTTTAGCCGCCGTGTGTGTGTGTGATGTATATTAATATCGGTGCCCTTGCCCGGTATAAAGCCCGTTTGATCACCTTCAACCAGAGTCAAAATGACCGAGTTGAGCCTCTTTGCAAGCATTTTTGTAACCATTTTGGCGTTGACATTAAGTAGCGAGATTGGGCGATAGGGCCGTACCTATATTGAATTCCCAGAAGGCTCCCAGCTCCACCGCCACGCGTTCGTCAGTAACCCAATACCCCAATAGTCTCCACAGGGCAGGGCCAGAGGGCGAGCCTATATTGAGCCTCAGCAACATTGGCACGTGATCCGAAATGCCTTGGGGCAAGATCTCCACCCCTAGTGTGCGGGAGAGCAGCGAGCCATCAGCGAGCATTAAATCTATCCTGGAAAGAGGCATATGTGGCATGTATATTGTTTGAGACCTGGGTATTTCCACCGCCACACATCTTTCAATCCATCGTGACAGGGGAGAATCGCGGGTTACACCTGCATTTTAAATCTTTCTAGAGTTGGGTCAGGGGTCATGTTGAAGTCTCCTGCCAACAAAACTGCAGCACCTGGGTAGAGTGCCAATATCTGAGTTAATTTGTGTAGCAATGCCATGGTGGCCGGCGGGGGCACAGAGGCCCACAATAAGCATCTCCAGTCTGTCACAGGTGGCATGGAGGACAACATATCTACCTTCTTGATCTAGGTGGAGATCCAGGAGGACAAACTGAAGGGACTTGTGAACCAGGACACTGACCCCCCCCTGGAAAAGGTGGAATGGTAGTAAGAACCTACCCAGGGTTTCTGGAGGGCCAGCGTCCTGCTCACCATCAAATGTGTCTCCTGGAGTATACATATCTGTGGGGAGTATTTCTTTATATATGTAAAGACCAGCGACCGTTTAATCTTGGAGTTCAATCTGCGAACATTCCAAGATAAAATGGTGAGAGATAAAATGGTGAGCGGAGCCATCATAGGTATTCAAAACATAACCAGGGATCACGGGTTAACACTAGACAGACAGTGGTCTCAGTAGGGACAATGCAATATTGACTGTTTTAAGGGCTCCCCTGACAGCATCATTACGCCATTGTAACCGACATATCATAAAAAGGCAAACAAAAGGATTATAGAGAAGCCGTTTTTTTTTTTTTTTCAAAGCAGGCAGCCGGAGCTCAGTCTGTGCGTCTTCTCAGATGGCCATCTTAGACACGCGCCCCCCCCCCCCGCTTGATCGTTCTTACGGGAGGGGAGAGGGGACTCCACACCCCATCCCACCCCCTCACGCCGCCCTCCACCCTCCGGTGCTTCTAACGACTCACCGCTATGTTTGGCGAGTCGGACACAGATCCGCTGGCCCCAGATGTTCATCATAGAGATTTCCGGTGGACCAGATTGTTGCCGGAGTCTCTATGATCGTCGGAGGCCGGGCGCGATGTTATGTCACGTCCGGCCTCTGCATTCAAACGAATGGCGTTGATTCAGCTGGGAAGCCAGGATTTTTTTTTTTCTGCCTTCCCAGCCTAGAGGTAAGATGTGGGGTCTTATTGACCCCATATCTTGCTGTAAAGAGGACCTGTCATGCCATATTCATATTACAAGGGATGTTTACATTCCTTGTAATAGGAATAAAAGTGATCAAAAATTTTTTGGGGGGGAAAAAAAGTGTCAAGCTAAAACAGTAAAATTGACAATAAAAAAAAAAAAGTTAAGCACCCCTGTCCCTGTGAGCTGGCATGCAGAAGCGAATGCATGCATAAGTCCTGCCCACATATGAAAAAGTGTTCAAACCACACATGTGAGGTATCGCCGTGAATGTTGGAGCGAGAGCAATCATTTTGGTCCTAGACCTCCTCTAAATCAAAACATGTAACCAGTAAAAAATTTTAAAGCGTCACCTATGGGGATTTTTAAGTCTCGAAGTTTGGCACCATTCCACAAGCATGTGCAATTTTGAAGCATGACATGTTGGGTATCTTTACTCTGCGGAACTTCATCTTTCACATTATGCAAAAACATTGGGCTAACTTTACTTTTTGTTTTACAAAAAAAGCATTCGAAAAATTGCTGCACAAATACTGAGTGAGATAAAGAGTTGCAATGACCGCCATTGCATTCTCTAGGGTCTTTGTTAAAAAAAAAAATATATTGTGTTTGGGGGTTCTATGTAATTTTCTAGCAAAAAAATTGATTTTTCCATGTAGGAGAGAAATGTCACAATTGGCCTGGTAGGCAAGTGGTTAAAGTTTGCTAAGTCTCAGTATATAAAGATTTCAGTAAGTTGGGGAGTGTTATCCTTGGGCTGGTGATGTAGAACAGTATCATCGGCAAATGCTATTTTATGTTCCTAGTCTTCTATCTTTATCCCCTTGATATCAGGGTTCTGTCTAATCCCTGGCAACAATGGTTCTAATGATAGGACAAACAGTGGGGACAGGACAAACAGTGGGGACGGGGCACCCCTGTCTAGTCCCATTGAAGATCTCAAAGGGCCCTGATACTGTCCCGTTTGTTTTTACCCTTGCTGTAGGATGGTTGTATAGGGCGTTTATCCAGCGGGTCTTCTTAGGGCTTACTCCGAATGCCTCCAGTGTGTTATGCATAAATCCCCAGTCTACTGTCAAATGCTTTTTCAGTGTCTATTGACAAAAGCAGTCCTGGGGATTTACTTTTATCTTTTGCGCCAGTAGGAGCGTTCTAATTGTGTTCCTACTTTCCCTACCTGGAATAAAACCTGCTTGGTCTGTGTACCAGGTCATTTATTACTGTCTTCAATCTACCTGTTAGTATCTTTGCAAACAGTTTTTCACGTCGGCATTCAGTAGTGAGATGGGTCTATAACTTGAACACATTTGAGGTGTCCTTTCCTTATTTTGGAATGATAATCGCAGCCTCTAATGCTTCCTGTCGTAACTCACCATTTAGCTCCAATCCTGTTCATGTAGAACACACCTTGGGGACTAAGATGTCACTACTTATAATATACTGTCGTCAGCCTGTCCAGGGCTTTTCCCAGCTGGTGACTTTAAGTTTATAATCTCTGCTACTTTCCTTTTGGGTGATCGAGTATAATTTCCCATAGTAGTCTTGAAATGCCTGTGCAATCTCTGGGGTTGTATAAACCTTTTCCTCCTTTACCCGTTTGTATATTTTCAATGAAATTTGACTTTTTTTTTTTTTTAACCTTTTTCGCTAAATATCTTCCCGACATATCTTCCCATTGGTACCTCTTTCTTTAGTCTGTATAGAGCCCTTCTATTCTCCTGTTCAAAAAGTTCTTTTAATCCTTTTCTTTTTAATGACTAACAATTTGTGTGTGTGTGTGTGTGTGTGTGTGTGTTGCTGTTCGAGGTCATAAATTTTCTTTGTGTAGCTCTTTCCTCCTTCTCTCCTTTTTTTTTTTTTTTTTTTTTTTTTTTTTTTTAGTCTCTGCTCCCATTGCGATCAGGATACCCCCTATTATAGGCCTTGTGGGCCTCCCATACAGTGGCTTCTGATAGATCTTCTGTGCTATTTATATTAAAGTACTGCTATAACTTTTTTTTTTTTTTTTTTTTATTTTATTTATCCTCTCCACAGCTACTGCATCCTGTATCAGTTCTTCATTAAGTCTCCAGATAATATTCCTGTTTTGAACACCCTCCATTTTTAATTTTATTTTCACTGGGGCGTGGTCAGAAGGTAACAATTTCTATATTTGAGCTAATCACCGCCCCTAACATCCTGTGCTCTACCAGAAATAGATCTATTCTCGCATACGTCCTGCGAACAGCGGAATGGAACGTGTAGTCGCGTGTTTTTAGGGTGTTGTATTCTTCATCTATCCATCAGCTGGTGTTGGTATAATTTCCTTTGAAGTGACTCCTGCTGTGCATTCACTGTCCGCTGTACCCGGGACATACAATCCACCTCCGGGTCTAAACACAGATTGATATCCCCAACCATGATGGCTCCGCCTGTCTTAAACTCCATGAACTTCTCAAACACCTTTTTAAGCTATTTTATTGGATTCTTGTTGGGTCCATAGATATTTGCTATGGAGTATTCTACTTCATTAATTCTACCCCCTTAGGAACAAATGGCGCCCTTCTGGGTCTACCATTCGCTCTTCCGGGGAGAACCTTACTCCTCTAGCAAATGCTGTAGTGACTCCCTTTGCTCGTTTAGTTGGGGAATCGCCATAGTACCGTATCGGGCAGTCATATGAAAGAATTTTAAGATTGGAATCCTGAGAGATTTGCGTCTCCTGTAATAGGACTACGTCAGGTTTGAGGTACTTTAACTCTCAAAATGTTAAACCCTTTAGTGGGGATATTAAGCGCACGTACATTATATGATACTATTTTTAACATAGACATTCTGTCTTGCAGTGCTCACCCTCCCCACTAGCACTTTTGTTTTCAGCATGTGATTTTGTCCCCCCTCAGTGTGACCACACAACTTGTAGTATCCACAAATGCCATCATAAAGCTTTATTCTCCCTCATCCTGTCCCAGTCAACGTTTCTGGACCTTTTACTTTTTTTCTCTTCTGCCTCCATGATCACCAATTGCTTCCAAAAAAAAATTGTGATGAGATCTCTGCTATACAGATATCTCCCCCACTTATTCCATGTCAACAAGTACACTCATTCAACCCTGCTACTATTAAGGTTGCTAAACTTTTTTTTTTTTTTATCTAACACCCACTTAACCACCTGCCCTGTTTAGCACAAATGCTATGGTCACCATCCTGGCTCTATTCTACACACTAACTTGAATCTTCATCGCTGCCTCTTCTGGCATCTTCCCCAACTCTAAAACATGCACTAGTCACCCCCATACCTAAATTTCTTGTTGGACCCCACCAGTCTTGACAACCTATGCCCAGTCTCCTTGCTCCCTTTTTCCTCCACTCCTTGAGCGTCTAGTCTACAACCAACCATCTCACTGAAAATTACCTTTTTATACCCTTTAGTCTGCTTTGTGTCCAACGCTCCTCAAACTGCTCTGCTGAAACTCTCAAACTTGCTCAAAATGACCACCAAATCAAATGGTCACTACTCTGTACTCCTATTTTTGGACCTCCTACCACCTTTGATACAGTGGATTACCCTCCTCCTCAAAACTCTGCTCCTCTGGGCTCCATGATGGTACTCTTTGGTTCTTATCCCACTGCACCCTAAAGGGGATGTAAACCCTTGTGTGTTTAAAAAAAAATAAAAAATAAAAAAAAAATTCTACTTGCCTCCACTGTGCAGTTTTGCACAGGGTGGCCCCGAACCTCCTGAGGTCCCACAGCAGCGCTGGTGGCTCCCCCCCCCCCCCCCCCCAATTGAGTGTCCATGTTGACGAAGTGCTCTCCTTGGTGGACATTCTCCCAAGTCCTGCATCTGTCCATTCACACAGAATGCAGAAATCAGGAGGGGGGGGGGGGTGGCGCCAACCGGCACCACGTCATTGGATTTGATTGACAGCAATGGGAGCTAATGGCTGCACTGCTATCAATCTATCCAATCGAGACACCAGCTACAGATGGTGTTTGTTCCCAGACAGAGTATGACAGCGTCCAGGTAAGTAAAACGGGGGGGGGGGGGTTCAGCAATAAGGTTTTTCACCTTAATGAATAATGCATTAAGGTGAAAAACATGAGGGTTTACAGCCCCTTTTTAAGTGTCTTAGTTTTATATCCTCCTTCTTCCCTCCTGTGCCTTTCTCCGGGGTACCCCAAGGTTTTGTTCTTGGGCCTCTCCAATTCTTGATCTACACCTCCCTGGGTTGATGGTTGGCCTCCCATGATTTCCAATATATTTTCTATGCTGACACCCAAATCTATTGCTCTACCTCTCGGCTTACTCGGTCTCCTCACGTATCACTATTTTAATAACTGACATGTCAAGATTGTCACAACTGTCAACCCGTCACCACATACCAAGGTGCTAGGTGTTATCCTGGGCTCTAAACTGTCCTTTTTGACCCCACATTCAATCACTTTTCAAAGCTTGCCGCCTCAACGAACTATGCAACATCACATCTCCAAAATACATGTCTTCCTAACCAATGACACCACAAAGCTTCTAATTCGCTCCCTAGTCAACTCTGGCCTCAACTACTGCAACTCCCTGCTCCTTTGGGTTAACTCCACATGGGCTATTCCCTCTCATCTTTTGGCTTACCTCCTACATAGGCTATCTTACCAATCACTATCTGCTACTCCTCTGCCGATTCTTCCACGGGCTTCTGCTAACCAACAAATTAAATTCAAAATATTAACTTGAGGTGATACTAAAGTCCATTATTTTAATGGAAAAAGAAAAGCATGTTATACTTGCCTTCTCTGTGCAATGGTTATTCTTCCTTCTATTTATTGCACAGGTAGACCCTGATCCTTATCTTGGGTCCCTGGCTAGAGCTCCTGGCCACTCCCTGTTGAGTGCCCCCACAGCAAGCAGCTTGCTGTGGGGGCACCCGAGCTGAGATGCAACTCTGTATCCATTCAGACATGGAGCTGTGGTTTGGCCCTACGCCTCTCTCCCGATTGGCTAACTGAGTTTGATAGCAGCGGGAGCCAGTGGCACTGCTGCTGTCTCAGCCAATCATAGTTATAGTCAGGCCGAAAAGACACAAGTCCATACAGTTCAACCTTAAGAAAATAAATTAAATAAATAAAATAAAAAATATCGTACAATCCAATATACCCAGTTTTATACCCTCAGTTGATCCAGAGGAAGGCAAAAAAGCCCAGCAGAGCATGCTCCAATTTGCTACAGCAGGGGAAAAAATTCCTTCCTGATTCCCCCCCCCCCCCCCAAGAGGCAATTGGATTTTCCCTGGATCAACTTTACCTATAAATGTTAGTACCCAGTTATATTATGTACATTTAGGAAAGTATCCAGGCCTTTCTTGAAGCAATCTACTGAGCTGGCCAGAACCACCTCTGGCGGGAGTCTATTCCACATTTTTACAGCTTACTGTGAAGAAACCTTTGCATATTTGGAGATTAAATCATTTTTCCTCTAGACTTGGAGTGCCCCCGTGTCCACTGGGTTGACCGTAAAGAGAATAACCTAACACCAAGTTCACTATATGAACCCCTTATATATTTGAACATGTTGATCATATCCCCCTTATTCTCTTAAGAGTAAATTCAGTTCCTCTAATCTCTCCTCATAGCTGAGCTCCTCCATGCCTCTTATCAGTTTAGTTGCCCTTCTCTGCACTTTCTCCAGTTCCCCGATATCCTTTTTGAGAACTGGTGCCTAAAATTGAACTGCATATTCCAGATGAGGTCTTACTAAGGATTTGTACAGGGGCAAAATTATACCTCTCTGGAGTCCATACCTCTCAATACAAGAAAGGACTTTGCTCGCTTTGGAAACCGCAGCTTGGCATTGCATGCTATTGAGCTTATGATCTACCAAAACCCCCAGATCCTTCACCACGGATTCCCCCAGTTGTACTCCTCCTAGCATGTATGATGCATGCATGGTCTTAGCCCCAAGTGCTTAACTTTACATTTCCCAACATTAAACCATCTGCCACATAGTCGCCCAATTAGACAGTGCATTGAGGTCGGCTTGTAAATTTATAGACATCCTGTAATCGGAGTCCCGGACAGCTGAGGTACTCGTGGACATTGCTGGATAGAGATGGGGCTCAGGTAAGTATAAGGGGGGCTGCTGCACGCAGAAGGCATTTTTATCTTAATGCATAGAATGCACTAAGATAAACCTTTTGCCTTTACAACTACTTTAACAAAGCCATCCACAACTCGGGGCCCTCAGCTGCATCACTAACCTAACCTTTTCTCAAAATATCAACCAAATAGTTTGTTCCTCCCAAGTCCTTCTGCTCGCTTGTCACTTCCATGTTGGCCTCCAGAGAAGCCTTTCCTGCCCCCCCCCCACTCCTGTTGGGTGGTCTCTCTGCTGTTCCCAACTTTAGCCTGTTTGGTGAACTTTTTTCGGGATGGGGGAGGATCCAAATGGGGTCACAATAGGAAGGGATATTTAGAGACTGGAGGTCAGTGTGGGACTTGCTTGCTGGTGTTTTTCTGGAATGGGTTCTGAAGGAGAGAAGGCATGCAGTGACCTACTGTCTGGCTTCTCACAAAGAGGTTGCAGAGGTAGTTTTTTATCTTCAGGCTCCCTGGCTCAAGACACCTTGGTACAAGGAGCCTACACTAGTCAATTGTTCCATATGGTCCTAGCACTTCAGTTTTGTGGCTGCCGGTAACTGCTTTTCAGTCCTGGGATCCCAGCAATGGCACGTCTGGGTCCTTTACCTGGGGGTACTAAGACCTAGGGAGAACAAGCCAAAGTGATTCTCCTCGCCACCTGCTATATGTAGAAGTTACCTGGCCAAAAATAAATCGGTCTCACCCTTACTGCTAGAAATCTCACTTACCAGGTCAATGGTCTGCTTCTCAAACTGAGAATTTCAGCCTCTGACTCTTGGGCTGAGGCAGTTCCTGTCTCTGTAAACAGATCTTTAAGGCAGTTGGCTCTGGTCCAGCTTAAATGCCTCCTCCTGGACCACAGCTAGGCTGTAGTGCTTTACAAAGGTAAACTTTGGCTGAAAAGATTTTTATCTATGGTGTCCACCTAATAAGACCTGGTAAATCTTTCATGTGTTATGGAGCATAGTGGAAAACCAAACTACTTTAACTAGTAGTTTTACTTTCATGTAGTCGCCATGATGGCACAGGGCTTTTCCAACCCTATGTTGTGTGTACTTGTTTATGCACAAAGGAGGCTCTCTGGTGTTCAATTTGTCCCTCAGTTGGTCTGTCTCATTGTGTGCTGTCATAGTGACAATATGGAAAGAATTGGTCTTTTTGGATTTTTAGGTATTGAAAGTGTTTAAAACCCTGCTAACTCATGAATGGAGGAATCTGCACTGCCAGCTATGGTATTCAGACACACATCACCCATGGTTGCTTGAATAGCTGCCAAAGCACCCTTAATGAATACCTGAACAGTGACTAAATATGTTTGGGTGCAGTCACTGTTTGACCCTCCCCCTTTTTTTTTATTTATTTTTATTTTGTCCTAGTTCCTTTTTGATTTGGAAATAGACTTTTGTAGAGCTGGTGCCTTTGGGACCATCCATGGCTCAAATTTTCAGTTGGTTCCTCCTAAATTGTCTGAAATTCAAGCCATGTATAGCCACCTTAACCAGTTGCCGACTGGACTATAGCCGAATGACAGTTACAGCGCGGTCAGATAACTGGGAGGGCGTAATATGACGTCCTCCCGCAATCGTGCCCGGGAATGTCTGTTCTCCAGACCCGGTGCGTTACGAACAGGGTAAAGGGCCAATGACAGCGGCCCTTTACCACGTGATCGCCCTGTCCAATGACAGAGCAATCAGTTGTCAACAGACCGGTGCATGTCCAGGTCAGCTCCTTGCACCGATCGGTACAGTGTGCGAGGAGAGGAAGGAGCCGAATGCAGCAGCGCTGTGGGCTTAATCAAGTGCCCACAGTGCTGATCTCGGCCCATTCCTGTCCGTCCATGTCCAGCGTGGCTCATCCATGACTTACAAAAGCGTAATAGGTAGTCAAATTGGATGTGTAATTTATGCTCCTAGAACACCTGATTCTCCCTGCATGTTGGGCCTCTGTATGGGGCCTGGGTATGTAAGTCTCACATGTGGTGTCGCCATACTCGGGAGTAGCATTTTTGCTATGTACATGCATGTGTTAGAAATATCTTGGACAACTTTGTGTAAATCAAAAGTGTTCATTTTCTTTCCACATCTTCCAAAAACTTGTGGGAAAAAAATTACTTGTTCCAAAGACTCATTATGCCTCAAAGATTATACGTTGGGGTGTTTTACTTTACAAAATTGGGTCTTTTTTTGGGGCATTTCCATTGTCCTGTGCTCCAGGGCCTTAAAGTATAAGAGGTAATCAAGAAATTAAATGTGCAATTTATGTCCCTGGAGCGCCTGATGGTGCTCCCTGCATGTTGGATCTCTGTATGTGGCCAGGCTGTGTAAAAGTCTTGCACATGTGGTATTGCCATACTCAGGAGTAGTAGAATGTATTTAAGGTGTAATTTGTGGTATGCATAGTCTGTGTGAGAAATAACCTGTTACTATGCCAATTTTGTGAAAAAAGGACCATTTTGCAAAGAATTGTGAAAAAAAAAATACAACTTCAAAGGACAAATTTTATATGGGTACAATGTTGCATGACTAATTGTTCAAATTGGCCAAAAAATGCAAAGATCAAAAGCAAACTACATAGGTGTGTACCGATCCTTACGCTGGGCCTGGCCACACGGATCAATTTTCAGACGAGAATATTCAGACAAATCTTTGTACATTTACGGAATGAAAGAATGTTTGAAGTTTTCACTTGTTTTTTAACATTCTGTTTTTAAAACTATTTTAATTTCTGAATGAAAACCACATGCACTGTCTGAAAATTCCTTTGTCAAAAGTTTTCTATTAACAAATTGTCACTGTGGTTGAAAATTCACGTCGATTTGACCCCACTAACGATTAGAAAATCGAACAAACATTCTTAAAATTAAATTTTTTAATGTAACAGGAAGACATTGTTGTTGGCTTTATTTTTTTTATAAAAAAAATTTGATCTGAGTCGATTTACTTCACCCTTTAATGGTGTATCTCTTCTAATAGTATACAGTATATCTCTTCTCCATCATTCTCAGAGTGGATTTTTTCTCCCGCTGGAACTGTGCTCCGAAAAATGAGTTTTTTTGATCTTCAGCATCTAGGAGCAGAAGGGGAAAAAATAGCCTAAAGTAGTGTGCATGGACACAGGATAACACTAGTTTAATTAGTTTTTAGCAGCTTAAAAAAAATGAAAAATGCTAGTGTGCATGCAGCCTTAAAGTGGAACTTTTAGTCTGAAAATTAAGTTCTGCTAGACCAGGCTGGCCCCTTTTGCAGGTAGAACTATGTAAAGTATTAAAATAAGGGCCCATACGGTTTAAAACAAGTAATACTCCTCCTGTTCTGCACATGCTCAGTTGCTTTTATTTTTATTTATTTATTTATTTTTTTTGAGCTTGTGTCTAGGAGCAAGAAAAATTGTTTTTGGAGTTTTTCCTGCAGGAACACTAGTAATAGCATTTTTTGAGCTTTATTCTCCCTCTTACTGCAAAAAATGCCAATAAAACGCCAATACCAGAATTTTTTTTTTTTTTTTTTTCCAGTGTTTATATTAAAAATGCTAGTGTGCATGGAGCCTTAAAGCGGAATTAAACCCACTTGCCCTTTACATCCAAGGAAGCTGCTTCTGTTTAAACTGCAACTGTTATGTTGCACATGTGATAGGTTATGACACCAGATATTTGATGGTTTGGTTGAGGACACAAGCAAATGTGAGTTATTCCTGGCATTCCAGGAATGTAACTTGTGGGTTTTTTTCTTTTCTGTTAAATTGATGGGTTTAGTTGAGCTTTGATTTCCTGCTGTTCAGGGGCTCTGGGCTTAAGCAAAATGGCAGCCTCCAGCAAAAAACAGGAGCAATGCTGGAGGCCATTTACAGCGCACACTAATTCTGGTGGCATAATTAATGTGGAATGTATATTGCTTGATTAAGTTGAGGGGAAAATTCTGCTTTAAGGCTGTCAGCAGATCAGTCTCTACAAACTCTGTGCCTAAAAATATGAAGAGTAACTGAGCATGTCCAGGGCAGTGGATTTTAAACAGTATAGGCACTTTTAAAAATGCAAAAGGGCCCAGCCTGAAGTGATATAGCAAGGCTTAAGCTTCTGACTGAAGTTCCACTTTAAGCTTCCAATACTCAATATAGCCACAGATCTTTTCCTAATCCTGATGTGAGTCTATTCACAAGGTGCTAAGATTTTTGGTGAATGCGATACTTTCTATATTTTTACTTTCAGTGAAAAGTGAGTGGGGATTTAATTTCTTGTCTTTGGCTACAGAAGGAAAAATTAGTTTATGTATGTGAAAGCTAATCAGGACTTGATGCAATAAAATGTCAGTGATTTAGAGCTGCATAATCCTTTTTTTTTTTTTTTTTTTTAATCCTAATCGCGATTCAACCCCCCCCCCCCCCCCCCCTCACCATCTTGATACATTTCCCTGAATATTGCAAAACAAGTGCAGAGCTGTCAAAAGAAAAAACTCAGCCGGCAAATGTTCATCAACAGCGATGAAGAGAAACCATGTATCTCTCGGTTCTTTTGGATCAAAAGAATGAACTTGCAGACTCTATTTCCTCATGAGTTTCTTGGATACTTTTCTTCCTTCCCCTAAAATTACATTTATAGCTATTGTCACTTGTTGCTTACAAGATCTAATTTTTGCTAGAAAATTACTTGGAACCTAGTTAGATCTCTCTATATACTTTTTTTTTTTTATTTTTTTTTTTTTAACTTGAGGCTTTGTTCCTAAGAAGTTAATCTAGAATTTGATAGAAACCAAAAAGATGTGTGAGGTGGGATTTTAAAGGTACCCCTAATATAGGAAAGAACACTAGCAACTAAAAATATACCAAATATTTATTAATACAGTTTTACAAAAAAGAGTAGTAAAATGTGAACAGTTACATTCATAGTCAAAGGTATACATTAGAGGTCGACCGATATGGGTTTTTCTCTGGCCGATGCCGATATTTAGAAATCGCGATGGCCGATATATTAGGCCGATTTTTTTTTTTTTTTTTTTTTTTTTTTCCCCTTCATCTCATAAAATCTAACAGTTAGACCCCTTTCACACTGGGGCGTTTTTCAGGCGCTTTTGGGCTAAAAATAGCACCTGTAAAGTGCCTGTAAAACGGCTCCCCTGCAGTCTGTGTGAAAGCTCGAGTGCTTTCACACTGAGGCGATGCGCTGGCAGGATGTTAAAGTCCTGCAAGCAGCATCTTTGAAGCGGTGTATACAACCACTCCTGCCCATTGAAATGAATGCGCACCGCTGCCGAAGCGCCTGCAAAGCGTTTTGGCAGCAGCGCTTCAGGGGCGCAATTTAACCCCTTGGCCGCTAGCAGCCAAATAGCGCCGCTAAAACTAGCAGCGTTTTACCGTCAACGCATGCCGGCTCCAGTGTGAAAGCAGCCTTAAGTAATAAGTGATACAGAACATTTTTTACATTTTAAACATTTATTAAACAAAACAAACCTCCAATCAGTTCACTTGTATAATTTAGATTTAAAAAAAACTATCCTAAATATTACACAAAAACAGGTAATCAAAACTTTTGGACGAAAAAAATGGGCTAACTTTACTGTTTTTTTTAATTTTTTATTTCATTAGTGTATTTTTTTCCAAAAAAAATTGCGTTTGAAAGACCGCTGCGCAAATACCGTGTGACATAAAATATTGCAACAACCGCTATTTTATTCCCTAGGGTCTATGCTAAAAAAATATATAATATATGTTTGGGGGTTCAAAGTGATTTTCTAGCAGAAAATTCAGGATTTTTACTTGTAAGCAACAAGTGTCAGAAAAGATTTAGTCTGTAAATGGTTAAACTGAGAACTTCTACACATGGAGTTCAGTCTATTGATAAAATAACCTGAAGAGATACAATGTATCTTCTTATCAGACTTGGCAGGCTGCCCAGAGAAGGAGAAGTCTTTTCACAGATAACTTCAGGAAACTTGCGTTGACTTCTATTACAGAAGTCATTTGCAAGTCCCGCTGAAGTTATAATCGGCTTTTTTTATCAGCACAATCGGCTGATGCCAATTAAGTAAAAGCCAAATATCGGCCGATATATCGGTCGACCTCTAGTATACATCCTCAACCTAATATTGACAATGAAGGAACTGTGGTCACAAAGGGTTCAAAACATAACCATGTACACAATTTCAACATGTTTCGCCAGGAAGGCTTCATCAGGAAAATGGACGAGGCTTTTCAATTCAACAATATTCACGATAAAAACCACCTTGGATGTTCAAAAAGTAAATGCATAGAAAACAATACATGAAACATTCATATTTATACAACTTGAAAGCTCTTTAGCTTGTGCTACCATAGCTCCACCAAAACCCCCCTCCAAAAACAAAAACTGAAACAAAACAACCCCTTCCCACACCAACCCCCATCACACAGGCTCGCTCCCACCCAACACAACCCCCGCGTCAACTCCATACCTCTGTATAGAGTTCTGGGGAAGTCGCAGGAGGAGGGGTACACCCAGAATTGACTCCCCCCTGTGGTCCAGATGGATGCCTGATCACCCGTAGGGAGGGATGCATGTTCTTATAGATGGAGACCATCACAGGCAAAAAGAATGATTACGGTATCTGTAACATATATCATAGATGGTAAGATTTCACACATATTACGGGTGAGGGGAGAAATAGTCCACAGAAAAAAACTAAACAGTGGACATTACTCACCAACCCCCCGAGGAGTAGAAGAGTATTTGTATTGGGAGCTCATGAGGACTGATGGCACAATATCAATTGTAAAAGAGCACCTGTGCAAGAGAAGACAGGACTGCTCCATAGTTTCTCAAAAAGTACGGTATATAAAAAAAAATGCATGTAGCTATATTAAACTTAAGTGCAACAAAAATGTACACTGCGATTTTAAATCGCACCTGCTCACCTTGAAAAAGTATCACATCGTTATGTAGAAAGCTACGTCACGTTTCTATTGGGGCTACTGAAGAGACACCCTAAGGTGATGAGCCACAAAGGGTAATCACTTCCTATATTTGGAAAAAAAAAAAAAAATTATTTGGAGATGGAGCACACAAAGTGGTGCTTGGGTTTTCAGTTGAACATATCAGTGCTGGACCGACTAACGGTCAATGTTTAATTTTACCTGGTGCCAGCGTCCATGTTTAGCATGAGCTCCCAGACTGCTAACAAGCATCTGAATGTGTGGGGTTTAAATATCCCTCCCCATGGCGCCAAAATGCTGCGTATGTCATCACGCTGCACTGGCGCCAAGCGGACGCAAAGTGGAAGTTTCTGGTCCAAGGACTGATTACCCGGAAACGACAGACCGCCCAAAACAGCACTGAGACTTCCATTGGAGACAGTGCTGAGCCAAGAGTGAAACACTTGGACAATTGGTATAATGGCTGTAGGATACGGTTGTACCCGGATGCCAAGGGCTATGAGGAGACCTCGGGGCGGGCGTGTGCCGGGTTGGCATCCACCCCCAGAAAAGAAAAGCCAGAGGGGGATGTATGTCCAACCTAGTACACACCCTTGGGCATCCATACGGGGATCAAATGGCACTGGACTGGGGGGGGGGGTAAAAACAAGGGAAAACGGAGCCTGGGGAGGGTAAACAAACCCCAAGGTTTGGGTGTGGTCATGATTGCACATTACAATAATTCATTTACAGCATTGTACCACTAATCTGCATCCACATATGGGAAATTATATCAATGTGCACATCATTATGATGGACTCCGTGTGTGTTAGTATCCCTTTTCCAAAAGATGTATTGTTTCCAATAAAGGCAACCCTGGCCTAAACAACCAATCCGGAATTAGTCGCGATAGAAATAATAAACGTCTGCTAATCCCATGGTATTCAAACGCAGTGAATGTTAACAAAACAGAGGAAAAAAGGCACTCACTGGGGCACATTCTCCCAAGAAGACACGAGTGACCAGATCAGTAGGGGGTGATGTTTTATAGAAAAGGCTTATAGCTAATCCCCCTCATTAAGGCCAGGGGACTGAGTAGCCTGTAAATAGTAGATCCATCTCGTCTCCAATTGGAGAAATTTATTGTCTATCACTGCCTCGTTCATGTTCTGGAATGTGTTCGAGACTAAAAAAAACGATGACTTTTAAATCAAAATTGTGGTATAGCCCCACATGACGGCTAATAGGTGTTTCCATCCTATGTTTGGAGATAAGGGACACATGGTCCCTAATTCTACAAAAAAGTGGGCGCTTTGTTTTTCCCACAAAATGCCCCGCAACGACATTTCATCAAGTATACGGAACCAACCGATTGGCAGTTTGTTCTATATTTAGGGGTCCAGATGTTATTGGAAAGAATGACATTGGTCCCTTCTAAAATGAAGGGACAATAGTTGCACCTGCCAAAGGGTAGGTGCCTGGTGATTTAGACTTGAGCATGGTCTGGTTACGATAGTGGCTACTCACTAGAGTATCTCTCAAAGAACGAGAGCGTTTAAAAGTGATCTCTGGATAGGGTTCAACGAACTTAGAGATTTTTTTTGATCGGCTGCCAATAGATACCAGAACCTTTTTATAGATATGTCGCACCTTTGCATGTTTATTATATTTAGTAATCACTCTTGATACTTTATCACGTCTGGGCTTATACAATAAAAGTTGTCTATTCTGGTTTTTTTACCCTGTTAAAGGCTTTTTTCCAGACCTGTTCTACTGTATCCCCTGGCTAGGAGGCGATTGCTTAGCAAATTTGCCTCCTTTTGGAAGTCTGTTTCCAATGTGCAGTTGCGTTTCAGTCGCAAAAATTGGCTGAAAGGGATGCTTTTTGATGAATTTTTCAGGGTGCGAGCTACTGGCATGCAGTAAGCTATTGCCTGCTGAAGGTTTTCGATATGTGGAGCAAAGCAGTCCTGTTTCGTTTATAAAGATCTCTATGTCTAGGAAGGTAATTTTTTGACTGGTCGAACATATAAGTAAACTTAAGATTGTATGTGTTTACCTGTAGACCAACCAGGAACTCTAGTAGTTCTTTTGATCCTGCCCACACCATAAAAACATCTATGTATCGATGCCTTGATACAATCTTACAAATAAACTCTGTTTTGGATTCATCAAAAAAAGGTCTCGTTCCCACCCCCCCAGGTACAGGTTTGCGTAGGAGGGGGCACATTTCGCCCCCATTGCCACGCCCTGTACCTGGAGGTAGTGGGAACCCTTAAACACAATGATATTGTGTGCAAGTATGAAATTGAGAATTTCAATCACAAATTCGTTGTACTTCCACGAGTCAAGATCTTGTTCATTCAAAAACTCTCGCACAACCTCCACACCTCTGGTATGAGGTATGGAGTTGTACAAGGCCTCTATCGATCACAATTAGCCAACATCCTTGGGGTATCTGTAATCCATCCAATGTTTTCAATAGCTCAATGGTATCCTTGACAAAGGAAAAAAGTCCCTTTTTACGTGGGGGTATAGATACTCGTCCACTAGTTGGCTGGCCTTTTCTGTCAGGGATCCGCACCCCGAAATGATTGGTCGGCCTGGGGGATTCTGAGTTTTTGTGCACTTTAGGCAATGCGTATAATGTTGTAGTCACCGGATTGGTAGAGTCCAAGAATTTTAGGGTGTTGGAGTCAATGACCCCCTTATAAGTGCGCCTTGGCCAGAATGTCCTTATAAAGTTTCATGTAGTAATTAACGTGAGATTTCGGTACTGGTCTGTACCAGTCAGTGTTGCGTATAATGTCAAAACACATTTGCTCATATTTTGTATCCATTAGAACGAGGTTGCCACCTTTGTCAGATGGTTTTATTACGATGTTTTTATTAGACCAAGTTCTGTAATGCCTTTTTTAGATGTTTGGATAAATTGTCCGGGGGGCCAGTTGGCCAGTTAGTAGATTCCATCTCTTTAGTGACCTGGATCACAAAGGCCCACAAGTTGGAGTTTCCCTGTAAAACAGGGAAAAACTTGGATTTGGGTTTATATGTCTTTGGTGTCTCAAAAGTTATTCCAACAGAGGATATAAAAGAAGGGTTGTAGGAATAAAGGGGATCCAGGTGGGTTAAATATCCAACCCGCCTCCTCGGGATTGCGCTCCTCCCACAAATCCATCAAATCCTGAAGAGCTCGTAAGTCCTCAAAGGTAACACCTTCTAAATTGGCATTATGTGAATTCGTTATCTCAACGTCATTAGAATTCTTATCATATAAAATTTTGTACATAAGGCGTCTGGCAAAAAGGTGCAGATCCTTGATCAGTTCAAATTTATTTGCCTCCTCATCCGGACAGAATGTGAGACCTAACTCCAATAAAGTGGTCTCATCCTCTGTCAGGGGATGTGAGTACAAATTAATAATGTCAAATTTGTCCCGGTTCCCATCAGAGATGGAACCGGGACCCTCTACTTTAACGGTTGGCTCATTGTTCGTACAGGGGTAGGTGTGGGTAAAGAATTGCGCCTAGAGTGCAAGGTATTGGAACTAAATATGGGTGCCATTCGAGAATCTGTGGGGAAGGCAGTTGTAGCTGGGTATTGTTCCAACATTTGTTGGGACATAGGTCCCGCCGGAGTTGAGACCGGATTCAAATTTAGTGTTTGGTTAACGTCACAAGTGAATGGTTTTGTGTATTGCCATTTCTTGAGGCATTAGGGGTTACACCTCTACGTGAGCGTTTTTACTTGTGTTTTCTTGTCATTACTTTTGTCATGAGTTGACCTGGGGTGTTCTTGTGAGCTTGTTTCACTTTTTTTTTTTTCTTTCTAGAAGCTCCGCTATAATCGCTATGGTGTGTAGCTATCGGGACATAGGAGGCTTAGGACATGGATGAACTGTCGGATTCAATCAGATCCACATTATGGGTCTGGGGAGCCCGATTGTATGTGGTCCTCCGGGAGTGATGGCCCTGTTGGTGCCATTTATATGCTTGATCCTGATCGTACGCTTTTTTTTTTTTTGTCTCAAATTTGTTTTCTTTGGTTTTGATTAAATTCGTGGCATATTTCGCTAAATGCTCTTTCAAAATCTTGTCTTTGCCAAGAAAACAATTGTGAGAGGATAAGTGGCCATGATCCTCCTGCCATTTCAAAATTTCTTTGTCTAATTCACCTATGTCCGTTTTATATTGGTCACTAAGTATTTGCATCATTTGCAGGGAACCAGCCTGCAAGTTTGCTTCCCATGCTTTTTTTACGTTTGGTTCAACCTTTTTTATATTTGGGAAAATTTGGATACGCAGACCCCATGGTATGATCTGGTTTATCACATATTTTCCAAAATATTCCTTATGCCAAAATAAACAAGTTTTCCTTTTCAACCAGACGCTGTAACCCCAGGAAATGGGTATCTACCTCAGCTTCAGTGACATCATCTTGTACCTCCTGAAACAAACCCCTCCCATGCCTGACCACAGTAATCCTTCATTTTATAGACCACTCACTCACGTGAATCTCCCAGATGTGAAGACTGAGGATAGGGTTCAGACAAATATTAGCCACAGCTAAGCCAGACTGCTGTCTATAACCACTGTTTGCCACTTTGGATAAATCGAAAAAGAGAAAAAAAATTAAGATTTTTTTTTTTTAATAAATTATACTAATATGGAATCACAATGAAGAGACATATAGGAAGAATGCAAGAATGCTATAAATATCATCTGCATATATTCTCAAAGGAGAAAAAATCAAGAATTTCGACCAGAAAAAAAATAGACTTAGTTACTGATCTATTGTACCCAAGAATGTGTTTATCATGGGTGTATTATCCACCCGGTGTTATGACAAGCTAAGTGGGTAGAGATCAGTATTTCCAGACATTTTTATATATGTACCATCATCCCTAAAGTAGTAAACCAAAAAATGTGTGAGGTGGGATTTTAAAGGTACCCCTAATATAGGAAAGCACTATCAACTAAAAATATACCAAATATTTATTAATACTGTTTTACAAAAAAGAGCGGTAAAATGTGAACAGATTTACATTCATAGTCAAAGGTATACATCCTCAACCCAATATTGACAATGAAGGAACTGTGGTCACCAAAGGGTTCAAAACATAACCACGTCCACAAAATTTCAACGTGTTTCGCCAGGAAGGCTTCATCAGGAAAATGGACGAGGCTTTTCAATTCAACAATATTCACGATAAAAACCACCTTGGATGTCAAAGTAAATACATAGAAAAAAAATACATGAAACATTCATTTATACAACTTGAAAGCTCTTTAGCTTGTGCAACCATAACTCCACCAAAACCCCCCTCCAAAAACAGAAACAAAAGAACCTTACCCCCCACCCCATCCCTCCCCCCATGCAATGTGTGCTGCATTAGTATGCAGCACACATTGCATGGAAAAGCCTAGATGACTAGCACTAGTTCACAGTAATTGTAATCTTTTTTTTAAATCTGTTCAGTCTGACTGTGGTAAATGTAAAAGTTGTCAACTATAATGGAATAGGTCTTTGCCTTTTGCTCTTCCTTTTTGTTATGTTTTTGGCTGTCCATACCGTGCCTACTTGCAAGCCATGGGCACTTGATTTAACCAGTTTTTAAACAGTTGAAACTTGGAAATGTAGGTATTTTTCAGTCGTCCAATTGACGGGTGCATAAATTTGAGGACATAGATGGATATGCAGTCTACAATGAGAAATGAGCAAGTACGAGCAATGAAGTGGGAGGTCTGTGCTCTCGTGCCTGTGCACAAGGGGTTATGGAGATGAGATCTGGGTTCAGGGTTGACACCACATACCTAGGAGTTCAAAGCTGTTATTTGAGGAAGGTAGGAGGATACTAGATTTCTGGCACTTCCAGTTATTTCTGTACTTGCAGCTTGTTTAACCATTTCCTTACCACCCTATAGCTGAAAGATGGCTACAGCACCACTCTGTTCTGGCAGGGTGTCCATGGACCCTGGGTTGTGGTTCCAGTGCACTCTGAGTGTTGTGTCCTTCAGATAGTCTTTTACAGATTGTGGTAAAGGGCCAGTCACAGCTGATAATGGTAAATAGGCTTGCCGGTCATCGGATTGTGAGATGAGTACTGCCAATAACCGGCAATCCTGAACAGGGCATGAACACAGATAATCAGGCCACTGATTATCTGTGTGCCACCTCATCAGTGAAGGAGAAAAATGACATATTTGCAGAATTTTATAGCAAACTAAAGTGTCTTGTTTAAAATTTACGTGTGTGTGTGTGTGTGTTTTTTTTTTTTTTTTTTTTTTTCTGCGGTGATTAAATGCCATCAAAAAGCTCCATCTGCCTCAAACTGCAAAAAAATAATTTTGGTGGTGTTGCATGACGGCGCAATTGTCATTTAAAGTGTGACAGCACTGAAAAGTGGCCTTATCAGGAACAAGGTAGAAGTGTCCAGTAAGCAAGTTGTTGAAGGGCTAAACGTGTGTGTGTGTGTGTGTGTGTGTGTGTGTGTGTGTGTGTGTGTGTGTGTCTTCTTTTTTTTTTTTTTGACATTCTTAAATGTCTGTGGGGCTCATTATTTAATTTTTTTTCAGGCTAATGTGGAACAGACCACAACTTGTTCACAGAGAGGCTTGATGGAAACTGGTTACACAGCGAAACATGTGTCCTTAAATCCAGGTATGTGCTAAAGGTAAAATGTTATAAGTGTAGTGCAAAACAGTATTTTGCTTTCCATACAGCTGGTCAGCCCTTTTTAAAGGGGATATCTGGCTACAAGTGTCACCTTGTGGTTTCTTAGAAGCAGACTACCTGTATATTGTGCAGATCAGTTATCCCTGTAAGATATAGTTGCATAGCCCATTCTCTTCCTCTGGCTACCTCCGTGAGTCAGAGCAAGTGGAAATTTGGTTTGTGTATGTATATGTACAATTGTATGCAAAAGTTTAGGAACCCCTGACCATTTCCATGTTTGCCATTTATAAATATTTGGGTGTTTGGATCAGCAATTTCATTTTGATCTATCAAATAACTGAAGGACAGCAATATTTCAGTAGTGAAATGAGGTTTATTGGATGAACTGAAAATGCGCAATATGCATGAAAACAAAATTGGACAGGTGCATACATTTCGGCACCCTTGTCATTTTGAATACCTGTAACTACTTAGCACTGATTAATTGGAACACACAATTGGTTTGGTGAGCTCATTAAGCCTTGAACTTCATAGACAGTTGGATCCAATCATGAGAGAAGGTATTTAAAGCGGAGTTCCACACAAATGGAACTTCCGCTTTTCGGAACCCTCCCCCCCTCCGGTGTCACATTTGGCACCTTTTCAAGGGGGAGGGGGGTGCAGATACCTGTCTAAGACAGGCATTTGCACCCACTTCCGGCATAGACTCCCATGGGAGTCTATGCCTCTTCCTGTCCCTCCGCGCTGTCTCCTGGGAAACACACAGCTCCCAGGAGATAGCGGGGACCAGTTACGATACGCAGTGCGACTCGCGCATGCGCAGTAGGGAACCAGGAAGTGAAGCCGCAACGCTTCACTTCCTGATTCCCCCACCTAGGATGGCGGCGGCAGCTGCCAAGAGCCGAGCGGGTTCTCGGCGTCGCCTGCTGACATCGCTGGACCCTGGGACAGGTAAGTGGCCATTTATTAAAAGTCGGCAGCAGCAGTATTTGTAGTTGCTGACTTTTAATAATTTTTTTTTTTTTTTTTTGCCGGTTTAGGTGGACCCCTGCTTTTAAGGTGGCCAGGGCAGGACTTGGGGTGGTGAGGGGCCCCTGGGCTTGAGTCACTTTCGGGCCCTACCTTCTATACGTTACCGCATTTATCGGCGTAAAACACGCACCCCAAGTTTAGGAGGGAATTTTAAGGAAAAACACTTTTAGGAGGGAAGTTTAAGGAGAAAACGTACATTTAAATGCCCATTAATGCAGCCTTGCAAAGCGTCCATCTGCAGCCTTGTCCAGTGTCATTGCAGCCTTGTCAGTGTAGCCTTGTCATTTGCAGCCTTGCCCCAGTGTCATTTGCAGCCTTGTCATTGCAGTCTTTAAAAATGGCACCGCCGAGATGGAGTCCTGCATATCTCGGGTCCTCTCGCAGTCCCGAGCGGAGCCGAGAGTAGCCGAGTGTGTACAGCATCACACAACTGCGCAATTGTCAGTTAAATCGACGCAGTGCCGTATCGCAAAAAAGAAATAAGTGCAATATTTCTATCGCATTGTTATATAAAATAAAATAGTTCAACTCACCATAAGCAGAATCAGTCGGAGCTGAGCGTGTCACTTGCCAACGTCACCTGCCTTCAGATGCGGATTGTCACTTGCCACGTTACTTGTCAGCGGATGCAGGGTGTTATTTGCCACGTCACTTGTCAGTGGATGCAGGGTGTCACTTGTCAGCGCCCCATGATTTCTAACATTCAGGGGGGGCGGCAAACTCCCACCTACTAGCAAGCCCGTTTCGCCGGCACCGCTGCTTATTTAATGGTGACCGATCGGGCTTGTGTACTCCCACTTCTTGGTAGCGGTGGAATGCACCGAAGGGCGGACGTGATGTCATCAGCCGGAAATGATGCAAGACATGAGAGGCAACGCGGCCATTATTTCTGGCTGATGACATCACGTCCGCCCTATGGTGCATTCCACCGCTATAACGAAGTGAAAGTAAACACAAATGGCATAAAACAAGTAAAAATTCGCGCTGAACTGAAAAAAGCAAGCGGCCAGCAAAGTTCGTAGATAACAAAGTCACATGCATAAAAATTATTGCGGCGCTGAAAAGTTCAAAAATGAAATTGAAGAGTGGGAGGAATCCAATCACCAAATATATTGTGCAGATGTAGAAAGATTCACTCGTCACCACGTGGTAATGTAGTCTGCTTACCAGAAGGTGTTAAGGATTAGGCATAGATGATAAATTCTCAATAGCATCCAGCAAATCCAGCCCACTGGAACCCCTCATCAGACCACAACATCCGTGGGATTTCCTTCACATATAAACATCTCCCAATGGTCACTTCAGAATTAGGCATTCAGGCATGTAGTCATCATATATCCGAGAAAAGAAAATGAAGGACCCATAGTGAAGCCCGTAATGATAGATAAAAAAACTTTTATTATAGTAACTTACAGTTGAAGCTTAAAACAGCATGCATCAATGATGGGAACAAACGGCTGCAGCAATCAGCGTACGGATGTCAACCTGCCTTAGGCAGGTTGACATCCGTACGCTGATTGCTGCAGCCGTTTGTTCCTATCATTGATGCATACTGTTTTAAGCTTCAACTGTAAGTTACTATAATAAATTTTTTTATCTATCCTTACGGGCTTCACTATGGGTCCTTCATTTTCTTTTCTCGGATATATGATGACTACATGCCTGAATGCCTAATTCTGAAGTGACCATTGGGAGATGTTTATATGTGAAGGAAATCCCACGGATGTTGTGGTCTGATGAGGGGTTCCAGTGGGCTGGATTTGCTGGATGCTATTGAGAATTTATCATCTATGCCTAAATCCTTAACACCTTCTGGTAAGCAGACTACATTACCACGTGGTGACGAGTGAATCTTTCTACATCTGCACAATATATTTGGTGATTGGATTCCTCCCACTCTTCAATTTCATTTTTGAACTTTTCAGCGCTGCAATAATTTTTATGAAAGTAAACACAAGCCTGATAAGTCGCTGTGAAATAAGCAGCGGTACCGACAAAACGGGCTAGCGGGCGGGTGTTTGCCGTGGATCCGGCCCTGCCCACGGGGCCCTCTATTGGACGGGGCCCATGGGCTTGAGCCCAGTCAAGTCCAACTGTAAGTCCGGCCCTGAAGGTGGCCAAATGCAAGATGTTCTCTTTGACTCTTCTCTGAAGAGTGGCAACATGGGAGCCTCAAAACTCTCAAATGACCTGAAAACAAAGATTGTTCTACATTTATGGTTTAGAGGAAGGCTACAAAAAGTTATCGCAGAGATATAAGCTGTCAGTGTCCACTGTGAGGAAATGGAAGACCACAGGCGCAGTTCTTAAGGCCAGAAGTGGCAGGCCACATAAAATATTGGAGAGGCGAAGGATGGTGAGAACGGTCAAAAACAGCCCACGGACCACCTCCAAAGACCTACAACATCAACTTGCTGCAGGTGTCGCAGTGCATCCTTCAACAATTCAGCACACTTTGCACAGGGAGAAGCTGTATGGGAGAGTGATGCGAAAGAAGCCTTTAATGCACACATGCCACAAACTGAGTCGCTTGAGGTATTCAAACGCACATTTGGACAAGCCAGCTTCATTTTGGAATAAGGTGCTGTGGACTGATGAAACAAAGACTGAGTTATTTGGTCATAAGGGGCGTTATGCATGGCGGCAAAAGAACACAGAATTTCAAGAAACACTTGCTACCCACAGTAAAATTGGGTGGAGGTTCCATCATGCTGTGTGGCCAGTGCTGGGAATCTGGTTAAAGTTAAGGGTCACATGGATTCCACTCAATATCAGCAGATTCTTGAGAATAATATTGAGGAATCAGTCACAAAGTTGAAATATCCAGCCCTGGCGTAACTTCAACAAGACAATGACCCAAAACACTGCTCAAAATCTTCTCTGGCATTTATGCAGAGGAACAAGTACAATGTTCTGGAATGGCCATCCCAGCCCCCAGACCTGAATATCATTGAACATCTGTGGGGTGATTTTGAAGCGGGCTGTCCATGCTCGGCAACCGTCAAACCTAACTGAACTGGGGGGCGTAGCCGAATGAACGAGGCAAGAAGTGTTTCTCTGGAGATCCGCATCTATCCTGAGGATTGATCTGTTTTTCGGAGCCTCTTGATCATTATACTGGGCTAGTACACCTGCAGGCTGAGATCGGGAAGTCCCGGTCATGAAAGACTGGGTGCAAGCAGGACAAGACATCCCAGCACTCCCAGAGACAAACTCGCTCCGCACGAGGCCTGGAACAGGGATCCTCCGCCGCCATCTTACCTCCTCGGCAGGTCACTGGAGGAACTAAGAAACGAGACAGGCAGATGGAGAAGGCAGCGGCTGATGCAGGTCCGGGGAATCCCCTGCCGGCATCCCCAGGTCAGGAGAGCCTCAGATGCAATTAAAAGACCCATCCTAGAGGCCATAGATGCCAGCAGAGCTGCAGTGATGGTAAGGATTGACCATCTTGCCACTGAATGCACACTCATTAGGCATGAACTGGATAAAATCCAGGGTAGACTTGCCACAGCAGAGGATAGAATTTCTGAAGTGGAGGATGTGACACACTCACAGGGCGTGTGGTTGTCAGCTGCAAGAGATGGTAAAATCACTCCAACATAGAGCTGAGGACGCCGAAGATCGGCAAAGACTGAATGTCTGGGTGGTCGGGTTACCTGAAGGGGCGGAAGGGGTTAAAACTGCCATGTTTGCGGAGCAATTTTTTTAAGCAGATTCTGCAGTTGGGCGACCTTCCCCCTACATATGTTGTAGAGCGTGCGCAGAGTCCCTACGGGAGTGCGTCGTCCTGGAGCGTTCCTACGTCCATTTTTGGTGAGATTTCTCAACTACAGGGACTGGGATATGATCCTCCCGGAATCCAGGAAACACCATGAGCTGAGATTTGAGAACGCCAAAATGCTGTTTCCCGATTTCTCTGTGGAAACTCAACGGAAAAGATCCTTCAATGAAGTCCGTAAAAGAATGAGGGAAAGGGAGATCCAATACAGCATGCTATAACCAAGCAGGCTGCAGGTACAGTACAAAGGCTCAATTAAATTCTTTGATAATCCGTTTGAAGCCAACGAATGGCTTGACCGAAAGCTGCTGGGTGCTATGCTGAAGTTGTCTTAGTGCTGCATTTTCTGTGATCATTGAAGAATTAATCACGGTGTTTAACTGCACGCATTGGGCTCCCTTGGTGATCTTGTTTTTTTTTTGTTTTTTTCTCTGTGCATCTACTTTGCATTTTTTAAACCTCCGGATTGCTCCCTTGATTGGCGTACCTTTTTCCTCTCCTATACTACTCGAGGAGTTGTTTATATATACAAGCACTCTGGTTCTCCTGTTGCTCACAAGTTTTTTTATTTATTTTTATTTTTTTTTTCTTCCATTGTTCCTGCAAGGGGCCACTAGAGGGCTCCATGAGACTATTTGTTAGCCTTGCTTCACAGCCAGGTGTATGCTCTCTAATGCTCCTTGATCCTTTTTCTATGGGGCTCCATAAAGAGACGACAAGAGGATACGTAATAAACTTGCCGAACATTTCGTCACTAGGTTACGGACTTCCTAGTCTGTTTGTTCTCCCCATTTTTGGGAGTTTTGGGATTAAGCCACATACCAGTGGTTATGTTTCATTTTTTGTTTTGTGGTTAAGGCTGATATAATGGCAGGGAGGGTTTGTTGTAACCCGGTTCACTACCAACAAGGGGAAAATGCTTTAGGATGTTTATGGCTTTGGTGTATTGTTCCAGTACTTGTAGATTGTATTGGGCATTGCACTCTGGGTCCTGGAACTCAAATTTTCCAGTACAGATTGATGGCTAAATGCCCTAAAATTGTGTCCTGGAATGTGAGCGGATTGAATAACAAACACAAACTAATATCGATATATCAATTCCTCAAGCATTCCAAGCCCCATGTCACCTTCTTGCAGGAGATGCACCTCGATGGAAGCGGGGTCCTGGCACTACGCAGGTCCTGGGTTCAAAAAGCCTTTTTATGTTACCTTTTATACTCTTGCCAGAGGAGTCTACATTAGCAAAGCTTTACCGTGTACAATACATCAGGTGTTCTCCGACCAGGAGGGGCGATATGCGGCTGTCTTAGACATTTTTCAACATAAGATATTAGCAAATGTATATTTACCTCCCCCTATTAATGTGCAAGTGCTCTATGACTTGTTTACTAAATTGTCCCCGTTTGCTCACCTTCCTCTGGTATTGATGGGTGATTTTAACGCTATTTTAGATGCCCTGGACTCCTCCAACCCGGGGAGGATGGGGTCGGCAGATGTTCTTTCCTGGGTTAACTGAGTTGTGGAGAGCCAAAAACCCTCATCGCAAAACTTGCTCGCGTCTGTGACTCACCGTTCATCAGCCAGGATTGATCTAGCTTTTGGGAACCAATCGGTGCTTTCATTTGTGAAGGACATTGACTTCCTGGCCGGGGGTATATCTGATCATTGCCCCCTGTCCCTTAATCTTAACTTCTCAGCGGGGAGGGGTGGCTACAAAATGAGCAGGTATCTTCCTGGGTAAGGGGGTCAATTGCCTCTTATTGGTCAAACGAGGACTCTGCTGACCCTCCAGTGGTATGGGATGCTTTTAAGGCAGTGGTGAGGGAAGAGTGCATCTCTGCCATTAAGGCTGAGAGGGTGGCTCACAATGCAGAAATACTTAGGATACAAGACCAAGAAAAGGAATGTGCGGAGAAACATTCCAGTGACCCCTCTGATACTACATATTTATCGTTGATGGAGGCTAGGTGTCTTCTCTCCCTGCATTTCTCTGATCTGGCTCATACCGAGGCAACTCATAGGGCAAATTTTGTGTTCTCGGAAGGAGATAAAAATGGGAAACTGTTGGCAAGATTAGTGGCGGTAGATAATCAAATTACTAATATCCCGGTAATCAGGGGGAAGAGTGGGATACTGGTTGGTGATCCTGTGGAAATACTAGGAGAATTTCGTGACTTCTTTGAGGGTCTATATGCCCCCATCCCGAACTACGACCCTGATGCCTTGGATGCCCTTCTGGAGGATCTTTCCCTCAGGAGGTTATCTGATGAAGAGAGGTTGGTGTTGGATGCTGAGATAACTAACAAGGAAATAGTTGCAGCAAGTTTTGACTTTCCCCCTAATAAGGCCCCCGGACCGGATGGCATCACCGCAGACTTTTATAAAATCTATGCTGAGGAATTGACACCTAGACTGAATACGCTTCTAGCCAAGTGTCTGGAACTAAATGAGCTTCCAACATCCATGTTGGATGTATACATGGTTCTGTTGCCGAAGCCGGGAAAGGATCCATTAGAGTGTGCATCTTATAGACCATGGATATGCAATTAGTGGACCTCCAGCTGTTGCAGAACTACAATTCCCATGAGGCATCGCAAAACTGACAGCCACAAGCATGACACCCAGAAGAGCATGATGGGACTTGTAGTTTTGCAGCTGGAGGTCTGCTAATTGCATATCCCTGTTATAGACCTATCGCTCTACTAAACATGGATCTGAAGGTCTTGACAAAAATCCTGGCAAATAGGTTGGTTGCGGTGATCCCCTCTTGTCGATGGTGATCAGACCAGTTTCATGCCCGGAAAGTCTACGGATACTAATCTGAGAAGATGGTTTACTCCTCTTCAGCTTTCCGGGTTTGGGGCGGGCTCCAGAATAGTATCGATCGACCTAGACAAAGCATTCGATTCAATCGACTGGAAGTAAATGCTTAGAGTGCTGGGTAAAATGGGGTTTGGAAAGGTTTCAGCAATGGATTACCTTATTGTATAGCAATCCCAGTGGCAATTCGGCTGGCTAAATCTACTTCTCCCTTTTTCTAAGTGAGCAGAGGTACTGGACAGGGGTGTCCTTTATCCTCATTTATATTTGCACTTATGATGGAACCTTTGGCAGTGGCTCTTGGGTCATATAGTGAAGTTCACGCCATAAGAGTCGGTACAATCAAAGAATGTCTAGCTTTATATGCTGACGACATGTTATTGGTTCTAGAGTACCGAGGGTCCTCGCTACAGGCGGCTCTGAAAATACTAAACTTCACCACATTTTCGGGGTTAAAAATAAATTGGAGTAAATCTTCCATTTTACCGTTAGATGAGGGGGCCAAAGAAAAAGCTGACCATAGTCTGCCGCTAAAATGGGTATCTTCCATCACATTTAGGGGGTGAAGATTTCAGCTGAGAGTTCTGACTATGTGACCCTAAATTTGGTGCCACTTTTGAATTTTTTTCAAGCAAAGGGCTCAAGCGTGGCAGAGGCTCCCACTATCGCTTATAGGGAGGATAAATTTATTAAATTCTTCCAGTCATTTTATATTTCTTAAGACATGCCCCGGTGTGGGTCCCTAGGTCATTTTTTAAACAATTGGACTGTATCACTAGCTCGTTTTTGTGGGCTGCCAAGCAACCACGCATAGGACTCAAAGTACTTCAGGAACCCTGGGGGAGTGGCGGGTTGGCTTTACCTGACTGAAGTATTGGCCAGTCAGATGGTGTTTGCCATTAAATGGTTGATATCGGATGATGGGGACTCTGCCACAGTTGTGGAGGCGGCTCATTTGGGGTCATACAAGACCCTTCAATTGGCCCTCCTTTTTTCTTTTTTTTTTTTTCACCATCAACACATTATCTTACCCTTGCTTTTTGTCTCCCCCCCCCCCCTCCACTATCACCCTATTGCCCACCCTCCACCCCCAAACAGTTGCTTCAATTAAAATAGGCGTGTCTTAAACTTGGCAAAACTATCCAGTTAAATACATAGTGCTTATACTTATCCCATCGTATTTTAGTTCCCTGTTATTTATATTCCTATCCTCAATAGAGTTTTATATTTCTTCATTCATTCCCTGACACCATAAACCCCATATCCTTATAAACTTCCTATAACTTCCCCTTCTAGAATAAATTATCCTTTCTATTCCAACTACTGAGTTCATTGTTCTAACCCAATCTTCAGGAGTAGGAGGCACTGCTGATAACCATGCTTTTGCGATCAATTTCCTCGCCTGATATAAACAGCGTACAATTGCTATTCCTATGTGGCCTTCCCCAATATTCTTACCAATTAGCCCCAGCACACAAGCCTTAGCCTCGTGTTCCAATCTTATCCCAAACCTAGCATCTATAATGTTTAGGATCTCCGTCCAGTACCCGATTAGTTTCGGGCATCTCCACATTATATGAATAAGATCGCCCGTCTCTAGACATCTGGGACATTTATCATCTGGTCTTCGACCGAATCTATGCAACCTCTTGGGGGTATAGTAGGCTCTGTGTATAAGCAAGAGGTGCGAAGCCTGCTGCAACGGAGAGAGGGACACCAGTGGACCAAGCTCCAATATTCTCTCCCACTGATCATCGCTCAACTCCCCCACATCGGCCTCCCACCCCTCCCTTGCACGCAAGAGTGGAACTAGTCTAATCGTCCTGTCCATTAATTGGTCATAAATTCCTGATATTAGTCCCTTAAGGCTAGGAGCCCTTACCACCTTGCTAAGCAGCGGTGCACTACACCATTCCAATGCCTTAGTCTTGAATTGTTTATCTAATGCATGCCTGATCTGGAGATAAAAGTAAAATGTTTCTTTGGGGATTCCAAACTCCCCTCAAGTCCGCAAAGGACTTTAATATATTGCCATCAAATATTTGCACCAGCCTATTTATACCTGCCCTTTCCCAAATCCTGTTTATTCCTATAGCCTGTAGTTCTTGTAGCTGTCCGTTCTGCCATATTGGTGAAAACTCCGTAACTCCCCTATATCCCATTTCAATCTTCACTAACCGCCAAACTTTTATGACCAATTTATACCTTGGAAATGCGCCTCCTAAAGACCCGGCTTCCAATGCCCCAACTAAGGATTTATGCGGATTCCCTGCTAACATGATTTTTACGCTGGAATTCACCTCTCCCCCATGTTCGCACCCCCCCAAATGTTGCAACTGGGCCACCAGGAAATATCTATATGGATGAGGCACCGCCAATCCCCCCCTCCCTATTAGGGCGCTGCAAGGTCTGGAGACTAATCCTGGCCTGACCCTTCCTCCATATTAATTCACGAAAGAATTTATTTTTACAAACCAGTCCCTTCCGATCCAGACCGGGGAGTTGTGTAATATATACATTAATTGTGGCATCCAAATCATCTTGATCAGATTTGCGCGTCCTGCCATGGATAGGGGAAGCCGACACCAGATTTCTTTCTTCCTTTTTAAACTTCTCTAATAGCGGAGCTAGATTGTCTCTAATATAGTGGGTTGGGTTGTTGGTTAACACTATACCCAAATATTTAAACTTCTCTACCACCCTAAAACAGGGTACCCCCTGAGGGAGAGACCCAGTAGTCGAGTCAAGCGGAAGGAGTGTAGATTTCTCCCAGTTGACTGTTAGCCCCGATATCCTCCCAAACCCTTCCACCAGCTGCATTGCCTTTACTAGTGATAGCCCCATGTCTCCCAGGAATAGCAATACGTTGTCGGCATATAACGCTATTCTTTCCTCACCCCCTTTTCTTTTATAACCCTGCAGACCTGATGAGTTTCTTATTACCTCCGCGAAAGGCTCCATTGCCGGGGCGAACAGCAGGAGCGACAAAGGACACCCCTGTCTGGTCCCCCTCTCGAGTGAAATCCGTTCTGAATATGTATTGTTTGTTTTTAATCTAGCGCTGGGATGCTGATACAATATCTTAAGCCACTTAAACAGGGGACCGAACCCGAATTTTCCCAATACCCACCATAAATAACCCCATTCCAGGGTGTCAAATGCCTTGGTGATATCCAAGGACATGACAACCCTGGAACCCGCGTTCTCTACCAGGGTGTGGAGATTCAAATAAGTCCTTCTTATATTTTTACTAGTAGACCTGTTCTGCATAAACCCAGACTGATCCGGATGGATCAGGGTAGACATACATTTATTCAGCCTAGCTGCAAGGATTTTTGCCAGGATCTTGACATCCGTACCCAACAATGAAATTGGTCTGTATGACGATGTGTCTAGTTGGTTTTTCTCCTCCTTCTGAATTAGTATTATAATAGTTCAGTGTCTTCAAAAGCTCCGGGGCCAACACCTCCCTGTATTGTTTATAAACCTCAGCTAGCAATCCATCAGGACCTGGGGACCTTTGGTTTGGCATATTCTTTATTGCTTGCCCGATTTTCCTCCATAGTTATCGGTGCTTCCAGACTATTCATATCAGTGTCTGACAACACCGGTAAGTCAGTACCTTCCAGAAATTTCTCCATCTCTGCTTGTTCAGGGCAGTGACGCGTCTTATATAGAACCCTATAAAATTCTACGAATGTTTTGATTACCTCAGGATCTGATGAAATATCCCCTTCATTTGTTTTAATCATGGGGATTGTTAAAGAGGGTGAATTCGTTTTGGCCAATAAGGTCAACGTCCGACCCACTCTTTCCCCCTCCTCAAAACTCCTCTGCCTCTGGAAAACCTTCCTGTTTTCTGCTCTTCTAATTTTCTTCCTTTTTGTATTCTTGCTGCTTCCTTACCCAGAGTTCTCGATTTTCCATAGTTGGATCCAATACATATTTTCTTTCTAATTCCCGAACCTCTTCCCTAATAAGCTCTCCCCTTGCCCTTGTTTCTTTATTTTGGAAATCTGTTGAATCAAGAGCCCTCTGAGGTAGGCTTTCAAGGAGTCCCAGATCACACCCCCCGAGGCAGTACCAGTGTTAAATTCAATAAATTCTCTCAATCTTAAACTAGTTTCGTCCCCATTTCCCATTTAACTCCAACCATGTTAGATTTAATGACCACATTCTCGGGCCACCATTATCCCGCATGGTTATTGTCAATGTCAGTGGCGAATGATCGGACACCCCTCTTGAGCGATATTCAATTCTACCTATTAAGGGTTGAACTTCTTGATTACCAATGGCCATATCAATACGGGAGAGAGTGTGGTGGGACCCCGAGAAGCAAGAATATTGCTGGCTACTGGGGTTACGAGTTCTCCACATGTCTCACCACCCAACCTCCTCGAACTGTGCCCTCTACAGTGGTATCAAATCGGACCTACCACTTACATTGGCTATGAAGGCTACTATTAAGGCTTGGGAGGAGGTGAAACAATTAGCATGTCCAAGCTACTTGGGCTTTTCCCCACTGACTCCGTTGTGGGGGAATCCTAAGTTGTCTCACTTTTATGCCTTCTCAGATCACATGGTGTGGGTGGTCAGGGGCATTAAAACCCTAAAAGATATTACAAGGGATGGGAATCTTATGACTTTCGATCTACTTAAAGCCAGACATGATCTCCCTAACTCATATTTTTTCAGATTCTTACAACTTCGTCATGCCTTCCAGGCTCAGTTTGGGGATCAAGTGGTGGAATCAATCCTGTCATCCCTGGAGGATATACTTATGCAGGAAGAACTTCCTAAAACATTATCAGTCACATATAGAGAAATGTTTAAAAAAAGTCCTGTGGCTTTGTCAAAGTGTACACAACGTTGGGAGATGGAGGTCCCTGACATAGATGGGAAGGATATGTGGGACCGGCCCTTCAAACATTTGGTCTCGGCGAGGGATAAACTAATTTCACATTTTTACACAATCTATTTCACTCCTGCCAGACTAGCAGCAATGTACCCTTCAGTCTCCCTGGACTGTTGGAAATGTGGTTTTTCACCGGCTGGTGCTGAGCACATCTTCTGGGAATGTTTTCTCACATTAAGCCCTTTTGGGAGGGGATGGTCTCGTGCATCTCAGATCTACTGAGGATTCCTATCACAACTTCAATTAAAGTTCGTCTATTGGGTTTGGTTGAGGAGGTGGTTCCCTCAACGGCTCTTAGAATGTTATTTACAATAATATTTTTCTACGGGAGAAAGGCTATACTATTAAAATAGAGGTCTTCTACGTCTCCTGGTATACCCTTTTGGAAGGGATTGGTGAATTCCATGCTCCCTTATTATAAAGCAACTTGCCTGTCCAGGGGGTGTGAGAAAAAGTTTAATAAAGCGTGGCAGACGTGGTTTAATTCAGATAATACTGCTGGATAATTTTGTGTAATCTATTCCATGTAACAAAAATCTAAAATCATTATTACATGACAGTATATATGGTCTTCCATTTTTATTAAGGGGGTTGGCTTTCTATTGGTAACTATGCTCTTTAGGTTTAATAATAGTTAAAGGATAGACAAATGTGCAATGCCTGGGAAATAATTCAGACATTTGTTGATACCCGCTGTATGTATCATGAGTTGTACCTTTGAGATATAAGGTGAATATCCTGTCCGAAGATGGGGGTGAACTGAGTTACAGGTTGTTGGGGGGAGGGAATGGGAGGTTAAGGGGAGGGGAATGCACTTAGGTGCTAATGTTGGGTCTCAAACTGGCGGCCCTCCAGCTGTTGCGAAACTACAAGTCCCATCATGCATCTGCCTGTGGGAGTCATGCTTGTAACTGCCAGCCTTGCAATGCCTCATGGGACTTGTAGTTTAGGAACAGCTGGAGGGCTGCCAGTTTGAGACCCCTGGTCTAGAGGCTGTTTCTGCTAAAGGAGGCTCTACTAAATATTGATGTGATTTTTCTGTTGGGCTGCCCAAATTTATGCACCCGTCTAATTTCGTTTTGATGCATATTGTGCATTTTCTGTTAATCCAATAAACCTAATTTCAGTACTGAACTATTACTGTGTCCTTCAGTTATTTGATAGATCAAAATTAAATTGCTGATCCAAACACCCAAATATTTCTAAATGACAATCATGGAAATTGTCAGGGGTTCCTAAACTTTTGCATACAAATGTGTTTGTGAAAGCCTTTCTACTTGAAGTTTTAACCTTCACATCCCAAAGCATGTTCTTGTTTTAGGACTGTATCTTCAGTTTCATTTTGGGAAGAGTTAAACTAGATCTACCTGTCTACTCTAGAAATGTTTTAGATCAGTTTTTTTTATTGGGTATAAAATATTGAAACCTTTACAGCATGAATATTCATGTCTAGGGTCTACAGTCTATGCTGATATGTGCTGAAGAATTGGGTAATCACTCAGTACTTTCAGACTATTTTATACTTGTATGTACTGGTATAGTCTACATATTTAGCTTTTCTTTGTATTTTCTGTAAGAAGCTTTGTTTAACCACACTTGGAATGAGCTGAATGAGGCACAGGCACTGACTGGCAATTTGGCTAGACTTACAATGGTATAATGCCAACATGCACCAAAGATTTCAATATAACAGTGAAGTCAACATCTTCTAATGTTTGGAAAGATCCATTGCACCATCTACTGGTCTTTAAAAGCAACTGAGCTGGATTTGACTGCCGACTCTCCCAGAACTTATCTGTGAAGGAATATATTAAAATAATGTAGCCTAAAGAGAAAATTGTCACTGAATTTTTTTTTTTATATATTTTTTTCACTTTTAACAGTTGTGATAGCAGAAGTAGGCATATGTGATCAATGGCTTACCTAGCGTAGTTAAAATCTCGGATTGATTTTTGAAACTCCTACAATTACACGCTCCCCCCACATACTTCAAATGTCATGATTGATTTATTGGTGAAAATTTTGAATGCAGATCAACAATTGACAGATGCATACAAATGCAGCAACATTTTGACTGAATGTTGTATAACGATGTAGAAAACAATTCAGTTTTAATGTAAAATAAGGGTACTAATACGCAAACCAACAAAAGAAAGGGGAGACTAATGAGTAGCTGCCAACATATAAGGTGTTCCCACACTAAAATGTAAAAGAAAATGTGGTGCTTACTCGGTGCTAATAAACAATACTAACTATACTAAACGAGTCATATAAAGTGCGATTATTCAAGGAAGAAAATTCTTTGCACTTTTTTTTTTCATGAAGATTTTCTTCCTTGAATATTGCATTTTATATTGGACTTGTTTGTTATAGTTAGTATTCTTGTTGGCACTGAGTAAGCGCCACATTTTCTTTTACATGCAACGTTTTAGCCCTCATTCACACTGAGCACAGCTTTGAAATCAGATTTCAGGTGAACTCGCACAATTTCAAAGCCGCTTTTCAGATTGACTTTGGGGGCGACTTGAAAGACAAGTGTGTGGGTTTATGCACAGATGTCTATTAAAATTGTCCCCTAAGTCGCCAAAAGTAGTGCAGGAACTACTTTCGGAAATCTGTGGTGCCACAAAGACTGCGTCGCGCCGATTAGGGTGCTCTTATTGCTGGCAATAGGCTCCGCTTTTGACATGCGTTTTGACCTGTCAAATTGCGCTCATGTGAATGGGGGTGTAAGGCCTCTTGCACATGGGTAAAATTAGAGCTGCACAATTAATCGTCAATCGTTATTGCGACTTTTTTCTTTTTTTTTTTATCTTGAAAAAGGGTTTCCTGATCTTTGGTATGCAGAGAATTTTCTCTGCCATGAAAAGTCAAAGTCTGGGCAGTCTGCCAAGTTTTAAAACCTATCGGTGGAATGTTAAGTCTAAACATTGTATCAATTTGTATTTTACATCAAAGGAATAGTCTTCTGTAAATTTGGACCGTTTAACCACTTAAGCACTAAACCTTTTTCTGACAGTTGTTGTTTTCAAGTTTAAATCCTTTTTTTTTTTTTTTGCTAGAAATTGTTAGACTTTTAAAATTTAATGAATAAAAAAAAAACTAACCAGTAAAGTTGGCCCAAATTTTTTTGGTATAATGTGAAAGATTTTACGCTGCGAGGATCGTGAGAATATCTTTTTATTCTAAGCAAAAAAATCGTGAGTCATTTTGGCCAGAATCGTGCAGCTCTAGGTAAAAGCCAGTTTTTTACTCAGAAAATAGACATGCATTTTTGTTGTCTATTGAACACACAGCTGCATAAAGATTAGTAATACCACAATGAGTACAGAGCCGTAAAACAGACATAGGGGTTTATTTACTAAAGGCAAATCCCCTTTGCACTGAAAGTGCACTTGGAAGTGCAGTCGCTGTAGATCTGAGGGGGACATGCAAGGAAAATAAAAACAGCATTTTTGCTTATACATGATTGGATGATATCAGCAAAGCTTCCACCTCCATTTCAGATATTCCCCTTAGATCTACAGTGACTGCACCTCCAAGTGCACTTGCAGTGCAAAGTGGATTTGCCTTTAGTGAATAAACCCCATAGACATTTTGAGTGCAGTCATTTTACACATATACTGCAACACTGGCAATGAACAATTTTACGCATACTCACATTTACGGAACATTTTACTCAGAATTTTTCTGTCAACATGGTAAATTACATTTGTGAGCAATTGGCCTAATAGTGGCACAGGTGATGTATTGCCCCCACAACACTGGGACATGCCAAAACATGGCATGTGATTAAAATTTAATTTTAGGAGTCTGCATGCTTTAATAGCCAATCAGCTGCAATGCTGATCAGTGTATTCAGATTGGGGGGGGGGGGGGGGGTTTGCTCTCAGAATACAACAGTGTAGCAAATATGTGGATGGGAGAATCTTTTCGGGTTTTTTCCCTATCTATGGCCAGCTTGCCTTGGCAATGGCTATGATTTATGACTTGTCAGGATTGGGGCTTTTTTGCATATTGTGGCAATGTAGGGGCAGTAAACGAACGAAGTGACAATGTGAGCAATGGACGACCAGAAGATGAGACCTATTTAGAATTTAAGGGATTCTATAATCTGAGACATTTGCTAGGGTCTGGAACCTGCCTGGAATGTGTCCTTTAGGCACTGGGCTCTGCCAGTGTTGCTTCCCAGACCTTGAGGTATAAGCCACAAGGTTTTGTGTGTGGTGAGTTTTTTTTTTTTTTTTTTTTTTTGATCCAGAACTAGCGTGTCCTATGGTTTGACCCAATCTCTGGGGGCTCCTAACAAATATGTTATGTTAAATATATATGCTGTCATGGCTGAGGCAGAACTTACTGGATTGACAACATTGAGCATCAGCTTTTTTTTTTTAATCTCCCAATGCCTTTTTTTTTTTTTTTTTTTTTTTTTTTTTTTTTTACGGTTAACGTGAGGAATTTCATGGTACATTAGTGTCTCCTGTACTCTTTCTACATTTTTCCTTCAGTGTGAAGTAGCTTCTTCCCACCTCTGTAGGAGATATGTGGTTCATATCAGTTAGTCTGTGCTGACTACAGTGACATGGCCACCTCTGGCAATTACTGTTTTTTTGCCTAAGCAGTTTAAGATTAAACCAAAGCTTTAAAACCTGTTGGATCCCAGGCCCAAGGGTAGCAGTCATGTTGCATCTGGTCTCTCCAGTGCTCTAATGCTGAAGCCTAGTGGAACTTTTTATATAGCAAGATCTCAGCAATCTGCAAACTCAAGTCATATGTGACACCCCATGGCTTGGTGACAGTTTGTTAGATGGATGAGGTAGATGTGTGTAGTATGACCGCAGCTTCTAGGACACATCAAACCACCCACTAGACGGATTGGGGCTTTTTGAGAGGCTTCCTGGCTGCAGGGGTAGGAGCTAGAAAAGTGTGCAATTGAGACTGGGGGGTGGATGGGGAGCTCTGCGCCCCTGTGAAAAGAACTGTGCAATCTAAAACGCTGTGTTCTGAGTCTGGAGCCTCCAGTATTCTGGGAGTTTTGCTCACTTCTAGTCTGTCTCTGGAGGCAAGTAATCAGTAAGAATTGTTAACCGGATACCTCAGGCATACTTTGAACCAGTTACTATAACTGGTCTTCACCTCCAATCTGACAGCTGGTCTCCACAGACAGGACATCAGCTAGTTACCTCACTCTTCACTAGGTACCATAACTAGCAATCAGCCAGTGATCTCATGTGAGCAGCTGCCTCATGAAAGCCCTTCTACTGAGTACTATAAGAAAGTTGTCGGCTGGTTAATTCAGGTGACTTGATAACATAATTCTGGCAAGCTCGCAGCTGACCACAATGGACAAGATATCGATCATCCACTTCTAGAGAGGCATCAGCTCTTCATCAGATAAGTTGATAAATTCCTGAAGTGAGATAAGTAGCCATTGTAGTAATCTGTGGCATTAAATTTTAAATTGAGAAAAATCTGAATTTAAGTTGTAACACAATTTAAAAAAAAATAAAAGCTCATTTGCTGACCATTTTTGGTCAAGCTGTGGTGAATTGATATAAATTTTCTAAGACACAAATTGCATCATCTAATCCTATATTAAACCCCTTATTCAGCCTATTTCATATTACGTCAGTTCAGAATTTATATTTTGTTCTCTAAGAACTCATGAAGTGATTAATAAAAAGTTGAAAGCTTGACGAGCTATAAGGCGGGGCTCAACAGACCCCATGCGCCAGGTAGCCATGGTGACTAGAAGTCTCTCGTCAATGGGCTGCCACCTGAATTCTCCCCACACCCAGCGCACGTGTGATGTCACTTCCCAGTCCCTGTTCAGTTGCATTGTATTACCGTGAATGTCTCATTAACCACTTCCGGACCACCCGCTGTCGTTATACGTCAGTACTTTGAAGTTGAATACCGTTGTTATGGCAGCAGATAGCTGCCATAACCCCCCCCCCCCCCGGTATTTTCTGTAAATGCGTGTGGTTCGCTTCAAGATAAAAGGATTCTCCGTAGTGGATTCACTGCGTGTTCACTTTTCAGCACTGGGAGAGCTGCCCCCTGTTGCCGCCACTTACTGGAATTGTCAGTAGCAGTGGAGATTATCCGATCCTCTCACCAGAGGCACCAAGTCGAGTGAGGGAAAGATGGCGCTCCATGCGACTCCATGTCGTTGGATGATGGAAGCAACCGGATTTTTTTTTTTATTGCATGTAAATGTGATATCTGAGGTCTTTAACCCCAGGCCTCACATTAAAGAGGTCCTGTCATGATAGTGTGTGTTTATTTTTTATTTTTTCCTTTCTATTAGAAGGGATGTTTACATTCCTTGTAATAGGAATAAGCGATCCAAAATTTTTTTTAAGGGACAGTGTAAAAATGAAAAGTAATTTAAATAATCTTTTAAAGCTCTCTGTCGTACTCGCGTGCAGAAGCATATGTAAGTCGCGCCCGCATATGTGAACGTATGTAAACATGTGAGGTATTGCAAGGATCGATGGAGGGTGAGCAATAATTCTAGCAAAAAACCTCTAACTAGTAACCTGTAAAAATTTTTACACATCGCTGATGGAGATTTTTAGGGGTCAAAGTTTGTGGCCATTCCATGAGCGGGCGCAATTTTGAAGCATGACACGAGTATCCATTTGCTCAGCGTAACATTATCTTTCAGAATAAAAAATGGGCTAACTACAGTTTTCTTTTCTAATTAAAGTGTTTTTTCCACTGCTGCGCAAATAGTGACGGTATGGTATTGCATCGAGCGCCATTTTATTCTGTAGGGTGTCTGAAAAAAATAATATAATGCTTGGGGGTTCTAAGTAATTTTCTAGCAAAAAAATGATTTTAACTTGTAAACAAGTTTGAAAAATAGGCCTGGTCCTTTAAAGCGGGGTTCCCATTTAAAAAGAAAAAAAAAAATTTAAGTCAGCAGCTACAAATAATACAGCTGCTTGCTTGCTTCTGTCCCAGGGTCCAGCGATGCGGGGGATTGAAGCCCCGCTCGTCCCCCCCCCCCCTCCGCTCGGCGCTGGCATTTTAACTGTGGGCGCCCGGCTGTGGCATCACAGCCGGTCACCTACTGCGTGAGCCGTCACTGACCCCGCAATCATCTGTGACTGGTCACGTGTCCCAGGTTGACAAGAGGGAGGGTGGAGAGGCGATCTCCCTTCCTGCGCCGAGGGAAGTGACGTCAGGAGCCCAGGCACCGAAGGAGGCAGACTACGAGGGACCCCCTAGCAACAGGCATTTAGAGGTGAGTAAAAAAAAAAAAATTCTCAATGGTTTTTTTTTTTTTTTTTGGGTTGGAACTTCACTTTAAGTGGTTAAGGAGAACCTGTCAGCAAAAATCACCCTAGGCTTTTTGTCCCCTATGTGATGAGGGGCGAAAATCCCCCACTTATACGCACATACAAATGTAAACGCATGTGGCAGGGTGCCTATGCCTGAAAACGTTGCTTGCAATACACGTTGCATAATGCACCAGACCACCTTCATAACGCTAAACTGATGACCTGTAGGGGGCTTTTAAAGTGTCCCTTGTGGAAAATATAAGGTGCTGATATGTTTTAAGGTTGACATGCTGGGTAGCTGTTTACTTGGCAAAAATGTGGTTGATTTGTGCCCCCTAAAATTAACTTAATGGTGGGGTGTCTTTTTGTTTACTAGACCTTTTGCGGTAATATTGTGCGACACAAATAACGAACTACCACCATTTTAGTCTCTATGGTGTCTGCTTTCAGAATATAGTTTCTCACGAGTACACCCTTCACAATTTTGTAAATATTTTATCTTTTTTCATGTGACAACACTGAAGAAATGACACTTTGCTACAATGCAATTAGTGAGTGTACAGCTTGTATAACTGTAAATTTGCTGTCCCCTCAAAATAAATCAACACACAGCCGTTAATGTCTAAACCGCTGGCAACAAAAGTGAGTACACCCCTAAGTGAAAATGTCCAAATTGGGCCCAGAGTGTCAATATTTTGTGAAATAAAAAACCAAACGTGTAGCGCTAAAAGAAAGAATAAGGCACCTACACACTGATAAGGTATGAAGCCAGTGCCCTACAAACAGCTTAACTAAAACACAATGGAATGTCTCACATTATAAAATATGAATACAAATACAATCAAGAGTCCATGGGTGAGAAACTAAATGGAATATCGCTTGTGAGTGATATGTGAACCACCTTCACCGGCGTAAGGCCCTATAGTCTCTAAATTGATGATAAACAGCAGATTATTATTAAAGTTCAGACATTTCCAGATTGGATGAGGTGTATGGATGGATCAGCTCTAAAACATCGCACCACAGTGTCTTCACAAACGTGCAAATCACTCAAACGGTAAAGTTGGAGGCTTACCGGAGGGTTTGAACCCAAAACAGTGTATACTGTGAGGGTCAAACCAGCTTTTATTGCATAATGGCAATGGTGGGAAGACCTTGACAGCGTGAAGGGATCACAAGGGGTTCATAAAGATGTATCTTCTCCAAACGTAACAGAGGATCTCCCCGTATATGGCTCATAGAGAATATAAAAAAGGCCACATAGTGTGATTACCGTAGAAACCGTGGTTTATTAAAAAGGAAATACACTTACATGATATGGATGATAAAAAGCGCTTGTACATAAAAGGTTTATTAAAAAGGAAATACACTTACATGATATGGATGATAAAAAGCGCTTGTACATAAAAGAAGGCAGCAGTGGAGTCCTCCCAAAGGAGGAAAGTGTATTTCATAACGCTAAACTGATGACCTGTAGGGGGCTTTTAAAGTGTCCCTTGTGGAAAATATAAGGTGCTGATATGTTTTAAGGTTGACATGCTGGGTAGCTGTTTTTCCTTTTTAATAAACCACGGTTTCTACGGTATCACACTATGTGGCCTTTTTTATATTCTCTATGAGCCATATACGGGGAGATCCTCTGTTACGTTTGGAGAAGATACATCTTTATGAACCCCTTGTGATCCCTTCACGCTGTCCAGGTCTTCCCACCATTGCTATTATGCAATAAAAGCTGGTTTGACCCTCACAGTATACACTGTTTTGGGTTCAAACCCTCCGGTAAGCCTCCAACTTTACCGTTTGAGTGATTTGCACGTTTGTGAAGACACTGTGGTGCGATGTTTTAGAGCTGATCCATCCATACATCATCCAATCTGGAAATGTCTGAACTTTAATAATAATCTGCTGTTTATCATCAATTTAGAGACTATAGGGCCTTACGCCGGTGAAGGTGGTTCACATATCACTCACAAGCGATATTCCATTTAGTTTCTCACCCATGGACTCTTGATTGTATTTGTATTCATATTTTATAATGTGAGACATTCCATTGTGTTTTAGTTAAGCTGTTTGTAGGGCACTGGCTTCATACCTTATCAGTGTGTAGGTGCCTTATTCTTTCTTTTAGCGCTACACGTTTTGGTTTTTTATTTGATATATTGTGCAATTATTCTTGTGCTGTGTTAGCGGCTTAATATTTGTGAGTAAGCGCAAATTTGCCATTTGGGTTGTCAATATTTTGTGGCCACCATTTTCCAGCACTGCCTTAACCCACTTGGGCATGGAGTTCACCAGAGCATTACAAGTTGCCACTGGAGTAGTCTTCCACTCCATGACATCACGGAGCTGGTGGATGTTGGAGACATTGTGCTCCTCCACCTTCTGTTTTTGAAGGTGCTCCACAGATGTTCAATAGGGTTAAGGTCTGGAGACATGCTTGGCCAGTCCACCTTTACTCTAAGCTGTTTTAGCAAGGCAGTGGTCGTCTTAGAGGTGTCTGGGGTTATGTTGGAATAGTGCCCTGCGGCCCAGTGTGCGAAGGGAGGGGGATCATGCTCTGCTTTAGTATGTCACAGTACATGTTTGGCTTCATGGTTCCCTCAATGAACTGCAGCTCCCCAGTGCCAGCAGCACTCATGAAGCTCCAGACCATGACACTCCCACCATCATGCTTGACTGTAAGCAAGACACTTGTCTTTGTACTCCTCACCTGATTGCTGCCACACACTTGATACCATCTAAACCAAATACTTTCCTCTTGGTCTCATCAGACCACAAGACATGGTTCCAGTAATCCATGTCCTTAGTCTGCTTGTCTTCAGCAAACTGTTGGGCTTTCTTGTACATCATCTTTAGAAAAGGCTTCCTTCTTGGACAACAGCCATGCAGACCAATTTAATGCAGTGTGCGGCGTATGGTCTAAACACTGACAGACTGACCCACCCCTTCAACCTCTGCAGCAATGCTGGCAGCACTTGTACGTATTTCCCAAAGAAAGCCTCCTGGAAATGACCCTGAGCACAAGCACTCAACTTCTTTGGTCGATCATGGCGAGGCCTGTTCTGAGTGGAACCTGTCATGTTAAACCACTAGTCTTGGCCTCCGTGCTGCTGCTCCGTTTCATGGTCTTGGCAGTCTTCTTATAGCCTAGGCCAGTGATGGTGAACCTTGGCACTCCAGATGTTTTGGAACTACATTTCCCATGATACTCATCTATACGGCAGAGTGCATGAGCATCATGGGATATGTAGTTCCAAAACATCTGGGGTGCCAAGGTTCGCCATCACTGGCCTAGGCCATCTTTATGTAGAGCAATAATTCCGTTTCAGATCCTCAGTTCTTTGCCATGAGGTGCCATGTTGAACTTCCAGTGACCAGTAAGAGTGATAACCTCAAACTTGACACACATGCTCCCCATTCACACCTGAGACCTTGTAACACTAACGAGTCACATGACATCGAGGAGGAAAATGGCCAATTAGGCCTAATTTTGACGTTTTTACTTGATGTACTCGTTGCCAGCGGTTTAGAAATTAATGGCTGTGTATTATGTTGATGGGACAGCAAATTTACACTGTTATACAAGCTGTACACTCTACTTTACTTTGTAGCAAAGTGTCATTTCTTCAGTGTTGTCACATGAAGATGTAATAAAATATATACAAAAAATGAGATGTAATCACTTTTGTGAGATGCTGTATGTCATGTTTTGGGGTTTTTGTTTTATGTTTTATCTTCAGACCTCAATTTATTTATTTATTTTTTTTTTTTACGTGTGCAAAAAACCCCCAAAATCGGCTCTGACTGTGAAAGGTGTTAAAGGTTACATGTTCCACCCTTAAGATTTTTTTGGTTTAAAAAAAACTGGCTCCTAGATTCAAAGCAAAGTTGTCAAACCTTGCTATACAGTTAAAAAAAAATCATTTTTAAAAATGCCTTCCAAAAGGGACCCACCAAAGTTAGCTGAGAACTATTCTCTTTTCTCATGCTTGTATCCAGCAAGGTTATTTTATTTTTTTTGTTAAAGCTCTACAGGTAAGGATGGGCTCCGGCGTGTTCGCAGAGCCCGCCAGGAAGTTGGCATGGCACTGCGCTAATCACAGGCAGTGAGATTTCCCGATCTCTGCAGCCACACATCAGAAAAATGTCTCGCCGCCTGTGATCAGCGCAGTGCCGACTTCTGCACGTGGGGTGTGCGAACACTCCCAAGCCCATCCTTATCTACAGCCTAGTGCAAAAAGGAAAGATGAGTTTTAAGGTGCCAGACCGCGAAGACCTCTTTAAAACAACTTTTTTTCATTACAAATATTCAAAAGGTAACATAACTGTACATAACGTCTCCCATCGCCTCCCTTCCTAGTGCCCACGGTATACAATTCACAGTATTGGAATATCTGTGAAGATTGAGTCAAATGTCTTCTGCTTGGGGTGTCTTCAGCATGGGTCTGACGTCTCAATGTGTTTTGCGGGAACCCCACTTTAACAGGTATTGGAGTGTTGGCAACTGAATTTCACACAAAAAAAAAATTGTTTACACATCTGACCAGTCAGAAAAACCAGAATGTTTGTTTATTGGGGCTCTCCAAATGTCTGGAGGTCCATACCCTCAAGAGAATGAATTCAGTTCAACCATGCAGTGTCTGTCCCTGAGGCAGTTGTAGGAGCGAGTTAAGCGGTACTTAAATTGCTAAAATGTCTGTCAGGGGGGCATGTGAGATCGCGGCGGCGCCTCCTGAATGCTCTCACCTGACGGGCGGGAGTCTGCCTGTCAGTTTCACACACAATCCTGGTGGCTGCAGCCACGGGATTGTGTGCAATACACCCAGCCGTTAGGTCAGTACGACGTACGGACCTGGCGGTGTAAGGGTTAATATACTATAATAACCCAAATCGGGAACCGACACAAACATGTTTTGTTTGTCTAATTGCACTTGCTTTTTTTTTTTTTTTTCCTGGCTGAACTTGCATAGTTACATAATTAATAGTTACTCTGGTTGAGCAAAGACACAAGTCTATCTTCTAGAGGGGGAAAAACCTCACAAATTAAACCTCCCATATACGCAATCCTATACCTACAGTTGATCCGGAGGAAGGCCGAAAACCCCCAATAAAGCATGATCCAATTTGCTCCAGTGAGAAAAAATCCTAATCCCCCAAGAACTGATGTTCCCTGGCTCAACCATGCCTAAAAATAGTATCCAATTATATCATGTACATTTAGGAAAGAATCTAGGCCTTTTTTAAACAATCTACTGAGCTGGACAGAACCAGCTCTTGAGGGCAGTCTATTCCATTTTCACAGCTCATATGAAGAAGCCTTTCTGTATTTACAAGTTTAACTTTTACCTCCCAGACATGAAGTTCCCCCTTGTCATCTGACTTTGAAGTGAATTGCATTACACCAAGTTGTGCATGTTGATTATATCCCCGCCCTTAATCTCCACTTCTCAATTCAGCTAATCTTTCCTCATAGCTGAGTTTTCAGACATGTGTTCCTGAAAAACGTCAATACAGTAGGTGCACAGGATTTAGTATGGTGTGAATTATTATCATTATTATTATAATTTTTTTTTATGAGATGAGTGGTTACCCCAACTCATGATGGACTAAAAGGGTGTGTGCCTCTGGCCAAGGGTCTCTTTAACTTCAGTGCATTTTAGATGCAGCGAAAATTCTGCTGCCATCAATTGTTACCCCCCCCCCCCCCCCCGTATGTCATATTACTGATTTGTGTTGCCATGCACTTGTATTACAAAAGTATCCTGTTATCTTTTGCATTGCATCTTTTGTGTGAAATAACGGGTGACCCTGCCAGTCCCCCTGCTCAGCTCGTTGGTGTATTTCTCTTTATGGGTTTTACATAGGGCTTTTCCTGTGATCCCTTTTTAAAGGGGGTTGTGAAGTCTTGTGGTTTTTTCACCTTAATTTATTCTATGCATTAAGGTGAAAAACCTTCTGTGCTTCAGCTGCTCCCCCTTACCTGAACCCGATCATTCCAGCGACTAGCTCAGCGGCTCCTGCCGCTGTCTCGGGTCCTCATTTGATATTGAGAGCAGCAGGAGCCATAGTTCGAGTCCTGTCTGTCAATGGATGCAGTAATGGGACTGGTGAGCGCACTCGCACCCCCATCCCCCATGGAAAACTGCTCTCCGTGGGGGCACCAAATTAATAGGAGCCAGGGCACCCCAGAAAAGGAGCATCGGGGCTGCTTTGTGCAAAACTCTTGTACAGAGCAGGGAAGTATGACATGTTTGTGAAGGTGTGGTGGTGTTGGTTTTTTTTTTTTTATCACTTAAAGCTGCTGTTGTAGTCCACCATATGTGGTGGGTTCTCGGGCACAGAGCTTTTTTTATATATAGATGTATATCATGGCAAATACAATATTAAATAAAAAAAATCTACACTAAATGGTCTACACAGAATTTATTTACACCAAGAATTAAATCTTTTTTTTTTTTTTTTTTATTGTGCATGTAAGTATTTTGTATTTTTGCTTTTTTGATGAACTATTGTGATTTGCTCCTTGTGTGATCTTTCTTTGACCTCCTACCCTGCATGTCTTAACCCTTGCACTGTGAGGTCACCACTAGGGGGTGTTGGTGAGTGGAGCTTTGTTTGTTTTAGTCCTTTTCACTTCCATGTTGTAGTGTCTTGAGAAAGATGGACCGAGCTTCATCAAAATGTTGTAAGTTTGTGCATGCATCAGAGCAGAGTAATTGGGTGACAAACTGGGTAAAGGAAAAGTGTTGACAGTCCTGAGCTGACGCATCACAACAAATACTTCAGGTTGCATGATGTTGCGGATATCCGTTAGTGATGGTGCTGACGCAGAGTGAATCCCCTAGCTGCCATGGAAATGCCTCCAGTGAGAACGGGGTTAGGGATAGACCAGAAGTACTGCCGGTACCTTGAGCCACTCCAAAGATGCAGCAAGAGATGAGAACCTAAAAAAAATTATGAGCTTACCATTAAAAAAACTCACGTAGATGGGTGCTGCATCTGTCCCCCACCACCGCCACACTGAACTGAGCGATCTAACACTGCTCTCTGCCCCTCCATCGCTCAAGGTGGGAAGGGCTGGCTCCATCTCCCAGCGGCTCGATGGGAGACTGAAAAGTCTGGATTGATCCAACACCTAGACTGGCTGAGTTTTTTTTTTTTTTTTTTTTTTTTTTTTTTTTTTTTTTTTTTTTTTACAGCCGACAGCAGGCTTTAGCTGTCAAGTCACAGGAGTGCAGGATGACCTGAACTCCTGTGATCTGTAGAAGTAGGGCCAAATGAGCTTTGGTCCTACTTCTCTACCAAGTGGCTGAGAAACTAGTGCAGGGAAGAGGGTTTTGAGTTCTTGGATAACTAGGCTGACTTTTCAGTTGGTTACTGGCTCTACAGCAGGGAACAACTGCACCCAAATGGGGGGGGGTTAGTGTTGGATGGGTATTGGGATCAGAAGCGGTAGCCGGCAGTGATCAAAGGTCAGAGGGTACTTTTGGGCGGGCATTAATGGTAGTATAACTAGAATACCTGAACCAAAGGTAAGTAGGTTGGCAGAACACAATTGCAGCCTTAGAACTACTAAGGAGGAAAAATATGTGCTTGTACAAAACAAAGATATGTAAGCAAATGCTAGAAGTCTAGCTAATGAAATAGAAGAACTGGGGCTGCTTATACGCGAGGAGGATTTTGACTTTGTGGGAATATCGGAAACCTGGTTTGACAGCCTACATTGGCTTGCCACTCTCAAGAGGGAACTCCTTGTGTCAGAAGGACAGGGAAGGTAGAGGGTGAGGGGTGTGCCTGTATATCAAAAATGATTTGATGGTGAACGTGAGGGATGATATAGCTAATGGGGTAAGAGGAGGTGGAAACCTTGTGTCTGGCGCTTCAAAGGGAATAAATGAGAAATTTAAGTCTGTGTATGCTACAGGTTCCCTAACTTAACGGCTGCAAAGGATTCTGACCTCCTGTCACAGTTGGGAATGGGGGCAAGGCAATGTTATCACTGATGAGGGGGGGGGGGGGGGGGGTGTTGGTGATGTATTAGTAGACCTACTAATACAAATCCGATCTGATCGCAGATGGCGCCTACAAAATAGGTTGGTTTTTTTTTTTTTTTTTTTTTGGGGGGGGCGGGAAGACTGCGACGTTGCGGCAGAGAGATCTGACACTTATTTTTTTTTAACCATTAACATTTTATATAGCGTGCACACCCCCTTAAAGCGGCTGCCATACAGCTACAGAGATTTGCACAGGGGAGCCATTCTGCTGCCGTCAAATGACAGTGGGTGGTCGGCATGTGGTTAAACTGTTAATAGTAAGTGAGGTCAGAACATATAGGCTCTATTAAATTTATCTGGGGAAAATTTTCCTCAGAAAAGTAGAGGATAAATTATCCAATAGGGCCACTAGTTATTGTGACCTGGGGGTCCCCTATAAATTACCCTAATTTCTAGGGATTTCCTCACTTCCTGTTTGGATATGGGGCAGTAAGTGAAGGTAAATCTCCGCAATGGGACACAGATGGTGAAGAAAATTCTGACAAGGCTTATAACCCTTTCTTATGCTATCCAAACTGAAAAGTTTTGCCTATAGTTCTACTTTAAGAACGAATGGTACCAGCTGATTGGCAGGAGGCCATCGTGGTACTAATAAAAAGATAGATGGAGTGCTTATAAGTTTACATACCCTGGCAGAATTTGATTTCTTGGCCATTTTTCAGAGAATATGAACACAAACATTTTCACTCATATATTTAGTGTTTGGCTGAAGCCCTTTATTATCAATCAACTGTTTACCCTTTTTTATTTTATTTTTTTTAATCGTAATGACATCAAATGACCCTGATCAAAAGTTTACATACCCTGGTAATTTTTGCCTTATAATATGAACACAAGTTGACACAAAGGGGTTTGAATGGCTATTAAAGGTAACCATCATCACGTGTGTGTGTGTTTGTGTATAAAAGGTCCAATGAGTTTCTGGACTCCTGACAGACCCTCGCATCTGTCATCCAGTGCTGCATTTACATTTCTGGATTCTGAGTCATGGGAAGAGAAAAAATTGTCAAGTATCTGTGAGAAAAGGTAATTTAACTGTATAAAACAGGAAAGGGATATAAAGATATCCAAGGAATTGAGAATTCCAATCAGCAGTGTTTAAGTCTAATCAAAACGTGGAAAATGAGGGGTTTTGTTGAAACCAAACCACATTCAGGTAGACAAACTAAAACTTCAGCCACAACTGCCAGGAAAATTTGTTTGGGGTGCAAAGAAAAACCCGCAAATAACTTCAGGTGAAATACAGGACTCTCTGAAAACATGTGGTGTGGCTGTTTCAAGATGCACAATAAGGAAGCACTTGAAGAAAGATGGGCTGCATGGTCGAGTTGCCAGAAGAAAGCCATTACTATGCAAATGTCAAAGTATCCTGCTTATAATATGCCAAACTGCACAGACAAGCCTCAAACCTTCTGGCACAAAGTCATTTGGAGTGATGAGACCAAAATTTTGCTTTTTGGCCACAATTATAAACGCTACATTTGGCGAGCAGTCAACAAGGCCTATGATGTAAGGTACACCATTCCTACTGTGAAACATGGAGGTGGATCGCTGATGTTTTGGGGATGTTTGATCTGCAAAGGCACAGGAAATTTGGTCAAAATTGATGGCAAGATGAATGCAGTATGTTATCAAAAAATAGTGGAGGAACACTTGCATTTGTCAGGAAGCTGCACATTCCAACATGACAATGATCCAAAACACAAGGCCAAGTCAACTTGTCATTGGCTACAGCAGAACAAAGTGAAGGTTCTGGAGTGGCCATCTCAGTATCCTGACCTCAGTATCATTGAGCCACTCTGGAGAGATCTCAAACGTGCAGTTCATGCAAGACAGTCCAAGAATTTACAGGAACTGGAGGCTTTTTTTGCTAAGAGGAATGGGCAGGCAGCTCTACCATCTAAGATGAATCGCCTCATCCATAAATACCACTGCTGTAGGCCTCTTGGCAGCCCCCCTGACCAGTTTTCTTGTCTCAAATTTTAGAGGGACGTCCAATTCTTTGTAATGTCACTGTTGTGCCATATTTCTTTATCGTACATCACGTGGGACACAGGCTAATTACATACTGGGCTATACGCCATCTCTAGGTGAATGGACACTGGTAGACAAAGTCTTAGACGGGAAGTCCGCCCCTTTTATAATACCTTCCCTTCCATACAGGAAGTACTTGTGTTTTTTTTTTTTTTTAACCAGTCTCCGCAAGGTGAATGGGCTTGTTTTATTTAAGCTCTCTCAAGCTCCAGGTCTTGAGTCCCAAGAACGGTTCTTATAATAATTCAAAGGGATTGACCAATCAGATCCATTTAAAAGAAGCTTGTATGCTTAAATGGTACCCGAGCCTCGCAAAGACACAAGGATCCTGCGAAGTTTTGCCTGTAATGCGACCTTTGCGTGTTGCACATTGCATAGTGGAATTCTGGACATCAGAGTTGAGGCATTTCTGCAGGGTTGCTGTACAGGTCCAAGGGAGTGGGACCCTAAAACATGAAAAAGGGTACACAGTCCTTGAAGGTCCCCAAGTGACAATACCCGCCGTGATGGGTAAAGATTGGGCTCTTTGTTTCCCAAGGCTACCCTGCGCCTGGAGGGGGTAAGTGTAACCCCCTTATTGGGTGCCCCAGGGATTGTAACAATCCGTCAAACTAGCTAGAGGCTGTACACCTGTGTGGCAGTGACCACCGAGTTTTCGGGCTAGCTGCTGTTTGGATCTGAGTACCTTGTCTTGTTGTGTTTTTGGCTTTTCTTATGGATAAGTCCACACATGGGGGTTCGCTGTTGTGCATGATTCATGTGGCTCACAAATTTGTGGTGGCCATGGTGCATGTGGCTTTGCCACACATTTGTTTTGTGTGTACACTGCTGCTGTGCAGAGCATTTGGTGTACAGCCAGCCTATTTGAACTCGAGATGGCTGACATGTGGTGCTTCCAAGAGACAGCTGTGGGACAGAGCAGGCTCTGAACCAGTTCTCTTCAGCAGTTCATTCCTCCTTTTTACCTCAATCAGGTAAGTCCTCCAGATGTTGGGTGGCAGGCTAAGGTGCTTAGGATTGTTGCATAGGGGCTTGGTGAGCCCCATTAAAGGGTCTCCCTTCTGGGGTAAATACTAAACCTGATGCTCCCTTTTTTGTTGCTTGCAATGTCTTCAAAACAGAGGTGCAGGGCTAACACTACAGGGAAGGGCACATCTGTCGCCAGTAGCTTCTGAGCCTAGTCGAAACCCTAAATTTGTATCCACTGAAAGACCAGAGGCTTCTGGGCAATCTGAGCCCCTGCGCCTGTCTAGCATTGTGCCTACAGTCAATGCTGCTGCTTCAGCATTTATTACCAGGGGTGATCTGTCCTCAGCCCTAGCTGAGTTGGAGGACAAGATTGCTAGCATGATTGCCTCCATCTCTCATGGTGGGTAGAAGCATGACTGATCCCCCTCCCCTGAGCTTTCTATCTTGGAGCAGTAACAAATCTAGGGAGAACGCATGGGCACCCTAGTGATATTTATTCAGATAAAATCTTGTATAAAAACAAAAGGCTGCACTCAAAGCGGAGACTTGATTGCAGTTACACCAACATGTGTGCCTCCTCTCCTGGCCTGTAAAAGGACTGGGCTCCAAGACTCAAAGCGGGGATGGATGTTGTGAAATCCTAGCTGCAACATCCCGCTGGTGAGTACGAGGAGCCGCGCATGCGCCCAGACCAGCCGCTGCTTGGCGTCAATCCCAGCCGTGATAGCAGGTGGTAACAGGTACTCTTCCCGGGCGGTTGCTATGACATGTTTCGGAGGTTCGGCCTCCTTCAGGTCACTCAATTCCTATCATTCACCACGTATATGGAACCCAAGCCCAAGGTAACTATCTCCCACTGCTCATTAAGCCCCTCAGGTGTCGTACTATTTAAAGTAAATATCCAGAAGGACTCCCGCTTATATACAGGTAAACCTTTCACCTTCTGGGATTGTCATTGATATGGACTCTATACCAAAAAGTTCCAAGCCATCTGTACTAACCCCATGTGTATTTTTAACCACTTAACAACCGTGCTATAATGACGGCTACAGCGCAACTCTAACTCTGGGAGGGCATACACTGACATCCTCCCAGAATCGCACGGCCCCTGGGGCGCACAAACAAGAGTATCTGGCCATCAAGCGCAGCCACTGTGCCCATCAAGCGCAGCCACTGTGCCCATCAAGCGCAGCCACTGTGCCCATCAAGCGCAGCCACTGTGCCATCAAACACATTATGGATCGCTGTAAATGGCTGCTGACAGCGGGCATTTACTATGTGATCGCTTCGTCAAATGACGGAGCGATCACTTGTAAACCGGCGTCATGTCCAGTTCCCCTCTCCCCTCTGTACCGATCGGTACAGTGTGAGAGGGGAGAGATGGGGTGGGCTGGATCTGTAGTGCCCACAGCGCTGATCTGTGCCCATTGCATCTTCAGCTGTCCTTCTGTCATACTCCTCCATCCATCCATGCTCAGTCATCCTTCTGTCATACTCATCCTGCCATCCATACTCAGCAATAATCCTCCATTCATCCATGCTCAGCCATCCATACTCGGCAATACTCATCCATCCAGGTAGTCAAATTTAGATTTGAAATTTATGCCCCCTAGAACTGAAGGTGCTCCCTGCATGTTGGGCCTCTACGTGGCCAGGCTGTAGAACAGTCTCCCACATGTGGTATTGCCATACTCAGGAGTAGGAGGTTCTATTTTGGTATGTACATGCTATGTGTTAGAAATATTGTATAAATGGACAACTTTGTGTAAAACAAAATGCGTTTTTAGTTTTCTTTCCTAACTTGTAGAAAAAAAATGACTTGTTCAAAAGTCGCCCTATGCCTCATAGATTATACATTGGCGTGTTTTCTTAACAAAATAGGGTAATTTTTGGGGCATTTCCATTGTCCTGGTGCTCCAGGGCCTTCAATTGCAAGAGGTAGTCAAGAAATGATGTGTAATTTTATGCTCATAGAACGCCTGAAGATCCTCCCTCAATATTGGGCCTCTGTATGTGGCCACGCTGTGTAAAAGTCTCACTTGTGGTATCGCCATACTCAGGAGTAGCAGAATGTGTTTTGGTGGTATAATTTGTGGTATGCATATGCTGTATGTGAGAAATAACCTGCTAATATGACAATTTTGTGAAAAAAAAAACTTTGCAAAATCAAGAATTGTAGGAAAATTACAACTTCAAAAACTCACCATGCCTCTTACTAAATACCTTGGAATGTCTACTTTCCAGAAAGGGGTATTTTGGGGGGTATTTGTACTTTCCTGGCTTGTTAGGCTCTCAAGAAATGAGGCCGTCAGTACTTCAGGTGTGATCAATTTTTCAGTGATTGACACCATAGATTGTGGACTCTAACTTTCACAAAGACCAAATATGCACCAATTTTGGGTTATTTATACCAAAGCTATTATAGCAGTATAAATTTTGGCCAAAATTTATGAAGAAAAATGACTTGCAAAACACAGAAATGCGTTTGGTTTGTTTTAACCCAGTGTGTGAAAAGACAAAAATGTCATGGGTAAAGCGTTGCATGACTGAGTAATTGTCATTCAAAATGTGAGCACCGAAAGCTGAAAATTGGTCTGGTTAGGAAGGGGGTTTAAGTGCCCAGTTGTTAAAATGGCGTGAAACACTGCTTATGTATTTTTTTTTTTTTTTTTTTCTATAAATCTACGGTGCTCGTCAAAGCGCGAGTAAGCATGGCTCACACCGTCCTACTTGCAGGAAACTACAAGGGCACCTCAACCCATACACGGCAAATGGGTGCTACAGCCAATTAACTGTTTAATATGGAAGATGCATCCATCTCTGCTGGTAAAGGTTTTTTGGTCATGAGAGATGAAATTGCACACCTTACATTTACTCAGCTTACACTTGTGGCACCCTATAATTTTAAAAAAATGGGAATCATTAGCCTTAATGGCATATCTTTTTCTTAAAGGGCTAGGTGCAATGAGACTTAACATTAGTGGCCCGTCTGAACACTACTTTGTGTCTTTTAAGAAGAACTCTACCCAAATCTTTGTCTTGTCCTAATATGGACCATTGTTTTTGGACTGCTTTCTTAACCACTTGCCGACTGCTGCACGCCGATATACGTAAGCACAATGGCAGCGGTGGGTAAATAGGCATACCTGTACATCCCCTTTAATTGGCGAGGCGAGCCCTCTGCGTACAGCGTGATCGTGCCCGCGGGACCCGTGGACTCTGTTTGCCAGCATCCCAGCGATCGTGTCATGGAGCCGCAGAACAGGGAGATGCCTATGTAAACAAGGCATTTCCCCATTCTGCCTAGTGACCTGACAGATCACTGCTCCCTGTCATCTGGAGCAGTGATTTCTGTCATGTGAGTGGAAGCTTATTTCCCCACCCCCCCACAGTTAGAATCACTCCCTAGGACACCTTGAGCGCCCCCTAGTGTTTAACCCCTTCCTTGCCAGTGTCATTTATACAGTAATCAGTGCATTTTTATAGCACTGATCGCTGTATAAATGACAATGGTCCCAAAATAGTGTCAAGTGTCTGTGTCCGCCATAATGTCGCAGTCACGATAAAACGCAGATTGCCGCCGTTACTAATGATAAAAAATAATAAAAATGCCTTAAAGCTATCCTATTTTGTAGACGCTATAACTCTTTTGCGCAAAGCAATCAATACGCTTATTGCGATATGTATTTTACTTTAATGGAAAAAAAAGGGAAGAGGAAACCAAGAAATCCTGACACCTTTTACCACATCCCAATTGCGATTAGAAAAAGGGGGTGCCCCAAGGGGATGGTGTGGGTAAAAGGGTGGACAGGCTTGCTGCACAGCCTTGGTATCCATGCAATTGCAGACACTTTGCTATTAAACGGTTGTCTAAGGCACTTGTTGGTTTGCCCGTTTGAGGGTGTCCTTGTGTACCCTGATTTGCCGCTCCCACTGGGAAAACATCATCCTCAACCACACAACTATTTGTGCTCTGGGAATCTTCCAAAATCCTTAAAGTATAAAATGCCTTTTTGCTTTCATCTGCTGAATATCGCCATGCGATTTAAGCCTTCTGTTTGAGGCGTGAGGGACCATCTATCCGAATAATGCTGTGCAACACTGTCTAGGAATAGGTCTTAATGTTACCAGCATGCTTCCATCTAACCCCTGAAGAAGGAAATGAGTGTTTAGCCTTTTGGCTTTTCTCTGTTTCCAAAACATGTTGGGACTTGTGACCACCATATTCAATCGACTTCCAGTCTAGTAATGTTGTGTGCTCAACATCCAATTAGCTGCTGATTTCTATTGTACATGTATTTCAATTTCATGATTTTAGATGTATATTTTGTATATATTCAATAAAATTTGTATTTTTATATACATCTTCTATGATTCTATTGCCAATATCCTGTCCACCCTTTTACCCACACCATCCCCTTGGGGCACCCCCTTTTTTTTTTCCTGTTTTTTTTTATTTTTTTATTTTTTTTATTTTTTCCAAAATTGGTGCCCTTTTGTTTATAGTGCAAAAAAATAAAAACCACAGAGGTGATCAAAAGAAAGCTCTATTTGTGGGGGAGGAAGATGTGTTTTTTTTTTTTTTTTTTTTGGGTGCAACATTGCATGACCACTTAATTGTCAGTTAAAGCGACGCAGTGCTGAATCGCAAAAAGTGCTCTGGTCAGGAAGGGGTAAAATCTTCTGGGGCTGAAGCGGTTAATGGCCTAATGTTGGTCATATCTAGTGATGAAAAGAGCCCAGTGGTGGTCCTTAGATGTTTCATTTTCCCTATTGGTGATACCATCTCTATACTGATCCACTGCCTTCTGGATATGTAAAGGATCATACCCTTTTTAATGTATACCAATACAACTGATTATGACAACCAAGCTGTCATACTTGACAAAAATCAGTTGTATTCTTATGTATTAAAAAGGCTAAGATCGCTGCCTGTGAAATTTCACTTACTCCTAACAATTTCCTCACAATCTGTCCTGCAATCTGTAATGTCACTGGCGCATGCACAGTCCGTAGCTTCAACGTCATGCTATGTGTGCTGTTTCACTATCCGCAGCATGCCAGCTTATTTCCTTTCACTAAGAACAGCCCAGGAAAGGAAGCCTCGCAATACTGTGCCCTCCTCCTTCCCTTCCTGAATAGAGGCTTGGTTTACAGGTGATCGCGCATGGGGGAGATTTACACAGAGGGAAGGGCTGAAATGACATCCGCACAAGAGCCAGCAATCAATAGTAAAGATGGCACGGCCGATTCCCGGAAGAAAAATTTATAAAGGCAAAAGTTTACTAACCTCATTTTTAGTAATCTTTTTATATGCAAGACTTCTAAATACGTTGTTGGATGATATATAAAGAGTACAGGGTTTACTTCCTCTTTGTCTCATTGCACCTAGCTGTATAAAAGAAAAATATGCTATTACGGCTAATCCCCTATATTTTTAATTATAAGGTGCTACAAGTGTAAGCTGAGTAAATGTAAGGTGTGCAAGTTCATCTCTCATGGACAAAAAACCTTTACCAGCAGAGATGGATGTATCTTCCATAATAGTTCATTTGCTGTAGCACCCAATTTGTGTATGGGTTGAGGTGCCCTTGTGGCTTCCTGTATGTAGGTAGGATGGTGAGCCATGCGTACCCGCTTTTGCGAGTACCGTAGATTTATAGAACAAAAAGATGAGCACAGTGTTCCATGCCATTTTAAACATACACATGGGGGTAGTACAGATGGCTTAGGAACTTGTGGTATAGTCCATGTCAATGACCATCCTAGAAGGTGAAAGGTTTACCTGTTTATGTAAGCGGGAGTCCTTCTGGATATTTACTTTAAATAGTATGACATCTGAGGGGCTTAATGAGGAGTTGAAGATGGGTACCCTGATTTAAAAGTGTTATACAAAAGTGATAAGTTGGTCCTTTGATATTAAAATTAAATTCTTTCTGTAATTTTAGATTTCATTCTGAAAAAATTTTTTTTTTTTTTAACTTTAGCAGCTGATTATGGATGAGTGTAAAAATCAAATGGGCTTTTTCCTAATGTGTTTGAGAAGTTGGGGTCCTTTTTTTATTTAAAATGAATGGAAATCAAATTCTTATATTAAATGTATAAAAATTAATACTAATAGTAGCCGATTTAATAGATGAGTGTAAAGAACAAATGGGCCTTTTTCTAATGTGTTTTTTGCAATATTTGTTCTCAATGTGATTTCTCTTAATGAGTTGGACTGTTAATACTGCAGTTATGATCTTAATCTTTATGGCAGTATATGTGATTTAAATTATTTCCAATGAATAATGTTTTTTATGGTAGGTTGCTTGTTTACCTGTCTTTTAATAATGTCATGTGAACTCCATACTCCCGACTTGGTTCCTTTTAAGAATTTTTCCCAGGGAGGGGTTTGGATTCCATATATAACGTGTTCAATGATGACTTGTGTGACCTGAAGGAGGCCCAACCTCCGAAACATGTCATAGCAACAGCTCGGGGAGACTACCTGTCACCACCTCCTATCATGGCTGGGATTGACGTTGCTCAGCGCCAGCTGGTCCGGGACGCATGCACGGCTCCTTGTACTGTCCAGCGGGACACTTCAGCTAGGATTTCACAATATCCATTACCGCTTTTTGGGAGGAGACGCAGATGTTGGTGTAACTGCGATTTTTATCAAGTCTCCGCTTGTGAATGCAACCTTTGTTTTATACAAGACTAACTGAATAAACATTCTCGCATTAGGGCGGCCGTGCACCCTTTCTTCCTATATTGTTAGATTTTAGTCCACCATGCAGTGGCTATACAAGGGAGCTGCAACACCTAGATCAACACAATTGTTAAACACAGATTGGTTTCCATGTAGGAAGTTTCTGTGGGACTTGTGCTGTTTGGAAGTTTTTGTATGTTTTGGAATCTATCTTGGAGCACTAATGGGTTGAGAATCTGGGTCAGAAGATGTCCAGTTGATATCGGCCTCAGAGGCTTTGGAGCCAGACTCTTAACGAGATGGTTTGTTGTGCCTTTAAGTTACCTCTTGCAGAGGTTTCTGAGCCTCTTGATCCTCTTTGGGGTCCCTGAGGCCTCCTCAGGCTGCACATGCTTTCCCCTTGAACCCACTGTTTCAACAGCGGTCTACGATTGGGAACATCCTGACAGGCTTTTTGTTCCCCCTAAAGGGTTTTCCCCCTTTTTTTTTTTTTTATTTTTTATTTTTTTTTTTTTAGGGGAGCATGCCAGCCACAGATGCGGCAGTCTCTTCTTTGACTAAGAACTTAACTATGTAACTTGTCCGGTGGATAATGCACAGGGCTTGAAGGACCCTGTTGACAAGCAACTGGAGTCGCTATTAAAGGATTCCTTTTTTCTTTAGTCCAGCTATTCAGCCAGCTGTCACAGCAATTGGAGTCTGCCAGTCCTTAAAACATCAGGTCAGACTGCCTGACAGGCCTAACCAACAGTGATCCTGCTGAAAGCAGAGCAGATATACCTCAAGCACTGTTTTGCTGTTGATGCCTTGAAGGATTCAATACAGCAGGTTTCTTGTTTTTGGCTCTCCTGTCTGTACACATGTGCAGACTTTTGTGGCTTAACTGGTCAGCCGAGCTTCCTTTTTGTAGGAAGTTATTGGCAGGGTTCCCCTTCCATGGGGGACGTACGTTTGGTGATTTGGACAAATGTATCCAAAAGATTTCTGGAGGGAAGAGCTCTCTACTGCCTGTGAAGAGCAGGACCAGGCGTCCCTCATTTTAAACCTCAGGGACCGCTTCCTCAGGTGTCTTAACACCAAGGCAGTTCCGCCACCAACAGTGCGCTAGAGCCAGGGGCAAGATGCAGGGCCAGAAGAAGTCCAAAACTCTTCTAAACCCAGCACCAAGCCCTCCTTTTTGAAGGGAAGCCCCCTGGTGAGGGGAAAGCGGCTGCGTTTTGCAAGCATTTGGAGAACCGTGGGTCACCTCAACAGTATCCTACAGTTACAAGCTGGGGGTTTCCACCTCAGGTTTCTAAGGTTCAGCGTTCCCTCCAAAAAGACTTGTTTCAGGCACTAGATCATTTAGTGCATCGGGGAGTTATTTATACAGGTTCCCATATCCAAAAGGGGCATGGGGTTTTATTCAAACCTGTTCACGGTTCAAAAACCAAAAGGACACTAGGCCCATTTTGGATCTAAGATCTCTGAACATCTATTAAGCCAGTCCTTTCGGATGGAATCTGTCCACTCAGTAGTACCCCCCCCCCGCTTGATGGGAGACTTCTTGGCTTCCATCGATAGCAAGGACGTATATTTACACGTATCCATCTTTCAACCTCATCGGGTTCCTGTGATTTGTAGAGGAACGTAATTTCCAGTTTGTGGCGCTGCCCTTCGGGATTGCCAGAGCACCCCAGGTGTATACAAAGATCCTAGCACCAGTACTGGGTCTTTTAAGGGCCCAGGGAATCTTGGTGCTCGGATGCCTGGATGAACTCCTCAGATCACTCACTACAGGCTCTAGAACAGAGCATATCCTGTGCAGTGTTTAGAGTTTTTTTGTTTTTTTTGTTTGCGTTTCTGGGCTAGGGCATTATTCTGAAAAGTCGGCCTTGAACCAACTCAGTCTGAAGTAATTGGGTCTGGTCCTAGATACGGTCCAGGCAAGGGTATTCTTGCTACCCTTAAGAATGAGGTGTCTGAGGGGCACCAGGCAACCCTCCTTTTGGCTCTGTATGTGTCTTCTGGGAAGGATGGTGTCACCCTTCGAGGCCATTCCCTATGCCCAGTTCTATTCCAGGCCTATACAACAAGACATCCAGTTGGCTTGAAACAGGGCAAGACCTGGATTGCCCCATGTCCTTATCTCTTCGAGTGCGCTTAAGCCCGATCTGGTGGTTGCAGGATTTAGAACCTGCGACAGGGAAGTTCCTTCCTCCTGGTGTCTTGGAGAGTATTGACCAGACGCCAGTCTCTCGTGCTGGGGTGCGACCCTAGAGGAGTTTACAGCTCAGGGGAGATGGTCAAATGCAGAACAGAGCCTGCCCATCAACATCCTAGGGTTGCGGGCAGTACATCTGGCCCTACAGTCCTGGACGATGGAGCTTCAGGACTGCCCTGTCAGGGTTCAGTCTGACAATTCCAATGCAGTGGCCTAATATAAACCACTAGGGTGGTACCAGGAGTTCTTCAGCTCAGGAAGAGGTTAAAATACTAGCCTGGGCAGAGGGACATGTGCTGGTTCTATCGACTGTCCATATCCTGGGGTAGAGAACTGGAAGGCAGATTCTCAGCCGCCAGCAAATCTGCCCCCCAGGGGAATGGTGCCTACACCCAAGGGTGTTCCGAGAAATTTGGCGTTGGCTGGCCAGATTCGCTCTATTGGCATCCAGGTTCAACAACCTACATCAGTTTGTCCCGATCAAGGGATCCCCTGGCAATCGGACCAGATGTTCTGGTAGTTCCATATAGTCATTACTCCCTGGTTTATGCCCCCCCCCCCCCAATCGCTTTCCTTCCACATTTGCTGATTCAGAGGGGGTTGCAGTTATTCTGGTGGCACCAGCCTGATGCAGAAGGCCCTGGTTCCTGGAAAGTGTGAGATTGGTAATGGGAAATGGACGCTTCCATGACCCCCCCCCCCCCCCCCCCAATCTATTGTCTCAAGGGCCTATATTCCACTCCAATTTACAGTCTCTAAATTTGAGGGCATGACTATTGAAGCCAGGGTGCTGAAGGATTATGGCATCTCAGGACTGGTGCTGTGAATGCTAGGAAAGCAGTCAGTAGGAAGATCAATCGTAAGGTCTAGAAGACCTTTTTTTTTTTTTTTTTTTTTTTTTACATTGCTTGGTGTGAAGCCAGAAAGTGGTATCCTCAGAAGAATGCTCTTTTCTACAGTCTGCTGTGGAAATCAGATTGGCTTTGAGTACAATCAGAGGTCAGATTTTGGCCCTGTCAGTATTCCTCCAAAGACCCCCCCCCCCATTTGCTGGTCTGATCCTTTTTTTTTTATGCAGGGGGGAACTTGTTTGCTCCCCCCCCCCCCCAATTAGGTCACCTGTGTGTCCTGGGGACTTAATTTGGTGCGGTCTGATATAGAGACAACCATTTGAGCCCATCAAGGAAATTCCATTAGTCTTGCTGTCACACAAGCTAGCCTTCCTGATGGCCAGAACAGTGTCGGAATGGGCCCTTTTCATGTTGGGAACCACACCTAATCCTTCACCACAAGGTGGTGTTGCGTCCTATTCTATCCTTCCTATCCTTTAAATCGGGACATTGGTTTGCCTTTTTTTTTTTTTTTTTTTTTTTTTTTTTTTTTTTTTTCTCTCAGCCTCGTGCGGCGGAATAGACTGCATTTCTAGATGTCGCCCTTTTATTTGTCTAGATCTACGGAGATCCAAGGATCAGACTCCTAGTAAAAAAAAGACCCAAGAAGGAGCAGGCAGGTTCTAGTGCCAATTAGATCCACCAGTTGGTCATTCAGGCCTACGGTCAAACTTAAGGCCTCTCACTTTTTAGGGTGAGAGGTCATTCTACCAGGGGTGTAGGAACCTCCTGGGTTATAGTATTTTTTATCAGGTAGATGTTAGCGCAGCCCAAGATTCAGCTTTTGGCCATAGTGTACTACAGGCTGCTGTGTTTAAAATCCTGGCTATTTTTTTTTTTTTTATTGCAGGGTGTCTCCCTCCCCTCAAGGCTATTGCTCTGAGACATCGCAGTAGGTAATGAATTTTAGCCTAACTCTGTCCCGTGATGTATGATAAAGTAAATTGTTTTTTTTTTCGTCACACTTGCCTGTAAAATACTTAATTTCAATACATCATGGGACAGAGATTCCTTCCCCCCCCCCCCCCCCCCCCTTTTTTTTTTTTTTTTTTTTTGAGGGTTTGGTGTTTGCTACAAAACTGAAGTACTTCCTGTATGGGAGGGATTATATAGGGGCAAACTTCCTGTCTACCAATGTCCATTCACCTAGAGATGGCGTATAATCCAGTAGGTTATGAATATTAACCTAACTGTCCTGTGTGCTATTCAAAGAAAAGGATTTTACAGGTAAGTATGACGAAAAAATCCTATCTTTCTCCACTTGATGGTCTTCACTGTGTAACATTGTATCTAATGTCCTGGAAATTCTTTTGCACCCTTCTTCTGACTGATGCCTTTTAACAATGAGATCCCTCTGATGCTTTGGAAGCTCTCTCCTGACATTTTCTTAGTCACATCCTACAGCAAAAGTCATGGTCTGCAAAGACCTACTAAAACTGCTGAACTTTGGGGTTAATCAGAGGCACTTTAAATGATGGTAGGTGTCTACTGACTCCTATTTAACATGAGTTTCATCCCCAGTTATAAGTGTGCGGAGACTTGTGCAACCGCATTATTTTGGTTGATTTTTTTTTTTCCCCGACTTAACATGGGTGTGTAGAATTTTTATATCCACTGTACCTTGCATTTTGGCCCTCTTACGGTTGAGACTTGACCAGAATTTGTCGGGTTAGAATTGACAGATTTCAGCCTTATCCATCCTATTCCAAATGCCTCCGGCTTTGCTTTCCCTTGTTAGAAACTTATCTTCAGAGATCACGCCACTGTGTCCAGAACAAGTGACAATGCAAATTCTATGCAACTTCTTCCCAAGTGTGTCTTGTGAACCACTACCTTGGTGGGAAATGCCTGCTCACCTCCAGAATCAGACCCCACTGCAGTCTCATTTGCCTTTTACTACACTCCTTCTGTGGGCATCTCAACACCACTCTTCCTCCTCCTGGTTGCAATTCAGGTGTTCAGAGTGTATCCTTATACTCATGCCACATCCAGCATGAGATAAAAAGGTAGACTGTCTGTGTTTTTTTTTTTTTTTTTTTTTTCTGAACTTTTTATTCTCTTTAAAAACAGATTATACACATACACAAATCACATACAGGTGTTTTAAGGTACTCAGCTCAGTGCTGATACTTGGATTTCATCTGTGACATCATGGGCTCAGCTCCTTCCTCCCATATACATTATGTCCTTTTTATTGGGCTTCTTCAGTAGGTGGGGAGCCGACCTCTTGCCCTTTTTTATGACTATATGGCAAGAAATGTCAAGCCCGTGACTTCAAACAGTTGAAATCCGAGTATCAGCGGTGAGCTAACTATCTTGAAACGCCTTTTTTTTAATGTCATTTGTGTAAGTGTGTGTATAATCTGTTTTTAAAGGGAATAAAAGTTCAGAAATTGAGTACTATGGTTCTCTCCCACTTCCATCCATAGTATGAGAAAAGGAATGAGTATAAGGGCTATAGCTTGCAATGGTGATTAGTGTATTCTGACAGCAGGGAAGTCACCCCCACAGTCGAAATAATAGCTCAGCAAGGAGGATTTCCCTATCCACATAGTGGTGTTGGAATCAAGCAGCGGTGGCCTGTCCATACAGGGCGCAGGGGCACCACCCCCCCTATACATGCGTCATTTTTGCTATTGTCGTCCTGATTCTCCTCCATTTGGTTTGCCGCCCAGTGGTTATACAGTGGTTCATGCTGGTTGAACCACCATATAATCTATGGGCTGCTTTATACTTCCTACTCCATCCAAAACTAAATTTACTTGGCTGTTTAGGCCTTTTTTTTTTTTTTTTTTTTCCCCCCAAGAAAAATGCTTGCCTAGGTGGCTCAGGCTCTTTGGCTTGCTGAGAGGCTGAGCCAGGTGCCAGTTCAGGGTTGTGGGCAGATCCCGACCATATTGTTGTGATCTTGCTCCAGCCTGGACCGACTGACGTCAGCCGACAGCGTGCTTTAGCCTGCTCTCTGCTAAAAAAAAAAAAACATGGTTGACAGTGGAGAACGAACCACACGCCTGTGATCCACAGCCAAACGAGCTGTGGCTGTACTTCACCACCTTTTTTTAATTGTTGAACTGTAAATCCACAATGCAATGCCAAGTCTAATGCTGGTGACATCTAAATTTGTCAATTTAGTCATTATCTCGCAAAGACTATTGCGTTTTTTTTTTTCTTTGGCAAATTATGTACAAGCCCTTGTGTAAATCTCATATTGAGTAATATAATGGATACAGATTTTTTTTTTTTTTTTTTTTTAGTATTTGTAGAAGTAGCATTATTAGTATTGGTCTTATTAGTATTTGTCCTAATTAGTATCGTTAGTAACTTTGGTCAAACCATTTCATATTAGTGCATTGTACAGTTTTGCACCTGAATTTTCAGAAATATGCAGGAAAATTTAGAATGACCTAATGTAGCATTTTGTTCACGACTTTCAACCTGCACATATGTATTGGCTTTTCTGGCAGCAGATTCTACAAAAATGTAGACTTGGCTGAGTAAGTTATGTACAACACTCTTATGCTATGTGTATATGTGCCAGGCAAACAGACTCCTTTTGTGAGGAAAGGTAAATGAGTATATTGTTTAAATTTACCTTTAGAGCAAATGGGATGTGTAGACCACTACTGATGAAGTGATTCTGGTTTCTTTGAAACCATTGCTAATTTGAAGGTTTAAAAGACTGCCTAAATAAGAGGTTTCCCCATGTGGTCTTCTCACATTTGGTTTAGTGCCAACCCATTTCTTTTTCACTAAATTCACAGGCCATCTACAGTTGAACAAAAGACTAATTGTTATGAGGGTAACCTTCAAGATAACTGAGATCGTCTTTACAATTTTTTTTTTTTTTGCATAAACTGGGGTGATGTCATCTTGCGTGTTCAGTCAGAAAGCCAGTTTGTCTGCATTTGTTGCATATGTTCAACTGAAATATTAGCTTCCTATACTTAAAACAGACATTTTTAGTCTGTGGATATTTTACCTTCCCTGATTACTCCTTTCCCCTTACATAGTAATGAAGAAAACATTTTCTATTACACACCATATTTTAGACCCAGATGTATCATTGCAAAGTCTTTTTGCTTCTTTATGCAATGCAGGCAGATCATGGTTTGTGGGAGGGCTGGAAGGGTACTGAACTTTGCTTCCTGACTGCAGAAAGCTAATGCCCACACTTGATGTGGAGCTCCCAATGAATGGAAGGGGTGGCCCAAATACAGTATGGATGCATAGGAAAGGAGTGGGCTGAGGACAGTGTGGCTGGGAAGGAAAGGGCTTTTTTTTTTCATCAAATTTTTATAAAATCCGGGAAAATTACTTAACTATTTTTCACGCAGCCTGAACATACTTAGAATTCACCTCCAAAACATTCTGTTACTGCTGTGTATGGGAATACCACACGTGAGGAATTTTCAATGTTTGAACTGATTATTGGACATTGTATCAAACTGTGTACTGTAATCGCCTCTATAGGAGCAATTGGTCAATATAGCTTGGTGTAGTTGCCTATAGCAGTCTGCTTCTATAAGCCAAGCAAGCCTAGCCCATTAATACGTGGCTGCCCCCAGGAATGCACTGTTCATTGGCCAGGAAATACAGGAGGAAAGAACAAGGAAACAAAGGAATGAGTTCCTGTGGTTTCAGGAGGGCAGTTGTCTGCAGGGGATGGCTGGGACTGGTCTCAAAGGAATGTAGTCAGTGGAACATGCAGATGGGTCAGTTCAGGCAGAAGGCAAAGACATGGTCTGCAAACGAAGTATTGGTCCAGGTGGGGGGGGGGCATGATCAAGATGGTGACCTGAGAGGACGTTGAAGGGAGCTCCACACCTGGCAGGCTTATTTCTCCGGTTTTAAAGGATCTACAATCACCCTCCTCTACCTAGGTGTGGGCAGACAACGGGCATGAGAAAGGATCTCCAGATTGCAGAGAAAGAGGTACTCTGCTTCCAAAGCCTCACCGCCGTCTCGGGGCACGCGTGCGCCGCTGTCCACAAGCATGGCTTCCCAGACGGAGCAGCCTGAGCCCCCCTCCCCTGGGAACTGATCAATTCCAGGCACTCATGCAAGTTATTTCAGGCTGCCAATCGACTCACTACCAAAATAGAGCAAATGCAGATGGAAATGGGACTGATAAGGTGGGACATGGACTTAATACAGAGACAGGCTGTCGGAGGTGGAATGGAGGACAAGCGCTACAGAGGACACGGTGCGGGACCAGGGGTCCTCCCTCCACACACTACAGGTCTGGTTGAAGGCTAGGGAGTCTCGAGCTGAGGACCAAGAAAATAGAAACCGCAGAAATAACCTGAGGGTGTGAAGGGCAGAGATCCGGCGGCCTACACGGAGTTGCTCCGCACTCCCCCCCCCCCAAGCACCATTCTCTCCCCATTTCGCGGTGGAAAGAGCGCGCAGAATGCTGTATGCTAAAGGCCCACCAGGCGCACCACCAAGCACCTTTTATATTCCACCTGTTAAACTTCAGAGACTGGGACCTAGTTTTGCAGGAGGCACAGAAGCTGGAATAACTACACAACGAAAATGCAAGGATTATGATATTTCCCGACTATTCAGTGGAAACGCAGAGGCTCCTCAGAACATTTGACCAGGTCAAGGCCCAGCTGCACACCAAAGGGCTCAAGTACAGCATGATCCCTGCACATCTCCGGCCGGTGGATGGTGCGTCGACTAGATTCTTCACTTCCCCAGATGAAGCGTCCAGATGGCTGGAATCTCTCCCTCGTGGTCACTGATCCTTTCCACAAGCACTCCCTACTGCTATATTCTTCCCAACCCGGTGCACCTGTTCTATCCAGTGGTAGACCCGGCAGATCTTTGTTTCTCTGAACATACTGCACTCTGAAAGGCCTCCCTGTCCCTCAGGTTGCCCCCCGTTTTTTGCTGAGGCACGGGCATCCCTGTTATCTGGTATTCCACAGCATTTCCTGTTGCCATGGGGGATAACATGACCTTGGAACCCCCCCTTCCCGCACAGGCATGCTGGAGAAACTTGTTCCCTTGAACTTGTCTGATCCATGTTGTCCTGGGAGATGCTGTCTGGTTGTGCCCCCCCTTTCTCAAATCCTTTCCGGGCAGCCCTTCCTGAACTGTGGATCAGTGTTACTGCAACCGTTGGCCAGGGAGTCCTGGGGGAAGCTGCAGGTTTTATCTCCCTTTTTACTATCTGAATGGGGGGGGGGCGCTGCAGGGGGATGTTTCTCTCCCTACCCTGTTGCTCCCACATGGCTGCTATGAGATTGCCCTATAAATGCACCCCATTTCGGGTCTTTCCCTAAATCTACTACTGCTAGGGGATGAATCGGGGAGAGGGATCCACCCTCCCTCCTCGGTTGTACCCACCATTTTAGATCTGTTTATCTGTTGGTTGCTGTTAAGCTACCTCTTTCCATCCTGGTTCTTTAAAGGATGAATGTAACAAAGTTTGAACCTTTAGATTGCTCTAAGTGAATAGCGCTATTCCACATATGAACCTAAGATTTTTTATATATGATCCCTTAACCTAATGTTGCCTCAAGATGTTAACTGTGGAGTCCCTTGCGTCGAATGTTAGGAACCAAGTCCTCAGGTGCTACCTGTTATGCACAGCCCCCATAGACTCTCCTCCTTATGTGTTCTGTTGGGTTAAGTTTTGGTACTCAAGCACCCCGTAGGTTATTTATCGGGGGGGTGGGTTGGGATGGGTGTTCGTTTTTTTTCTTTTTTTTTTTTTTTTTCTTTTTTGTTTTACTTCAGAGATTCATGCAACAGTAAATGTAATATTATTATGTTACTATATACTGCTAAGATGCCTACATAGGTGCACTCGAGATGGGTATGTGTTGGCTTGGTCCAGTTGGGTGTACCGTTCTCTGTGGGTACCCGACAGTCTTCCCCAGTAATTTCCTCTGTCCTCCCAGGATATGGCGCTAATAAAGATCCTTTCATGGAATGTCAGAGGCCTCAATAAAATCAAGCGATCTCTGGTCTTTTGATTACCTGAAACGGTATGCACCTCATGTTTGCCTTCTCCAGGAGGCGCACTTGGTGGGAGATAGGACCACGAGTCTCAAAAGACCATGGGTGGGGCACCACTATCATGCTACTCATTCGGGCTATGCCCAAGGGATCAGCATTCTGGTCCATAAGTCTCAACTTTGAACTCCTTGATGTTAGACTAGACCTGGAGGGACTGTACATCCTGCTCCACGTAATCCAGGACACGGTTGAAATGGTAATAGTGGGTGTATATTTACCGCCCCCTGCTAATCTCCCACTGCTGAACACTATATTGTCTCTCTCCTTGCCGAATTCCCTACGGATAATCTCATCCTAGTGGGGGATTTTAACATCCCACCGAATGTTAGACCCTGCTACAGACTCAGCATTGTTTCTCTGGGCACGTTTGGGTTGGAAGATGTGTGGCGCTGGAAACACCCCACAGATCGTATGTACATTTGTCACACCTTATCGCACAATGTTATCCTGCATTGACCTACTATATGCCAGTGTTACTATGCTCTCCAAAATTAAGGAGATCACAATCCTTCCCCATTGTATTCTGACCACTCCCCCCTGCTGTGCTCCCTCCAGACTACAACCCCTCAGTCCAACAGACCCTGGCGTCTCTCTTGGTTCTTGATTGCCCACTCCACCTTAGAGATTGAAATGGCCAAACGCATCAGGGATTTCTGGCGGTTAAATGCTGGTACTGCCACACCAGGATATGTCTGGGATGCCTTTTAAGGCCTACATCAGAGGTTGCTATTTCTCCTATTGCCAGAGCGTAGGAACAATAGGGTTACTTTGAAGGAGGTGGAAGCCCAAGCCCTTGAGTCTCTGTAAACCCTGACATCCAACCAAATCACAGGCCAAGACATGAGGGTCATACCTTGAAGTAATTCTGCTTAGAGTAGCCAAAGTGAATAAACAGCAATTGGCCCAAGCACAGCAGATATTTGAGTAAGGAAACAAGACAGGTAGGCTCTTGGCCTGGCTGTCTAAGGAACAATCCCCGGTCTACGCTGTGGCCTGTCTCTGGAGAGAGGATGGGACCTTGGCAACAGACCCTGTAGACATTAATACTTGCTTTGCAAACTACTATTCTGCATTATACTCCTAGGGTGCAATACACCTATGAGGAACTTTGTGACTTTCTTAGTGGGATAACACTCCCCACTCTGTCAGCGAGGAAAAGCTTAGACAGGCCGATTTTTACGCTGGAAGAGGTTCAGCAAGCATTGGGCTCGATGCAAACAGGCAAGACCCTGGGAGTAGATGGGGTTCCCGCCTGAATTCTTTAAACAGTACATGGAGGAAGTGGCACCTAGAATGCATACCATGTGTTTACTAAAACCCTGAGAGACCTCCCTTCCTCCTATGGCCCAAGCTATCATAGTGGTGATCCCCAAGCCAGGAAAAGATCCCCAGCTCTGTTCGTCCTATCTGCCCATCTCCCTACTCAACTCTGACGCCAAGGTCTTGACCAAGATTCTTGCCAAGTGTTTAAACGAGGTAATGCTTATCTTGGTACATGAGGACCAGTCAGGTTTCATGACGGTTAAGGGAACCGACCTGGATCTTAAGAGGTTGTACATGGTTTTGACCTCTGGGGATGGAGAGGACCCGAATGCGGTAGTGGCCTACCTGGATGCTGAGAAAGCTTTCGACTCAGTGGAATGGAGATGTCTTTTAAGAGGTCCACCACAGATTTGGTTTCGGCCCTGTCTTCATCTCCTGGGTTGAAGCTGTCTACAGGGCTCCAACAGCCAGGGTCCGCATGGTTCTCTCCCCATCCTCTCTGTGCAGGGGATGAGACGGGTGTACCCTTTCCTCAGGGTTATTCGCACTGGCAATAGAACCCAAGGCCACCCTTCTGCACTCTACACCAGATTTTCAGGGCATTTTATCAGCTGATGACACCTTTCTGCTTCAAGAAACTTCACACTCTGAGACTATGTGGTTCTGTGTTTTTAGTAATAGTTTCATCTGAGCGCTGCACTGCTTTTTTATCTGTTTGACTGAAGTATGGTTTTATATTGACTTCCAGTGTTCAGCTGCATACTGTTAGTATTGGTTTTGCGCTGTCTAATTCTTTTTTTAAGGTTCAGGGCATTGTCATTGGCCCCCTTCATAAGAAAATATCCTTGTATGGGATGACACCCTACTATACCTTAGATGACGGGGCCTCCCTATGGGTGGCCCTGTTACTTAACAAGTTTGGGCGTTACTTGGGTATTTGTATAAACTGGAGGAAATCCGTGTTTCCTCTCCACTCCAGAACAGACCCCCCCTCCCAACAGACACGCAACTCCAGAGGGTTTCCCAGTTCAGATACTTAGGGGTTGAAATTCATCGGGCCCTGAAGCAATTTATAGCCCTAATGTATAGACTGGAAATCCTTACCACCCCGGTAGGTCGGGTTAATCTTATCAAGATGTCAGCATTACCCAAATTTACCTACCTCTTAAGACAGACCCCTGTACTCCTACCGGACGGTTCTTCAAGAAATTGGATGGTATCATTACCTCCATTTGGAATGGGAAGATTCCCAGAATAGCGAACAACCCTACAGCTACCCATTACGCTAGGTGGTCTGGCACTGCCCTGTTTTTATAAAATACTATTAGGTGACAGTGCTCGTCACTGTTAAATGGTGGCTCTCTGAGGAACCAGCTAACCCTGCGTCTACGCTAGAGGCGGCACTACTCGGTTCATATTCTGAACTGAGGAACTTGATACACAGGGGCCCTCGCTCCAATCATCGAGTGACCAGCCCCCCCATGCGTGCAACTCTTCGAGTGTGGGACACTGTTGCTTGGAAACTGGGAAGGCCCAATGTCTGGTCCCCGAATACTCCACTTTGGGGAAACCTCCGTCTGCCCCATTTCCGCTCCATTCCAGACCAGATTATCTGGGCCAGGTATGAGATCACAACATTGGGGGATATAGTGTCCCAGGGACAGTTGACTACTTTTGATCTCAAGCGGGATCGGGGACTTCCGAATCGGATGTTCTTCCGATTTTTATCTCCAGCTGTGCCATGCTTTTCACTCTCAATTCCCCTCCCCGATGGGCTTGGAGATGTCTGAAGTGGAGGATATTCTCCGATCCCCGGATGGTGTTAACACTCTCTACAACAGACTTGCTGTTCTTGATACATCTAAGGTTTCTCAACTGCTCTCGGTCTGGCAGCGGGATGCTCCAGAACTAGCAGATGACTGGGAGGAGGGAATTCAGCAATATATACCCCTGACTATCTCTGCACGAGATTTATCCAGATGAAATTTACACCACGCCTACTATTCCCCGGCATGCTTGGGGAGAATCTATCCTGACCGAATGCCCAACTGCTCTAGATGTAACTTGGACAACGCTGATTTTTATAATTTGTCTGGTCCTGTCCCAGTGTAGTGGAATTCTGGAAGGCAGTTTTGGCTGATATTTTTTCTATAGGAGAAATAAACATGCCATATAGCCCTATGCCCCTCCTACTGGGTATCTGACTTCCTAGAGGCCCCTCAGAGGAAAACAGTGGTTTTTTTGTTTGTTTTTTTTGTTTGTTTTTTTTGTTTGTTTTTTTTGTTTGTTTTTTTTGTTTGTTTTTTTTGTTTGTTTTTTTTGTTTGTTTTTTTTGTTTGTTTTTTTTGTTTGTTTTTTTTGTTTGTTTTTTTTGTTTGTTTTTTTTGTTTTTTTTTGTTTGTTTTTTTTGTTTGTTTTTTTTGTTTACATGACAATGTATGCTAGAAAGGCAATACTCCTACATTGGAACCAGGCTCAACCGCCTACTAGACAACTTTGGCAGACCTTGGTTAACACAGCCCTTCCACTATATAAACTAACATACCGACTTAGACACTCCCCAAAGAAATTTGATTAAAATCTGGGCGGTGTGGGTGAAGGCAAAACATCTGACCCTCGAATGAACCTAGGAGCCCTACCTACCCCTAGTGTTGCTTACTCTCCCAGGACCAACCTTAAACCCAACCCTATTGACTGTGTCACTGGCTAGACATGAGATGAGAGGTAAACACCTCCCCTGCCCCTTCTCTTCCCATATAGCACTGTGCATTTTGAACTTGCTGTATCTGTGGAAACTAGATTACATGCCTATTGACTTTACTGTTTATGCTCTATACCTGTAATGGTTATACTCCTGTTGCCAAACTTCTGTCTGTGATGATTTGTAACCCCTTTTCTATGTCCGTTTATTTGGAAAATTGAATAAACTATATGTTAAAAAAAAAAAGTGTTGGTCCAGGTAGCAGGCAGAGATATGGTCAAATACAGATGGCAGGCAGAGGCAACACTGCACTGATGTGGTGGTGCTCAGGGACAGTTGATGGCTTCACTGGCTCTGGTGACACTGGGACTTGTGCATCAGCAACCAGGAACACTGTTTCTGGCTTACACTGGTCTGGTAAGGCCTGGGACTGGCGTGGTAATCAAGAACTTGATGGTATACAATGGTCTGGTGACACTGACTAGTGTGTTGGAATGCTGTTGGCATACACTGGGACTGGTGTGGCAGTGATCAGGAACTTTGCTGGCATACACTGTTCTGGTGACACTGCGACTGGTGTGGCAGTAATCTGTAACATGGTTGCTGGCTACACTGGTGCTGGGGGTGATTGGGGACACTGGCTGGCTACCCTATTAATGGTGGCACGGATTGCTGTGGTGGCAATCTGTGTGTGACAGGATGCACTAATCTAGTGACCTTGCATTGCTGTGGCTAGTCATCAGACATAGGCTGACTGCACTGCCATAGTGATATCAGAGCAGCCAACCATTGTACATGTTTACTAGCTACAGCAGTAAAATGTTGATGTGATTCAGGGTTTTTTCTTTGTTTTTTTTTTTTTTTTGTTTTTCCCTCCCCATATTCATATGCACATGTGTATTTTATAAATCAGTTTCAATTGTTTTCATGTACTTCAGATGAAGTACTGGGGTTGATACTGCCAGTCACCTTTCTTCTAAACTGACCACACAGAGCATAGACGCAAGACTGTGGTCTTCTTCTGTGGTCTTTTTTTTTTTCATCCCTTAGCCATTCAAAAAGAATGGGGCACCCTGCAGATCCACACATATATGTATTGGGTGGGTAGTTAAGCCACCATGAAGAAAAGCAATGTGAACGGGCAAAGCAAATGGTATGTGCACATAAAGTTCCAGGAGGCTCTGTTGCTCTGCATTGCTTTGTGCCCCTTTTTTTTATCACATTTTAGTCATTAACACTCAGCAACCTTTTGCTGAAGGAATGCTGTAGGAGTGGCAAAATGCAAGTTATAGTTTGGCATAGGCTATATCCTGTCTTACGACAGAGTTGAAATGTCCTGGCAAGACCTGAAAAGAGCTGTTAATGCCTAAAAATGTTGCTGAAATTCTGCATAAAGCAGGGAAACCAGACTTCCACAGATGCCATGGTACCAGACTTGTGAGCATCGTTTTCAAGCAAAAGTGGAACTACAACGACTTGGTTATAACTGAAAATGCCTCTGTTTCACATTTGACTGCACAATACTAGTATGTATTTTCTGCTTAATTTTTAGGACTTGGGGGGGGGGGGGGGGGACCTGATCAAGTAATGAGTCTAATAGTGGCTGGTGGTGCTTGGGGGGGAAAAATGGGGATCAAATGAAAACCTTTTCTAATGCTATAAAGCTGTAATAACAAAGATAAATTGCTAACCAGACACCCATTTGTTCTTGTATATAGCGTTGGCCACCAGAGTAGTAGTGGTCCCAGTCCTGAAAAGCAAAAATGTATATTGCAGCTTACTATTCCTTGGTGTGGTGGCTGAGACAGGTTTTTATTTAAAAAAAAAAAAAAAAAAAAAATGTATTGTAAAAACATTTGTTACACCCAAGCAGATTAAACCCTGCCCCCCCAAAAATTTGAGGCCCTCCACATATACGCATGTACAAATTTAAACGCAAGGGACAGGGCTCCTGTGCCTGTCAGTTGCGATACGTTACCTCCTTTTTTAATGCTAAATTGATGCCTTATAGGTGGCTTTTAATGCATTGCCTATGGAAAATGTAGGTTACTGACATGTTTAAGGTTTGACATTTATTTTTTTACTCGCTGCAACCTCTGCTTTTATCTTACCAAAAAATTAGGGAATTGTGTTTTTTTTGTTACATATTCCACACGTAAGATTTGTTGGTAAAAAAAAAAAAAACTGGCTCCTAACTTTTTTAGCTGGCTCCTAGATTCAAAGTAAATTTGTCAAGTCCTGGACTACAAACATGTCTTTCCCGCTTCATTACATGGGGGGGCGTAGAGCGATTGGTAGTTTACAGAAGATGGCTAGGAAGGAAAAGCTTCTAAAAAAAGCCCACCGAAAGTGACAGGGGCACTACACTTCTGGCAAGATCAACAAGTGTGTTCCACATTTGCCAAAAAATGTTCTTGGCTTGGGGGGGAAAAACCTAAAGGAAGTCATCACATAAAGACTATAGGCTGCAATATATTGCATTTTTAATCCCGGGTTTAGATATCCTTTAATCGATACAGGGTGAGTAAGTATCAAGTCTGATACATAAGGTAATGCTGCCACCTACAGCAAAAACAGACTGCATCACCCTTCCTCTCCAATTGTGCTTCAGTTTTATTTCTAGTGTTCTAGGAGAATGAATACTCAGTGAGAAGCAAAACCTTTTCACTAGATTTTCTCTTCCTGCACCTGCAGTTGGTTCACAAGTAACACTTGCTGGTATAATCTCACGTGTGTACTGTTAACATGGTGACCTTACTGCGGCCTACAGTGATCTGATCACAACAGACTGTTAACTCTTCCTGCTCTGCAGTTGTCTCATGGGTGCCCCCACTGGGAATTTGAATCATTGGTTTGATGTGTACAACCCCAATTCCAAAAAAGTTGGGATGTTGTAAATAACAATGCAAATTTCCTAAACCCATATTTTATTCGCAATAGAAAACTATCAAATGTTAAACTGAGAATTTACCATTTTGAGAATAAAATTAGGTCATTTTGAAATTGATGGCGGCAAAACATCTCAGTTGGGACAGGGCCATGTTTACCATGGTGTAGCATCCCCTCTTCCATTATACATTCTGTAAACATCTGGGAAATGAGAAGACCAGTTGCTGCTGGCGTTTTGGGAGAGAAATGCTGTACCAGTCTTTCTTAGTCTAGGACTTCTCAATAGTCCGGGGGATTTGTCGTATTTTCCCTCCCCTTCTTTCAGGACAGCCACTTTGAGAGACCTTGGCTCCTCCTCTTCCCTGGAAACACTGCGCCACCTCCCATAAATTTACACCTCCCCCTGCCAGCCTCAGTTATGTGTTTCCCCCGGTGGGGAGACACTGCGCTAGGAACCAGGCCTAAGCAGTCAGGGAGACTGGGGGCTGTATTTCTAAAGTCCCTAACTAAGAGGGGTTCTCTGGGGCAGCGGCAGGCTTGTTACCGGCCGCATCTTGTCTGCCTCCCCCCACTTTGCCGAGCGCTGGTGGAAGTCTGGGGCCCTCATTCACAACCACAGGGCTGTTTGCAGGAGGCATCTCTGTCCCCCCTGTACAGGCCGCAGTGGAGCCGAGCAGGGCGGACGGCGGGTGACGTCCTTTCCGGCGGGGGGCGAATGTGTGTCCTTTGACCCGCGACTTCCGGTTCCAGGCCGCGCGGCGCTTTTAGAGGGCCGGGCACAGGCTGGAGATGAGGAGTTTCACAGCACAGGTGGTGTGAAGACTCCACAGGCCGCTCCACCAGCATGTCGGTAGCGGATGCTCAGATGGCGCTTAGCGGTGCCAGCTCCAGCCAGCCTAAGGTAAGGGTACCCTGGGAAGGGTTCCCCCTTTACCTAGGCTCTCCCTCCCCCCCTCATGGTTCCTGTAGTGGGGGGAGGGGAAGGAACCCCTCTAGGTGGGGGTGGGGGGGGGGGGGGGGGAAGAAGAGAGACCAGGTCCCTCATTCTGTAGGAGGAACTTGACTCTTCCCATGGTTGTATTTCTGTGTGAGGGTTTATGGGGTTATTGATTGGTGTTTGTTTTTTTGTTTTTTGTTTGTTTTTTTCCATGTATTTCAGAAATATTTTGAGGAAAAAAACCCCCACGTAGCTCTGAGTGTGCCTCCTGTAGGGATACCCTAGGGGAGGCTTGGTCTTGTGTAAGGACTGTACTGATGCACTAGTTAACGAAAGGGCATCTGAGCAAGAGTCAGGGTTAGCAGCATCAGTCAAGGAATTATCCTCAACTTTCCAATCATTTAAGACCCTGTTTGAAGGGTTACAGGTTCCCCTTAAACCCTCACCTGCATCGCAGAATACAACCCCGCTCTTAGCACAGGAATCTGCATCTTCCCAATCTGGAGCCACTACTTCAGCAGAAGTGGCGGGCACTTCCAGAGGGGAAGCTAGGGAGGAATCAGACAGTGCTACCTCCGGTTCTCAGGACGACTCGGAGGGAGAGAGTAGGGAAGGGGAGTGCAGAAATCCCTAGGTAAAAGTTGTCCCTTGATGAGGTAAAGGTCCTCCTAGGGGCTATCTACACCACCCTGGGTATTCAGGAGGACAAAAACCCCATCTCTTCATGACCAGATGTATAGGGGCTTAAAGGAACAGAAAAGGAAAGTATTTCCTGTTCATGAGGTCCTAATAGAAACGGTCGAAAGAATGGCAGGATCCCGAACGGAAACCTTTCTTTTCTAGGTCCCTACAAAGAAGATTCCCTTTTTCGGACGACCCTGCCTCAATCTGGAACAAAAACCCCAGATTGGACGCAGCTTTCTCGCAAGTGTCCAGACACACAGATCTGACCTTCGAGGATCTTGGAGCTCTGACAGATACCATGGACAAGAGAATTGATTCCCTGTTAAAGACCTGGGAATCAACTCTAGGTAATCTGAAACCAGAGATGGCAGTCAGGGTGGTGGCCCGAAACCTCGAGCACGGGCTTACACAAATCCAGGCTCATATTGAAGCAGGTACAGCAGACTATTTTTTCGTCCTTTCCAAAGATTCTACGAGGTGTAGCCTATATAGCGGATGCTTCGGCTGAGTCAGTGCGCATGTCAGCCTGGACAATGCCTCAAAAATTAAACTGTGGCATTCCACTGACCGGTGATCTGCTCTGAGCAGCCCAGTAAGAACCAGTGACTCGGGGGTCACAGTGGGGGGAAGATTGGGAGCCTTCCTTCCACAATATGAATTAATCTCCCCCAACCAATTTATCCTGGGGATCATACGAAGGGGGTACTGTCTAGAATTTACAGAGCCCCCTCCACGTCGAAGCTTAACAACGCTTCTCCCCAGGTGTACAGCAAAAGCAGAAGCCCTCCTAGGGGCATTAAAGGAACTAGAGCAACAAAATGTAGTTTGCAGAGTTCCAAAAGAGGGGACAGGCTTTCATGCACACGTTTTTGTGGTGAGAAAACCCTTGGTTACAGGTTAATTCTAAATCTGAAACCCCCTGAACAAAGTGATTGTCTACAAAAGATTCCGGATGGAATCGATATTTACAGTCAGGGCATTACTGCCCCAGGACTGTTACATGGTGTCACTGGATTTGAAAGACTCTTACCTCCACATTCCCATTGCGGAAGCCTTTCAAAAATTCCTGCGCATGGCAGTAAAGGTGGAAGAGGAAACCACCTGCAGTTTCAGGCGCTGCCATTTGGCCTATCCTTGTCACCCTGAGTATTTACTAAGGTCATGGCAGAGGCCATGGCTTTTCTGCGATTCAGGGGGATATCAATTATTGCATACCTAGACTATCTTCTATTCACAGCATCCTCAGAGCAACTAATCAGGGATCTGGAACTAACGAAGACAACCCTGAGGGGGCTAGGATGGCTACTAAATCTGGAAAAATCCAGCTTAATTCCAGCTCAACAGATTTCCTATCTAGAATATCTGCTGGATTCTACTCAGCTGAAAGTTTTTCTCCCACCAGAGAAAATTCTAAAGCTAGACCGGGCAGTAGCGTTCCTTCAGAGCAATCAACAGGTGTCAATACGGATGGCCATATCAGCTCTCGGCCTACTAACCTCTGCCATCCCGGCAGTCCAGTGGGCAGGTCTTCACTTCCGTCCCCTGCAGGCACTGATTCTAAAAATGTGGGACCACAGCCAGGAGTCTTTAGACACCCTGCTTTCAATTCCTCCTCGGATCAAGAGATCCCTCTGGTGGTGGAGGAAGCAGATAAATCTGTCGCAGGTGTGCTTGTGGATCAGTCCAGTGTCCAGAGTGATTACCACGGACGCAAGTGGCAGAGGCTGGGGCGCACACCTGGGATTGCGGTGGGTGCAGGGGACGTAGAAAAAGAACTCAGGAGGTCGTCCAAATGGAAAGAACTAAAAGCAGTGGGACTGGCACTCAGTGCCTTCAAAGGGGACCTCCTGGGACAACATATCCAGTTCCGTTTGGACAACTCCTCGGTCATTGCTTATATGAACTAGGGGGCACAAGAAGCGGAGTTCTGTTAAACCTAGCTTCAGAGATCCTTGGCTGGGTAGAAGCCAATGCTCTTTCCCTTTCAGCAGTGTTTCTAAGGGGGAAAGAATGTAGTAGCTGATTTCCTCAGCTGAACACAGCTAAGAGGCCGACTGGGTACTCAATCAGGAAGTGTTCAACCTCATAGTCAGGAGGTGGCGCCTCCCCAGAGGTGGACCTTTTTGCTTCGAAGCAATACAATGACCCCGTATTTCTTCTCTTTCAGCAGATGGGAGAATGCGCTAGGGGTAGACGCCCTAACACAAAACTGGCACTTCAAACTTTGCTACGCCTTCCCACCTCCCGTGCTTCTGCTAGCAGTTCTAAGGAAATTTCAGGTAGAAAACACCACGCTGATCTTAGTGGCTCCATACTGGCCCCAAAGGGCTTGGTTCTCGATCCTCGGGCAGTTGGCAGCGGAACCTCCCTGGCTCCTTCCCGACCAGAGGATCTCCTATCGCAGGGCCCTGTTCTGTCCCCAAGCAGGCCGCTGGAACTTGGCCACCTGGCTTCTGAAGAAGGGATGCTAAGAAGCAAGGGCTTTTCCGAAAAACGCGTATCCACCCTCCTTGATAGTAAAAAGGAGACGCGCCAAATCTACCAAAAGGTTTGGGTGCGTTTTTTAGAGCTTGGTGCCTAGAAAACTTTTTTAAGGTCCAGAGCCCTATAGCAGTCCTGGAGTTTCTGCAATGTGGGGCAGATAAGGGGTTAGCCATCAGTACCCTTAAAAGCAAAGTTTCAGTGCTTGGTGCGTACCTAGAGAAATCCCTGGCCACCAACTCCTGGGTAGTCAGGCTTTTCAGAGCCCTTTCAAGACAGAGACCAGTGCAGGGTCCTTCCCTAATTGGGACCTTTCCTTGGTCTTGCAGGTTATGACGGAACCCCGAGAGAGTCTACTCTAAAGGACCTAACTTATAAGGCTGTGGTTTTTTTTTGGTGGCTGTAACCACGGCCAGGAGGGTCAGTGAAATAGAGGCCCTTTCAATTAGACCCCCTTTTGTGTTGTGTTTTCGGATAGTCGTTTTTAAGACTGACCCGGCTTTTTTGCCAAAGGTGGCTTCGAAATACCATAGAAGCCAGTAGGTAATTTTGCCAACTTTTTGTCCTAATCCCTCAAGTAAAAGGGAATTTTAGATTTCATACTTTAGACGTCAGGAGATGTATCCTACGTTATTTAGAGCTGACGAGTTTTAGAAAGTCAGACTCTCTTTATTTCTTCTTGGGGAGCAAGAAAGGGACAGAAGGCATCTAGACGCACCATTGCCAGATGGCTCAGAATAGCTATTACTCAGGCCTACAGGCTAGCAGGTAGAGAAGCCCCCATGGGAATTAAAGCACTCTACCAGAGCTATGGCAGCTTCACAGGTGGAAAGAGCTGGAGCAATGCCAGAGCAGATTTGTAAGGCAGCTGTATGGTCCAGTTTCACCACATTTGTGAAACACTACAGAGTGGATCTGGTATCAGCAAGTGAGCAATCCTTTGGGCGAAAGGTATTGCAAGCTGTTGTCCCACCCTAAGTGGTTAGTGCTTGTCTATCCTCTCAAAATGGCAGTCCTGAAAGACTGGGAGGGAAAATTAAAGTTACGCTTACCGGTATCGTCTTTTCCAGTAGTCTTTCAGGACAGCCCTAGTACCCACCTGAATTTTTGGGGGGTCTTGAGCAAGACCTAAAAAGGGGCACAATAGTAATATGTGATAGTATGTTAACGTGTTCTTGTGTCTCCCCAGCTAACCGGAGGTGCTCTAGAAAAAACTGAGGCTGGCAGGGGAGGTGTAAATTTATGGGGGCTGGCGCAGTGTTCAGAGAAGCGGAGGAGCCAAGGTCTCTCAAAGTGGCTGTCCTGAGACTACTGGAAAAGACATTACCGGTAAGCGTAACTATAATTTTTTTTTTTTTTTTTTTGATTCAAGTTGCGCCAAATATTTTTACTTGGTGACAGCTCTGTACTGCAATGCTGTACTGTCATCATGCTAATGAAGCCATGCTGCTGTTGCAGTATGTGGTTAGCATTGTCCTGCTGAAATATGCAAGGCCTTCCCTGAAACATCTGGATAGGAGCATATAATGCGCTTAAACCTGGTTATATCTTTCAGCATTGATGGTGCCTTTCCAGATGTGCAAGCTGCCCATTCCATACACACTAATGCACCCCCATACCATCAGATGCAGGCTTTTGAACCAAGTGCTGATAAGCCAAAGGTCCCACATTGTGCCCATGGTTTCCAAAAAACTTGCGTTGTGATTTGTTTCGACCATAGAAGTTTCCCACTTTCAACAGACCATTTTGAATGAGCTTTGACTTGGAGAAGATGGCTGTTTTTCTGTTCAGATATGCCTTCTTTGCATCATAGAGCTTTAACTTGCATTTTGGGGTTGTGACTTTTTGGAAGTATTTCTGAGTCCATTCTGTGATGTTCATGACAGTCATGCCTTTTTTTTTTTTTTTTTTTTTTAATGCAATGCTGCCTGAGGGCCTGAAAGTCATTGGCATCCAGTATAGCTTTTTGGCCTTCTCACTTGTGCAGATTTCTCCAGGTTCTTAAAGCGGTTGTATACCCGCTGAAATTTTTTTTTTTTTTTTAAACCCCTGTAAAGCAAAAGCCATAATGAGCTAGTATGCACCGCATACTAGCTCATTATGAAATACTTGCCTAAGAATGAGGCGTCTGTATCTTACCTGGTCCACGCCGAGGTAGCTGACATGTTGCCTCGGCGTGTCTTCCGGGTATCGCGTTTCCAGCGCTGTGAGTGGCTGGAGCCGCAATGTCATCACTCCCGCGCATGCGTGTGGGAGATTTCTTTCCCTGCAAGGTCCGGCAGTTGCCGGGCCTTCAGCCGAGAATCCCCTGTGCGCATGCGCCGCTGCAGTCAGCGGCTCGTAGCAAGGGGAATATCTCCTAAACCGTACAGAAATTTTCATGTTGAGGAACCTTATTCTGCGTTTGCTCAACAATTTAGACACCGCTTTTCACAGATCAGTGAACCTCTGTCCAACTTTACTGCTGACGCTTTTTGACTCTCTAAAATTCTTTTTATACTCCATTATGTTACTGACTGGTTGCCAATTAACCGAATTGCAAAATGTTCTTCTAGCTCTTTCTTGTAATTACCACTTGACTATTGTGCAAAAGTTTTAGGCGGGTGTGAAAAAATGCTGTACATTAAAATTGCTTTCAGAAATAAAAAGTGTGTGTGTGGTTTTTTTTTTCCAAACAGCTTGGTGAACTAACCACAAATCTCTGGATGTAGGCTGCCTTAAAACCTTTTGTCTGTTGTAATCCCAGATAGTTTGGCCCCCACAGAGCCCTAAACAGTCTAACACTTCCAGGGCTTCTTGTTCTTTACCCTGAAAATGGTTCCTAATGACTTTGTATGTTTGGGGTTGTCCTGCTGCAGAATAAATTTGGGGCCAATCGCACACCTCCCTGATGGTATGATATGGAGAAGTATCTGCCTATATTTCTCAGCATTGAGGACATCATTGATCCTGACCAAGTCTCCAACTTCATATGGAGACATGCAGCCCTAAACTTACAAGACACAACCACCATGCTTCACTGTTTGCAGACACTCCAATAAGCCTTATAGGCTTACCTGTAGGTACAAGTAAAGCAGACTTTTTAATGCAGCTTTAAATAGGATCAAAGTCTAGAAACCCAACAGACATTTGAGTGTTTTTAGGAACATATTAAATAAAGGCATTAGTGTGTTAACCACTTGCCGACCGCCTAACGCAGATATACTGCGGCAGAATGGCACGGGCAGGCAAAATCACGTACCTGGTATGTGATCTGCCTCCCGCGGGCGGGGGGCTCATTGCGCCCCACCCGTGCCCGAGGCGGTTGGCTTCGTTAGGGGAGCGATCCAGGCTGAGGGGGAGACCACTCATTCGTGGCCACCCCCTCGTGATCGCTCCCAACGAATGAGAATCTTCCTCTGCTGCTGTATAGTAAACAGCGGCAGAGGAAGTGATGTCATCGCTCCTCGGCTCGGTATTTTCCATTCCGGCTCCGAGATGAGAAGACATCTGAGTGAGTGCACCAACACAACACACAGTAAAACACACCAGGCACACATTTGTTATGGGTGACGCTGGTTAGTTTATTTCTTATAGTGTCAGGGCACCCGCCGTTTATTGCCTAATAAAGGTTTAGCCCCCTGATCGCCCGGCGGTGATATAACTTAGGTTTTAGGGTCTGCGTCATCCCAGGCAGCGTCAGGTTAGCTCCAGTAGCGCTAACATCCACGCATGCACCATACACCTCCCTTAGTGATGTATTATCTGAACACATCAATATCTGATCCGATCATATCTATACTAGCGTCCCGGGCAGTTTAGGGTTCCCAAAAACGCAGTGTTAGCGGGATCAGCCCAGATACCTGCTAGCGCCTGCGTTTTGCCCCTCGGCCCAGCCCACCCAAGTGCAGTATCAATCGATCACTGTCACAAAGCACTAAACGCATAACTGCAGCGTTCGCAGAGGCAGGCCTGATCCCTGCGATCGCTAATAGTTTTTTTTGGTAGCGTTTTGGTGAACTGGCAAGCACCAGCGGCCTAGTACACCCCAGTCGTAGTCAAACCAGCACTGCAGTAACACTTGGTGATGTGGCGAGTCCCATAAGTGCAGTTCAAGTTGGTGAGGTGGCAAGCACAAGTAGTGTCCCGCTGCCACCAAGAAGGCAAACACAGGCCTGTCCTGCCCATAATGCCCTTCCTGCTGCATTCGCCAGTCCTAATTGGGAACCCACCACTTCTGCAGCACCCGTACTTCCCCCCCCCCCCCCCCCCCACCCCCCCCCCCGCCCATTCACATTCCCAACCAAATGCAATCGGCTGCATGAGGCATTTTCTTTGTCCTCCCGAGTACCCCTACCCAACGAACCCCCCCAAAAAAGATGTGTCTGCAGCAAGCGTGGATATAGGCGTGACACCCGCTATTATTGTCCCTTCTGTCCTGACAATCCTGGTCTTTGCATTGGTGAATGTTTTGAACGCTACCATACACTAGTTGAGTATTAGCGTAGGGTACAGCATTGCACATACTAGGCACTTTCACAGGGTCTCCCAAGATGCCATCACATTTTGAGACCCTAACCTGGAACCGGTTAGTTATAAAAGTTACAAAAAAACCACAAAAATATATAAAATAAAAAAAACAAATAGTTGTCGTTTTATTCTCTCTCTATTCTGCTCTTTTTTACTGTATTCTATTCTGCAATGTTTTATTATGTTTTATCATGTTTGCTTTTCAGGTATGCATTTTTTTTATACTTGTGTTTTATTGTTAACCTTTTTATTTTTATTTTTTTTTCAGGTACGCCGTTCAGCTGCAGCGCGGATTTATATATCATGACCGCAACAGCGTTTGCTCCGATATATAAAACCGTGACTCCAGCGGAGGTGATATATGCCGAAGCATGGGGGCAGCAGGGACGGAGGAGCGATTTGCACCCAACTTTTGAGGTGGATGCCCCCATGCTTCGGCATGTATAAATGGTGCATGTATGCCCATCATTAGAAGTGGGTGGATGAAGGGAGGTAGTCTAATGGTGAACATACCCACCAATATTTTTTTTTTTTTTTTTTTTTTTTTTCAGCCCACAGGCTGCATGAAAAAAAAAGATTACAATATATGCCCAACAAGGACCAGCAACGTACTGGTATGTTGCTGGACTTTGAGTGGTTATACCAGAATGATGCCTGCAGGTTTAGGTATCATCTTAGTATTCTTTTCAGCCAGCGGTCGTCTTTCATGCAAAAGCAATCCTAGCGGCTAATTCGCCTCTAGACTGCTTTTACAAGCAGTGGGAGGGAATGCCCCCCCCCCACCGTCCATGTTTTTCTCTGGCTCTCCTGTCCCAATAGGGAACCTGAGAATGCAGCCGGTGATTCGGCCAGCTGACCATAGAGCTGATCAGAGACCAGAATGGCTCCAATCATCTCGATGGCCTAAGAAACCGGAAGCTACGAGCATTTCATAACTTAGATTTTGCCAGATGTAAACAGCGCCATTGGGAAAGCATTTTATCAAACTGATCTTGGTGTGGTCAGATGCTTTGAGGGCAGAGGAGAGATCTAGGGTCTAATAGACCCCATCTTTTTCAAAAAAAAGTACCTGTCACTACCTATTGCTATCATAGGGGATATTTACATTCCCTGACATAACAATAAAAATGATAAAAAATGAAGAACAGTTTAAAAATAAAATAAAAAAGCAAAAAAATAAAGGGAAAAAAAGCCCCCCCCCCCTCTCTCGCGCAAAGGCGAACGCAAGCGTTGGTCTGGCGTCAAATGTAAACTGCAATTGCACCATGCATGTGAGGCATCACCGCGAAGGTCAGATCGAGGGCAGTAATTTTAGCAGTAGACCTTCTCTGTAAATCTAAAGTGGTAACCTGTAAAAGCTATTGTGCGCAATTTTAAAGTATGTCATGTTTGGTATCTATGTACTTGGCCTAAGATCATCCTTTTTTTATTTCATTAAACATTTGGGCAATATAGTGTGTTTCAGTGCATTAAAATTAAAGTGTTTTTTTTTCCCCAAAAAATGCGTTTGAAAAATTGCTGCGCAAATACTGTGTGGGAAAAAAAAAATGAAACCCCCACCATTTTTAATCTGTAGGGCCTTTGCTTCAAAAAAATATATGTTTGGCGGTTCAAAGTAATTTTCTTGCAAAAAAAAAAAAATTTTTTCCATGTAAACAAATAGTGGCAGAAAGGGCTTTGTCTTCAAGTGGTTAGAGTGGGTGATGTGTGACATAAGCTTCTAAATGTTGTGCATAAAATGCCAGGACAGTTCAAAGCCCCCCCAAATGACCCCATTTTGGAAAGTAGACACCCCAAGCTATTTGAGGCATGTCGAGTCCATGGAATATTTTATATTTTGCCACAAGTTGCAGGAAAATGACAAACTTTTTTTTTTTTTTTTTGCACAAAGTTGTCACTAAATGATATATTGCTCAAACATGCCATGGGAATATGTGAAATTACACCCCAAAATACATTCTGTTGCTTCTGAGTACGGGGATACCACATGTGAGACTTTTTGCGAGCCTAGCCGCATACGGGACCCCAAAAACCAAGCACTGCCTTCAGGGTTTCTAAGGTTGTAAATGTTTGATTCACTCCTCACTGCCTATCGGTTTCGGAGGCCATGGAATGCCCAGATGGCCCAACCCCCCCCCCTTTTATGACCCCATTTTGGAAAGCCATCCCAAGCGATTTGCTGAGAGGTACGGTGAGTATTTTGCAGACCTCGCTTTTTGTCACAAAGTTTTGAAAATTGAAAAAAAGAAAAAAAATACATTCCTTTTCTTTCTTCATTTTCAAAAACAAATGAGCTGCAAAATACTCACCATGCCTCTCAGCAAATAGCTTGGGGTGTCTTTCCAAAATGGAGTCATTTGGGGGGATTTTGTGCCATCTTGGCATTTTATGGCCTTCGAAACTCTGGGTAGTGAGGAGTGAAATCAAAAATTTACGCCCTTAGAAATTCTGAAGGCGGTGCTTGGTTTTCGGGGCCCCGTACGCAGCTAGGCTCCCAAAAAGTCCCACACATGTGGTATACCTGTACTCAGGAGAAGCAGCAGAATGTATTTTGGGGTGTAATTCCACATATGCCCCTGGCATGTTTGAGCAATATATCATTTAGTGACAACTTTGTGCAAAAAAAGTTTTGTCATTTTCCTGCAACTTGTGGCAAAATATAAAATATTCCATGGACTCGACATGCCTTGGGGTGTCTACTTTCCAAAATGGGGTCATTGGGGGGGGGGGGGGGGGTTGAACTGTCCTGGCATTTTATGGCCTTCAAAACTGATAGGTAGTGAGGAGTGAAATCAAAAATTTACGCCCTTAGAAATCTTGAAGGGTGTGCATGGTTTTCAGGGCCCCTTGCGCAGCTAGGCTCCCAAAAAGTCCCACATGTGGTATCCCCATACTCAGAAGAAGCAGCTAAATGTATTTTGGGGTGCAATTCCACATATGCCCATGGTCTGTGTGAGCAATATATCATTTAGTGACAACTTTTTGTAAATTTTTTTTTTTGTCATTGTATCACTTGGGACAAAAAATTAATATTCAATGGGATCAACATGCCTCTCAGCAATTTCCTTGGGGTGTCTACTTTCCAAAATGGGGTCATTGGGGGGCGGGGTTTGTACTGCCCTGCCATTTTAGCACCTCAAAAAATGAGATGGGCAGTCATAAACTAAAAGCTGTGTAAATTCCAGAAAATGTACCCTAGTTTGTAGGCGCTATAACTTTTGCGCAAACCAATAAATATACGCTTATTGACATTTCGGGTTTGCATCCACTTTAATGAAACCCCCAGATTAGTTCGCATATCGCAGTGCAAACTGTCAATTCAGACAAATCGGATCGCGTGGGTGTAAACACCCATGTGATTCGATTCTGGTGCGGACAAAAGGGTCCTGCATGAGTTTGGTTCTGAATGCGATGCAAATTCAGACTTACAGTGGCTGAATTCTCATTGCACAGACATCGCTTGTGATCTGCACAGCTGTGTGGAGCGAATTGCATGCAATATCTGGCATCGCTGCAGTGTGAATCGACCCTGAACCTTACAAAGTGAAACGGAACACAAAAGCCAAACGAAGAGGCTCTCTGCCTCCTGAGTATCCTATTGGTCCAGCAGAAAGCATAAAAGGCTTCACGCAGTAGATGAATGGAGGAGATCAAATTCCTGGCAAACAGGGCAGGGGTCCTTCTGTGAAAATAAAATGGAAGCTGCCCAATAAGACCCACATCCAGAGTAATAAATGCAGGTAACAAAAGCAGGAAAGCACTAGCATGCGAATCAGATTTTGAACAGATCTGGAAAACCTGACCAATCGGTGGCCCCTGAGAACTCTCCTATACAAAGTTAGCACTTTACCAACTTTGCTTGAATGGGATCGCCAATGTTATGCAGTCAAGGATCCAGCACATTCAAAAGTGTTGTCTATATCCACTTTATTAGTTGTGTTTAGGAGAGTTGGCAGCATGGCTTATGAAAAACCTAAAATAAAATCTGCTAATGCTGTAAAATATGTGGGTAGCATCTGCATGAGGGCTGCGTAGAAATTCTGTTATTAACATAAGGCACTGTAGTTATCTAATCTAACAGTATAATTATGTTTATGTAAACCTTTTGAGTATAATGCTCAGATTTTTTTTTTTCTAAAGGACTGACTGCAAGCAGAATGCACGCATTTTGCATGAACTCGGAGTAGCCTAAAGCAAAGACAGCCAATGATGGTTTTGAGTTGTGTAAAAAGCAGCACAATGTGACCCGCGGCACATTATAATATATATATATAGTTTTAACCCTCTGGAAGATTCCCCCTTCATGACCAGGGTTTTTTTTTTTTTTTTGCAATACGGCACTGCATTTAGTTATTTTAATCCTAATCCTGTGGTCATGCATTGTTGTACCGGTCCCCCCCACAAACAGAGCTAAAAATAAATTGGAAAACTTTTTTACCTATTGTGTTGAAGAAAAAGATTAGTCGCACACCATGGAAGGAAGAACTTCTGTAGAATAGTTACTTTATTGTCAAGGTGCCAAAGGACATAGACAGGACGTTACAAGAACATTGGTAGACTGGTTTCACACATAACTTGCTTGTTTACAACCTATTGTGTGCTTGATGGTGGGTGAAGGTCAGGATTACCTGGTGTTGGCATAAACTGTCAAGGAAATGGCGGCGAGACATCACACTACAGCCCTGTACACAAGGGCTGAATGTTGGGACACCTCAACCGATTCAATAAAAACCGGCCTACATTTCGCACGTGTGTAGGTCAGCCGGTCCGACAGAACCTGGCCATTTGCTGGATAACCAGCAAATGACCAGCTCCTGATTAGCTGAACAGAGTGTTTTGGTAGGGGGGCCATTCCCCTGTCAGAACACAACAGCTCAGCAGGGGAGATTGTTGTACTAACATCTGGATTGCCGGAGCTGTCAGGTTTGTTTTTTTTTCAACCCAGCAGGTTGAACAAAAAACTTGGTGTGTACCAAGCTTATTTGCTTAGGAGTGAGACAAGTACACACTATAGAAGGATAAGCTTTCATATAATTTTAAAACCACTTTTAGTACCAGGAATGCCTGCCAAGTGCCCTATTTGTGGCACTATGTAAATTGCCTTGGTGGCAAATTCCATTGCATTTTTATATTACACATTTGCTAATTTTGTTTGGTAAATTTTTTTTTTATTTATTTTTTTTTTTTAGATGATGATGTTGACCTAGAGGCTCTTGTCAATGATATGAATTCTTCTCTGGACAGTTTGTACTCTACATGCAGCAGGGTATCAGAATCTGTGCCACTTCTTAAAAATGGACAGCTTAATCGAAGCCAGCTATCAAACTCAGGAACCAACAATCTTCCGTCCACGCAACAGAGACAGAAGATGCAACGCTCCCAACCAATGCAAATACAAGCAGTCAGGTTGTAAACCTAATAATCCGGTTTAATTCAGGATTGTCTTGACATGTCTTCTTAGCCAACTTAACCGGTATATTTAGTGTTTGGTGCAGTGGCTTTTTTTTTCTCCTTTTGTGGGGGCAGCTAACAAAATGAAGAGAAAATTAAATGTACCTAGAGCAATTTTTCCATTTAGTGACCTTTTGCCACAGAAGGAAAAATAAAACAAAGGTACCCTGTAAAAAGCTTAAAGTAGACCTATAGGCTTTTGTGTTTTTCATTTTGAACTGAGGGAGGATTAAGACCTATCATATCATCATTTTTATTATCTTTTTTATTTATTTTTTTGCGTTCCATTGGAGAGATTTATCCCCTTATAGCCGGAACTGGGTAAATCCCTGCAAATTAAAGGGGTTGTAAGGTCAGAAGGTTTTTTTTTATCTACATTTTATGCATTAAGATGATAAGCCTTCTGTGTGTCTGTTCTGTGTGCCTCCTGTGGTCTCGCTATTGGACAGGGTCAGTTCTAGCCTGTCTGATGTGGGGTGCATTAAAAGGTGGGAGGTCAGCAGTTTGTAAGGCTGTGTACAGGGGTCAGCAGGGCAGAAGACGGTCACCGAGTGAGGCAGAGTTCTGAGGTCAGTAGTAGGTAAGGCAGTGTTCAGAGGTCAGTAGTAAACCTAAAGCCGCTTTCATAGTCTAAATGGGGATGATGTCACTTTCATGCAAGGCAGCTTCATCAGCTGCAACATTGCCAAATTTCTGCAGGCCTACTGCACATGCGTGATTAACTGTGTGGGCGAACGGGCAGGCGGGTAATTTTAATGCAGAAGAGACAAAGCATGGCTCTTCTGCATTAAAATTCTGTCTGTTTGTGGCCTGTGTTTGGCGTGTCATTAAAGTGGAACTTTAGGTAGTACATAAAAATGGGCAAACTCCATGTATTTGCCTGCACTGGATTGCATGGTAGATTAGTACAATGTAATCTTGTTGCTCTGCATTTTTTTTAAAGTAGTACATGCACTACTTTTGCTACGGTCCAGAGAAATTTCAGCCGCTTCAGATAATTAGGCTGAAATGACACTGTATCTGGATTGCATGTTTCTGTGATTTTTATGGTGTGATTGGGCCCTTAAAACTGCAGTCAAGTTCTTTATAAAAAGTCCACCTGCACGTTAATGTTATAATGTGCTAGTATGCACTGCATACTAGCACATGGCATGCTTACTTTAAAATTAAGCCCTCCAGTGTTGCGCTGACAGGGCTTCCATCTTCACGTGGCTTTCCTTCTGGGTTTCTTTGGCTTCAGTTTTTTGAATGGCCGAGGCGTGATGTCGCTCCCGAGCATGCGAGTCAAGGTCATGGCAAGGGGCTCTGAAGGGATGGTATGCGCCCGTGACACCACTGGCTGCATCCTGTGTGCATATCTTTTAGATGGTGCAAATTTAGGAGATATTAACTGTACCTACAAGTAAGCCTTTATTATAGGCTTATTTGTAGGTAGAAGTTCAAAACTAAACTTTACTTTCACTTTAAAATGGTTCTTAACCCACTTTAGCATTTTTTTTAGGCAATCCCCTGTGTGCTGCAATGCCTTCAGTGTCTGTTTTTTAAAAATGCAGTGCTATACCTGATTTCAGAGTGATGCTCACGTAACTGGCCCCCTCTCCCCTCTCCTGATCTGACAGTTACAGTGGGAGGGGCCGAGAATTCCTCACTGACCTCAGGCGGGTGGAGAGATACGGCCAGTCCCGTGAGCGCCAAGCAGTGGTTGGAAATTGGGTATACGGAGGCATTTTTATTTTTTAATAAGGCACAGATACTAGAACTTTAAGGCAATCCCCTGTTAGTGACATTGCATGATCTAAAGTTATTTCAGCTACAGTGGGGGCGGGGCGGGCACTGTCACAAGCAGGGGGGGAGAGGAGTAACTGCTGCGGATGACAGAGGCACGTAAACTGACCACGGTGTTGTGGCTCAGCAGCCATGATGTAGTCAGTTTACAAGGGGAGGGCAAAAACTGGCAGGATCAGCCAGGTATTTCAGGTAATGCGAAGGTCAAAATTACACAGCCCAAGCACCTTGCGGTTATTCCTACTTTGAAGGGACAGGATCAATTTTTTTTTGGGTAACAAACTTTAAAATTTAAAGTAGAACTCCGGGCATCTTTTTTTTATTTTTTTATTTTTTTTTTCCATGTCCTTGCTGATCTCCTACCTTCACCAAGTGTGTTTATGGCTTGCTGGCTGCAGAATGAGGAGTGTGATTTATGATTAAGTGGGCGAGTTCACGTTTACATGTACAAGCCTAGTGTACCCTCCCACATTCACTCCAAACCCAAGGATTAATGGGAAATGTAGTCTGATTACAGTTAGCGAGGGAGGGGAGGATATGCTGCAATCCCTGTTCTAACACCACCTTGCCAGAATACAGGCTGCATTTTTTTGAATCGCAGAGCTGACTTTCTGAAAATTCCAACCTTCTTCAGAGATCTTAAACTGTAAGAAATTTCACAAATGTAATCACTGTTTAGTGTTTTGGGGGGGGGGGGGGGGTGATGATACTAAAGTTCTGCTTTAACCACTTGCCGACCGCCTCACGCATATATACGTGAACAGAATGGCACGGGCAGGCAAAATCGTGTCCGATTGGACCCCCCCGGTGCCAGCGGCGGTCGGCTTTTGTCTGGGAGCGTTTAGAGATGAGGGGGAGGCCATCTGATCGTGCCCCCCCCTCGCAATCGCTCCCAGCCAATGAGAAACATCCCCTGCCTCTGTGTAGTACACAGAGGCAGAGGATGTGATGTCATCTCTCCTCGGCTCGGCAGTTTCCGTTCCGGCGCCGAGGAGAGAAGACATGCGAGTGCACAACACATACACACACACACATACATACACACACATACACATACATACACACACATACACACACATACACACACATACACACACATACACACACATACACACACATACACACACATACACACACATACACACACATACACACACATACACACACATACACACACATACACACAAATACACAGTAGAACATGCCAGGCACACTTTACACCCCCGATCGCCCCCCGATCACCCCCTCCGTCACACTGACACCAAGCAGTTTTTTTTTTTTTTTCTGATTACTGCATGGTGTCAGTTTGTGACAGTTAGAAGTGGTAGGGCAGTTAGTATTAGCCCCCTGTAGGTCTAGGATACCCCCCTAACCCCCCCTAATAAAGTTTTAACTCCTTGATCACCCCCTGTCGCCAGTGTCACTAAGCGATCATTTTTCTGATTGCTGTATTAGTGTCACTGGTGACGCTAGTTAGGGACGTAAATATTTAGGTTCGCCGTCAGCGTTTTATAGTGACAGGGACCCCCATATACTATCTAATGTTTTAACCCCTTGATTGCCCCCTAGTTAACCCTTTCACCACTGATCACCATATAACCGTTACGGTTGACGCTGGTTAGTTCGTTTATTTTTTATAGTGTCAGGGCACCCGCCGTTTATTACCGAATAAAGGTTTAGCCCCCTGATCGCCCGGCGGTGATATGCGTCGCCCCAGGCAGCGCCAGATTAGCGCCAGTACCGCTAACACCCACGCACGCAGCATACGCCTCCCTTAGTGGTATAGTATCTGTACGGATCAATATCTGATCCGATCAGATCTATACTAGCGTCCCCAGTAGTTTAGGGTTCCCAAAAACGCAGTGTTAGCGGGATCAGCCCAGATACCTGCTAGCACCTGCGTTTTGCCCCTCCGCCCAGCCCACCCAAGTGCAGTATCGATCGATTACTGTCGCTTACAAAACACTAAACGCATAACTGCAGCGTTCGCAGAGTCAGGCCTGCTGCCACCAAAAAGACAAACAGGCCCGTCGTGCCCATAATGCCCTTCCTGCTGCATTCGCCAATCCTAATTGGGAACCCACCACTTCTGCAGCACCCGTAATTCCCCCATTCACATCCCCAACCAAATGCAGTCGGCTGCATGAGAGGCATTTTCTTTATGTCCTTCCGAGTACCCCCACCCAACAAACCCCCCCCAAAAAAGATGTCGTGTCTGCAGCAAGCGTGGATATAGGCGTGACACCCGCTATTATTGTCCCTGTCCTGACAATCCTCGTCTTTGCATTGGTGAATGTTTTGAACGCTACCATTCACTAGTTGAGTATTAGCGTAGGGTACATCATTGCACAGACTAGGCACACTTTCACAGGGTCTCCCAAGATGCCATCGCATTTTGAGAGACCCGAACCTGGAACCAGTTAGTTACAAAAGTTAGTTACAAAAGTGTAAAAAAAAAAAAAAAATATATAAAATAAAAAAAAATAGTTGCAGTTTTATTGTTCTCTCTCTTGTTCTGCTCTTTTTTACTGTATTCTATTCTGCAATGTTTTATTATGTTTTATCATGTTTGCCTTTCAGGTATGCAATTTTTTATACTTTACCGTTTACTGTGCTTTATTGTTAACCATTTTTTTGTCTTCAGGTACGCCATTCACGACTGAGTGGTTATACCAGAATGATGCCTGCAGGTTTAGGTATCTTGGTATCATTCTTTTCAGCAAGCGGTCGGCTTTCATGTAAAAGCAATCCCAGCGGCTAATTGGCCTCTAGACTGCTTTTACAAGCAGTGGGAGGGAATGCCCCCCCCCCACAGTCTTCCGTGTTTTTCTCTGGCTCTCCTGTCTCAACAGGGAACCTGAGAATGCAGCTGGTGATTCAGCCAGCTGACCATAGAGCTAATCAGACCAAAGTGGCTCCAAACATTTCTATGGCCTAAGAAACCGGAAGCTACGAGCATTTTATGACTTGGATTTCGCCGGATGTAAACGGCGCCATTGGGAAATTGGGAAAGCATTTTATCACACCAATCTTGGTGTGGTCAGATGCTTTGAGGGCAGAGGAGAAATCTAGGGTCTAATAGACCCCAATTTTTTTTAAAAAGAGTACCTGTCACTACCTATTTCTGTCATAGGGAATGTAAATATCCCCTGAGATAACAATAAAAATGATTAAAGAAAAAAATGAAAGGAACAGTTTAAAAATAAGATAAAAAAGCAAAAAAAATAAAGAAAAAAAAAAGCACCCCTGCTCTCACGCGAAGGCGAACGCAAGCGTCGGTCTGGCGTCAAATGTAAACAGCAATTGCACCATGCATGTGAGGTATCACCACGAAGGTCAGATCGAGGGCAGTAATTTTAGCAGTAGACCTCCTCTGTAAATCTAAAGTGGTAACCTGTAAAGGCTTTTAAAGGCTTTTAAAAATGTATTTAGTTTGTCGCTACTGCACGTTTGTGCGCAATTTTAAAGCATGTCATGTTTGGTATCCATGTACTCGGCCTAAGATCATCTTTTTTATTTCATCAAACATTTGGGCAATATAGTGTGTTTTAGTGAATTAACATTTAAAGTGTTTTTTTTTTTTTTTTTTTTTTTCCCCCCCAAAAAAATGTGTTTGAGAAATCGCTGCGCAAATACTGTGTGAAAAAAAAAAAAAATGAAACACCCACCATTTAAATCTGTAGGGCATTTGCTTTAAAAAAATGTTTGGGGGTTCAAAGTAATTTTCTTGCAAAAAAATGTTTTATCATGTAGTCAAAAAGTGTCAGAAAGGGCTTTGTCTTCCAAGTGGTTAGAAGAGTGGGTGATGTGTGACATAAGCTTCTAAATGTTGTGCATAAAATGCCAGGACAGTTCAAACCCCCCCCCCCCAAATGACCCCATTTTGGAAAGTGGACACCCCAAGCTATTTGCTGAGAGGCATGTCGAGTCCATGGAATATTTTATATTGTGACACAAGTTGCGGGAAAGACCCCTTTTTTTTTTTTTTTGTACAAAGTTGTCACTAAATGATATATTGCTCAAACATGCCATGGGAATATGTGAAATTACACCCCAAAATACATTCTGTTGCTTTCTAAGGGCGTAAATTTTTGATTTCACTCTTCACTGCCTATCAGTTTCGGAGGCCATGGAATGCCCAGGTGGCAAAAAAAACCCCCAAACGACCCCATTATGGAAAGTAGACACCCCAAGCTATTTTCTGAGCGGTATAGTGAGTATTTTGCAGACCTCACTTTTTGTCGCAAAGTTTTGAAAATTGAAAAAAGAATTATTTTTTTTTGTCTGTCTTTTTCAAAAACAAATGAGAGCTGCAAAATACTCACCATGCCTCTCAGCAAATAGCTTGGGGTGTCTACTTTCCAAAATGGGGTCATTTGGGGGGGGGGTTGTGCCACCTGGGCATTCCATGGCCTCCGAAACTGATAGGCAGTAAAGAGTGAAATCAAAAATTTACACCCTTAGAAATCCTGAAGGCGGCGATTGGTTTTCGGGGCCCCGTACGCGGCTAGGCTCCTAAAAAGTCCCACACGTGGTATCCCCATACTCAGGAGAAACAGCTAAATGTATTTTGGGGTGCAATTCCACATATGCCCATGGCCTGTGTGAGCAATATATCGTTTAGTGACAACTTTGTGCAAAAAAAAAAAAAAAAGTATCACTTTCCTGAAACTTGTGTCAAAATATAAAATATTCCTTGGACTCAACATGCCTCAAAGCAAATAGCTTGGGGTGTCTACTTTCCAAAATGGGACCTTTTGGGGGGGTTTATGCCATCTGGGCATTTTATGGCCTTCAAAACTGTGATGGGTAGTGAAGAGTAAAATCAAAAATTTACGCCCTTAGAAATCCTGAAGGCAGTGATTGGTTTTTGGGGCCCCGTATGCGGCTAGGCTCCCAAAAAGTCCTACACATGTGGTATCCCCATACTCAGGAGAGGCAGCTAAATGTATTTTGGGGTGCAATTCCACATATGCTCATGGCCTGTGTAAGCAATATATAATTTAGTGACAACTTTTTGTAATTTTATTTATTTTTTTTTTTTTGTCATTATTCAATCACTTGGGACAAAAAAAAATGAATATTCAATGGGCTCAACATGCCTCTCAGCAATTTCCTTGGGGTGTCTACTTTCCAAAATGGGGTCACTTGTGGGGATTGTACTGCCCTGCCATTTTAGCACCTCAAGAAACGACATAGGCAGTCATAAATTAAAGGCTGTGTAAATTCCAGAAAATGTACCCTAGTTTGTAGACGCTATAACTTTTGCGCAAACCAATAAATATACACTTGACATTTTTTTTACCAAAGACATGTGGCCGAATACATTTTGGCCTAAATGTATGACTAAAATTGAGTTTATTGGATTTTTTTTTAGAACAAAGTAGAAAATATCTTTTTTTTTATAAAATTTTCGGTCTTTTTCCGTGTATAGGGCAAAAAATAAAAACGGCAGAGGTGATCAATAACCATCAAAAAGCTCTATTTGTGGGAAGAAAAGGACGCAAATTTCATTTGGGTACTGCATTGCATGACCGCGCAATTAGCAGTTAAAGCGACGCAGTGCCAAATTGTAAAAAGTGCTCTGGTCAGGAAGGGGGTAAATCCTTCTGGGGCTGAAGTGGTTAAGCCTCATTCACCCAGGTGGTAAAAACAGGTGGTTGAGCTGCAGTTTTACAGCTCCTAGCCTCTTGCCTAAAGTCTAAAAATACACTGGAGGAGGCTGTTACATATACTGCAGCAAATTTATTGCAGTGTTGGGTGATCCTGCTGCTGCTTGTCAACTCGTCAGACTCTGCTATTCAAGTCAATAGGGCTGCAATGTACTGTATTTATTGGCGTATAACACTCACTTTTTCACCATGAAAATCGGGTGCAAATAGCGTGTGCGTGTTATACGCCAATACTTAAATTTTAGCTGCCTCGGAGGGGACAGGGAGGGGGTGGGACGAGCGCCGTCAGGTTACGAACAGTGAGAATCTTCTGTTTACTTGGCGGCCTCTGTAATAAGAAGTCCCGTCTCCTGGGCCGCCATTGGACTATCATAAGAGATTCTCACTATGTAATCTGTCGGCGCTCGTCCTGCCCCCTCCCTGTACCCGCTAGGCTGCAGATGGGCATCGATCAGTCTGCACTGAGGGCATTGGCGAGACTGCTAAAAGCTGGGCATCCTCCTGGAGCATGTACCCAACACTGTGGTCAAACCGTTCGAGGGACTCCTCAGGAGGACATGGTGGGGCTAGGGAAGGTGTCACTGATGCCATTGAGCCAAGGGAAGAGGCCGTGTTGGCAGCTGCTTTGCCAAAGTACCATGAGCATGGTTGAGAGAATGAGGACGGCTTGGTCATCCACTCGACCAAGTCTTCTGCATGTTGTGGCTCAACGCGGCCAGCTGCTGAAAAAAGGCCAAGCGTGTCCCACGGCCACGTGCTGAGGATGCACCGTCTCCATGACCAGCACTGTTGCCTCTAGACACAGACCATGCTTGCCCTCTTTTATTGGCTTGTGACTGTCTGCCTCTCCTTGTTGACCTTCCAGACATACTAATGGATTATATATATATATATATATATATATATATATAATTTAAATTTAATTTAAATTTAATTGATACTGCAGCTGAACACTGTGCAGAGCTTGCAAAAAACTAACTTGTAGCTTTAGCTGAACACTGTGAGGAGGACGCACTACCATAACTTGTAGCTTTAGCTGAACACTGTGCAGAGGTCACACTACACTAACTTGTAGCTTTAACTGAACACTTTGAGGAGCACGCACTACACTAACTGTAAATAGTCCAGCTGCCTGACTGTGGTACTAATAGGATCAAAAGAACACCAGCAATTTTCTTCAGGTAGCTGTACATACTGTAACAAGACAAGCCTGCCTGTCAGTAGGAAGATAACAGGAACGGATATAGCTAAACTGAATAGTGTGTGTATATTATATATTGTATGTTATATTATATTATATGTGTGTGTGTAATATATATATATATATATATATATATATATATATATATATATATATATATATATATATATATATATATATATATATATATATATATATATATATATATATATATATATATATATATATATATATATATATATATATATATATATATATATATATATATATATATATATATATATATATATATATATATATATATATATATATATATATATAGCTGTGCTTAGCAATCAAGCCCTCCCACAGGCTTCGACATAGACAAAATCCAAAAACAAGGGATTGCTGCACAAACCGTATTTTTATTTTGAAATCTTCAAAAGGACATCACCATGGCATCCATAAAATCAGGCATCCATAATAAATGTTTTCGGCTATTGTAGATAACGCCCTTCATCAGAATCTCATGATGAAGGGCGTTATCTACAATAGCCCGAAAATGTTTATTATGGATGTCGTGGTGATGTCCTTTTGAAGATTTCAAAATAAATACGGTTTGTGCAGCAATCCCTTGTGTTTGGATTTTTTTCTATGTCGAAGCCTGTGGGAGGGCTTGATTGCTAAGCACGGCCATCTGAGACTGTAGTGCACCTTCTGAAATGTATACATCAATCTCTAATCTCTCTCAAATGAAATGACACTGTCTCTCTAAGCACGCCGAAACACGCTACGCAGGGCCGCCGTGCAGGCTGCCTTATATAGTGTGGGTCGTGTTCTAAACCCCCTGAGCCATAATTGGCCAAAGCCACCCTGGCTTTGGCCAATCACAGCTCTCTACTGACGGTGCTGTGATTGGCCAAGCATGCGGGCCATAGTGCATGCTTGGCCAATCAGCCAGCAATGCACTGCGATGCTGCAGTGAATTATGGGCCGTGACGCGCCACACGAATTTGGCGCAAACCACCCATATCGTTTGCAATTCGGCGAACGATCGAACAGACTATAGGTTCAGGTAAGTAAAAGGGGGGGGGGGCTCTGCATCACAGGAGGTTTTTCACCTGAATGCATTCAGGTGAAAAATCTCTAGGGTTTACAACCCCTTTAAAGGCTAAACCTTGTTTGACACTTGTTGCTTACAAGTTAATCAGTATTTTTGCTAGAAAATTACTTGTAGCCCCCAAATCTCTCTTCAGTTTTCAGCCATGTGCATTGTGAATTTTCATTTCGGTGAACCACTAGAACTAAACCTTTCAGCCAAGGAAGCTGTCTGCACCTCTGATCTTCAACTGCCATGGAGCTGCATATGTTATCAGTTATGATGGCAGCCTTTCATGGTTTGACAGTTTGGTTGAGAGCACAAGCAAACATGACAGTTGGCTTTCCCTGGCATGCCAGAAATCTTTTTTTCAAAACTATTCAATGAGTTTAGTTCAGTTTTAAAATAGAAGTTCACCTTTTGGAACACCTGATTTTTAGGGTGGAACATGTTCCCAGTGCTGCTGCCCCAACCCCCCCCCCCCCCCCCCCCCGCAGCTCTGTGTGTCCGAACAAACTACCATAGGACTCATTGTGCTCAAAGGAGCTGAGGAGCACCTTATTTGCCCATTAGGGGCCCCTGGAAAGATGTTTTAAAGTGATTTGTAAAGGCTCGTTTAAAAAAAAAAACATGTTATACTTGTCTCCTCTGTGCAGTTGGTTTTGGATCCACCTCTTGGGTTCCCTCTTTGCTGCTCCTAGCCCCTCCCTCCCCTGAGTGCCCCTGAGCCAGCAGCTTGCTACATACAGGGGGCACCCAAGCAGAGTTAGCGCTCAATGTATCCATTCAGACAGAGCCCCGACCTGGCCCCGTGCCCTCTCCCCTGATTGGCTGACTTTCCAATCAGGGGTGTACTGGGTGGCTGAGGGGATCATGGACATCGCTGGAGAGAGAAGCTCAGGTAAGCAATGAGGGGGGCTACTACACGCAAGGTTTTTTTACCTTAACCCATAGAATGCATTAAGATAAAAAACCTTCTGCCTTTACAACTCCTTTTTTAAAGGTGTTATCAGGCAGGGCCCAGATCCACTGGAGATTCCTCCCAGTTTTCTTGTGAGCCAGCTGTGGCCCTGATTGCAAGGTTGATACTTTTTATTATGCAGTTTGCTTCCTGGTTGGCTTGGCACTTATCGCCATAGCCTATAGACTTGACTTGGACAGATAAAATACCTCAAATATCTGTGCTGCTCTAAGAGCCCTTGCACACTGGGGCGGTTTGCAGGCGCTATTGCGCTAATAATAGCGCCTGCAAACCGCCCAGAAAGTGTCGCTCCTTGCATTCCAGTGTGAAAGCCCCGAGGGCTTGCACACTGGAGCGATGCGCTGGCAGGACGGTAAAAAAAGTCCTGCTAGCCGCATCTTCGGAGCGGTGAAGGAGCGGAGTGTATACCGCTCCTTCACCGCTCCTGCCCATTGAAATCAATGGGACGGCGCGGCTATACCGCCGGCAATGCGCCTCTGCAGAGGCGCTTTGCGGTGGTATTTAACCCCTTCTCGGCCGCTAGCGGGGGGTAAAACCGCCCCGCTAGCGGCCGCATACCGGCGGTAAAACGCCGCTAATAATAGCAGCGTTTTACCGCCGACGCCGCCCCCCGCCCCAGTGTGCAAGGGCTCTAAAATATATAGTTTAAAACAAAGAGCATTTTCAAAGATGGTAAATCAAAAGAATATTTCAAAATGCATGACCCTGCAGAAAAACATGTATAAAACAATATTCTACAAATGGACACCCTATAAATAAAATCGCACAATTTCCCCAAATGTCATAACCTCTGGTCCCTGAATACTGTATGCCAAAAATGGAAGGAAACCTAACAAAGTACCCTAAACTGACAGGGCCTGGTCATAAAAATAAGACTGAGATGTTTATAGTGTACGTAAACCTCAACAATAAACGATCATATTCTCGCTCCCTTTTGCTCTGCTAAATATCGCATTAAGCATTTTATTGTTAAATCTGTTTGGAAAGTGCAAAAAATGCCTGTTCTCTTGTAAAATCTTGCAAAATGCCCAAGCAATTTGCAGTGCATTATTTATACATGTCAGCCAGAAGCAGGAACAAGCCCATGTGATCCATATACAGTATGTGAAGCAGGGCTAAACAAAGGAAAGAGGTTACAATACTCTACTGCCATATTAGTATTAGTAGAATTCTACTTTATAAACACTACAAAGGATTTATTGTAAGTAAACCTATTTACAGTGCGAAAACCTAGGTTTGGGGCTGACATAGGTTTGGGGCTGAGGGGGTTGTGATCAGCACAAATATGGGCCCAAACCACTATGCAATTGTAGCCCACCTAGCCATTTTTCCAGGCAGAATGTACTGTACAGGAGAATCTACAAAAGTTGCCAAAAACACTAGATTATAAACATGCAAAACCATAATATGCTGACGCATCAGAATAGGTATTGGTATTTTTTTTTTTTTCAAAAAAATCTAGAATATCCAACCTTCCATCGGGTAGGTTGTCATTTTAGCTGCATTTCAGTGAACAGAGATGGAAATAAATATATCCACATCATGTACCGATGGTATCTATGGGATCACTATTCATGTGGTATCTTCTTTAAAGAAGTCCTCATATTTCCAGCAAGACACATACAGTGATGGGATTCATCCACCCTACTTGTATTGACCATCAATAACGATTTATCTTTGTAATTTGCTTTTATATTGTACAGTGGGATAAAATAAATTGATTCCCTGCTGATTTTATAAGTTTGCCCACTTACAAAGAAATGAAGGATCTAATCGGTGTATTTTAAATAACAGAATATCAACCAAAAATCCAGGAAAAACGCATGATACAAATGTTATAAATTGAGTTGCAGTTCAGTGAGTAAAAAAAGTATTTGATCCCTTACCAACAATACTGGCTCAACAGACTGGCTACAGTATGTGCTTATTTGGTACACAGATTAGTCCTGTCAATTTTAAGAAGGTGCACCTATTTGCTATGTGTAAGACACCTGTCCACAGAATTTCTTTCATTCAAATCTCCATGGGCAAGATCAAAGAGCTGTCAAAGAACGGGCACAAGATTGTAGACCTGCACAAGTTTGGAATGGGCTACAAGACCACAAGCAAGAAGCTTGGTAAGGAGACAACTGGAGCAATTATTTGCAAATGGAAGAAATACAAAATAACCATCAATCGTCCTTGGTCTGGAGCGCCATGCAAGATTTCACCTCATAGGGTAAGGATGATCATGAAAAGTGAGGTATCAGCCCAGAACTACACGGGAGGAGCTTGTGAATGATCTCGAGGCAGTTGGGACCACAGTCCCCAAAGTGCCATATGCTGCCATGGATTGAAATCCTGCAGCGCCCAGTGTCTGCCTCAAGAAGGCACATGTCCAGACCCGCCTGAAGTTTGCCCATGAAAATCCTAAAGAGAAGGATTGGGAGAAAGGGCTGTCTGATGAGACCAAAATCAAGTTCTTTGGCATTAACTTGACTTGCCATGTTTGGAGGAAGAGAAATGCTGACTTTGTCCCCAAGAACACCATCCCTACAGTCAAGCACGGAGGTGGAAACATTATGCTTTGGGGCCGTTTCTTTGCTAAAGGAATTGGCTGACTTTGTCGCATTGAGGGGCCAATGGATGGGGCCATGTATTGTAAAACCTTGGATAAGAATCTTCTTCCCTCAGCCAGAACACTAAAGATGGGTCTTCCAGCATGACAAGGACCCAAAACATACTGCTAAGGCAACAAAAGTACAATAACCACTTGCCAACCAGCCGCTGTCCTTATACGGCGGCAGATCAGCACTCCTGCGCGAAACGCCATAGCTGTACAACGGCGCGCTCTCATTGAACGCTGCGGGAGCAAGCCTGCGAGGCGGGCAGACTGTTTGTCGGCGACCTGCGATCGCCTAGTACAGAGGCAGAACAAGGATCTGCCAGTGTAAACAAGCGGATCCCTGTTCTGCCACATGACAGATCTACTGTTCCCAGTGATCGGGAAGTGATCTGTCATGTCCCTGTCAGCCCACCCCCCCCCCCCCCCCCTACAGTTAGAACCCACCTAGGGAACACCTTTAATCCCTTGATCGCTCCCTAGTGTTAACCCCTTCCGTGGCAGTGTCATTTTTACATTGATCAATGCATTTTTATTTTTTTGTAGCACTGATCAATGTAATAATGTCGCTGGTCCCCAAAAAGTAATTTGGGGTCAGATTTGTCCGCTGCAATGTTGCAGTCCCTCTAAATTTTTTGTTTCAAATTTTTATCATAGGTGTATTTTAACCACTTGCCAACCGCCGATATACGTCCTTACTTTGAGGACGGGTATCGTTATGGCAGCAGCTAGTTGCCATAACCCTGGTATCCTCGTGTTCAGCCGGCTACAAGTTAAGTGGTCTCTGTGGCAGATTTGCTGCGAGAAAACCTTTATCGGCGGTGGGAGAGGGGGGGGCGCCGCGCTCCGGTGCCCTCCGCCGCTTACTGGAGCTGTGGGCAGAGGCGATCGGATCCTCTCGGTGGCTGTGCATGATGACGAGTGAGGGGAAGATGGGCCCCCACCTGTCTCCATGACATTGCAGGGCGGAAGCGACGTCAAAACCTCACTTCCGGCCATAGCTCTTAAAGGGCCATTTTTTTAAATCCTTTTTTTTTTTTTTTTAATTGCATTTTAGTGTGTATATGAGATCTGAGGTCTTTGACCCCAGATCTCATATTTAAGAGGTCCTGTCATGCTTTTTTCTTTTACAAGGGATGTTTACATTCCTTGTAATAGGAATAAAAGTGACGCTTTTTCTGTGTAAAAATAAAAAAGGTAAACGTAAATTATTTTTTTTTAAACTCGTCCCGCCGAGCTCGTGTGCAGAAGCGAACGCATACGTGAGTAGCGCCCGCATATGAAAAGTGTTCAAACCACACATGTGAGGTATCACTGCGATCGGTAGAGCAATAATTCTAGACCTCCATAACTCAAAACATGCAATCTGTAGAATTTTTTTTAAACATCGCCTATGTAGATTTTTAAGGGTAAAATTTTGTCGCCATTCTACGAGCAGGCGCAATTTTGAAGTGTGACATGTTGGGTATCAATTTACTCAGCATAACATTCTTTCACAATATAAAAAAAATTGTGCTAACTTTACTGTTTTTTTAATTCAAAAAAGTTTTTTTTTCCAAAAAAATGTGCGCTTGTAAGACTGCTGCGCAAATACGGTGTGACAGAGTATTGCAACGAGCGGCATTTTATACTCTAGGGTGTTAGAACCCCCAAACGTTATACTTTTTTTTTCTAAGTTATTTTCTAGCAAAAAAAACTTTCACTTGTAAACGCATCTAAAAAAAGAGGCCCGGTCCTTAAGTGGTTAAATGATCCAGACCCTTTATTTCTTTGTAAGTGGGCAAACTTGCAAAAGCTGCAGGGAATCAGATTTCCCCACTGTATTTTCAAGCCCATCCTAATTCTCCTATAATGAGGGGCTTTTTTTTTTCTGTTTTTCCATGCAGACGCCTACAGGAGGAACAACCGCGTACATCATCTTTGCCAGCAATTCCAAATCCATTTCCAGAGCTTTGCACACCTGCAGGTTCTCCAGTACTTGCACCAGGATCATTACCTCAAAACCAGCCTGCGAGCAAAAGAAGTGTAAGTATCACCAAAACTGAAGATGCATAGGCTCAGAATAATTTCCTGATATACAACTTTCATATGTAGTGAGTCCCTTGTTGGAAATGTAAAGGTTTCAGATTTGATAGCATTGTTCATGGACTAAATATTCTAGCTCAATTGGAGAACAATTGGAGTTTATTTTAAGTAGGTCTAGTATCACACTAGAGAATCTATCATGGCATATAAGCAGTATGTAGCAGTTTTTTGTAGAGGGAAAGTTGACAACTGTACTTTGTCCAGTTATAGCACATGGGTTAATGCTGTCTCTTGCAGCAGCTTATAATTTCCTTCCCTTCTCTCGTCTAACTTTGCCTTTTGGGAATGTCTGTGTAAGCTTCTAAGGCAGTGGTTCTCAACTCCTGTCCTCAGGAACCACTAAGAGGCCAGATTTTAAGTATTACCTTGGAGATGCAGACTAGAATACTGCAATCAATATCACCTGTGATGTATTTCAGTTATCTTGCAAACCTGGCCTGTTAGTGGTCCTGAGGACGGGAGTTGAGAACCACTGTTCTAAGGCCTCCTCCTGTGTGTTTCCACAGTCATATGGTGGAAAGTGCATGCTGACCCATATACCAAGAAGTCTCTTACCTTGGTAAATGGAGCAGCAGGAGAATAAAGAAGTTGAAGTAAACCTGTGGTGTGTGGGTTTTTTTTTTTCCTGCATTCAGGTTTTTGAAAAAATACAGCTTTAGAAAGACAGTTTAACTTCTGCATATCCGAGATCTGGGGTTGGCAATGCGTTGATTGTGATCTACCAGTTGTCCTTAAAACAGGTGACTGGTAGATCGCAATCTCTCAATCTTGCAGTCCCTCCCGTGCCAACCTGCAACTGGCAGAGCTGTGCTGGGAACCTGTCAAAAGCTGGCAAAGGCATTCCCCACCCCCACAGCATGCCCTGCATAGGTGTGGCTGTGGGGTAGGGGAAGCCTCTGCCATTTATACAGCGGGTGGGTTCTGGCTGCGGGGGTGAAGAAAATCTCTGCATCCAATGACAGTGAGCAGGTTAGAGCTGCTGGGCAGGGAAAGCCTCTGCTGCCTATGACAGCGGCCGGATTCTGGCTGTTGTCTGAAGGCACCCAAGCTGATCCCCTCCGTCTATCCTAGGCGCTTTTGTATGACGACATGTGGGATGGATGGATGAGAGAGGAGGGCTGGCTGAGGTTCGCACTAGAACAGTTGGATCTGCCACAGTAGCTTGCATATCTCCAACAATTTTTGTCATCTGAGCACCCAGTGGCATGCCCCCCCCCATGTGCCCTCCTAAATGTCACCTGCCAGGCCATACTGAGCCCCCTGTACATTGCTCTGCTGACCGCCCTGTCCTGCTCACCACATCCACTGCCCTACTTTTCACTGCACACTACCCTACCTACTACTTACACTGGTCAGAGCAGAAAGCCAGGCCTGAAACTAATCAAGCAAGACAGCCTGCAGTACCAGATGTTCTGCCCTCATGATGAACGGCATCAGATTTGAGGGAGTGACCAATTACTCCCCGGTCATTGTGAATGCAGAGTTTCTGGCTGAAGCCAAATTTTAAAAGTTTTTTTTTTTTTTTTTTTCTCTCCATGCTGTCCTTTTCATTGGGGGCTTGCTAGTTGACCTAAAGGGTGCTGTGCTGCACCCTAGGGAACTTCTCTTCCTTGTTGTCCTGGTAGATTGCCACCTCTCGAAGGTTGCCTACCCCTGTCCTAGACAGCTTCTGGAACCTCTTGAATTTTAATCAACCTGACCAATGGGTTAGTTGGTCCACAAAGGGATACATTTCATCTTTTCTCCAGAGATGAACATCTGCTCCTTGTAGAAACATTTTCTGTATTTGATCCTCTTCTGATGGTATCGCTACACAGCCCAATCTTTGACCAATCCGTTGTTGGAACTAAAGTACAAATGTATAGTTTGCAAAGAGTCTAGTATGCGCTCTGCCACAAATAAGGTTGAGAATGTTGTCAATCAGAATACAGCAGTACATGGCAAATGCTTGGTGTAGAATACATTTGGGTGGCAAAAATATGAATACACTGGAGGAGAACCTCTGGGGGAATCTAGAATTGAAAAGGACCTGGGTGTCCTAGTAGATGGGCTCAGCAATGGCATGCAATACCAAGCTGCTGTTAACAAAGCCAACAGAATATTGGCATGCATTAAAAAAGGGATCAACTCCAGAGATAAAATTTCTTTATCGTACATCATGGGACACAGAGCCTGAGTAATAACTTAATGGGTTATGTGCCACCGTCAGGTGTTGACACGGGTATACTCAATACAGGAAGTTCACTCCCCTATATAACCCCTCCTTCCAGGAGTACCTCAGTTTTTTCGCCAGTGTCTAAGGTGTTGGTCACGAGTGAAGATGTGCTGAGGAGCTCCAGGAGGGATCCATGCAGGATTTAAATTTCTTCATTGCCCGGATCCATCCAAGCCACTGAGGCCACAGGATGGTACCCAGGCCTCGCATAGAAGAATGACGATTTGCCTGTAAGCCTCTTTTTTGAGGGCTGGACCCCAGGAACCAGGACTCTTTTGGTCATGCTACATTACCTAAAGTTGCTCCTGGGGGGTGCTATACAGGTCCAAAGGAGTGGAACCCCTATAATAGGGCCTCGGTCTTTGAAGGTGTACTAACGCTGCCTGCCGTGATGGGTGAAGTTTGGATATGTCTGTTTCAGCAGTATCCTGAAGCCAGTAAAAGGTAAGGGAAGAAGCATAGGAACTGCAAAGTCCACCTATACCTTTTTATTTATTTTTTTTTCCCATATGAAAACTTTGTAATGCCTTAAAGTCTCCTCTAGAGGGAGTAAAGATACGCATAGCTTGTTACGTTGCTCCTCAGCAGCTCTGTGTCCAGCTAGAACGGCGTACGTGTCCCAGTAGCAGGAGGGGGTTCGTAATTGAACTATATGTCCCCCCCCCCTCCCGATTGGGGAAACCAAGGGGCTGGGGCTGGGTGTACAGCATTTTTTATTATGTAAAAGCTGTACTACATCCTACATTTGGGTAGTGTTGCATGTCTGGGTAATTGAAAAACTGCTTCACACTTATAAAACAGAATATAAGCCCCAACTGCTAAATAAAAATCCCCCCCCCCCCCCCCCGAGTGGTGCGGGCGGCTTATTTATACATCAAGAGAACCGGAGCTTTGCTGTGGTTTGGGGGGTTTAGCAGCCAGCCAGCAGTGTTGAGGATTTTAATAAACATTTTTACCATGTTTTACCTGCCTGTTTAAAGCCATGTTGTGCCCATGTAAAGTGAAACCTGCTAAGAGCGCCAGATGGAGGCTGCAGCCTCCTCTCCTTCGGTTCTGCATTACAGATCCGAATGCCGTGCCTCCGCATGCGGGATAAGGTTCATTTGAAAGGAGGGCGGGTCACTGAAAGAGGGCATGATCTAAAGCTGGCGGCACTGTGTGCAGGACTCTGTGTCCACGTGGAGCACACACTGGGATGATAATCAGGCTCACACCTGAAGTCTCTTTATAAAGCTGACGCTCTTATGACAGTCTCTATCAGAGCAGCTGATACAGGAGTGCTGGGGCACGTAAGGGGTGTATACAGGCATTTCCAGTACAGGAAATACAATTGTTGTTCAGTATCAAAAACTGATCTGTATGGAAGCATCTGTTGCTAGACTATTGCTCAGCAAATAGTATTTGTCTTAAAGTGCCTCTGCTTTTGTGCTTAGCATTATGACTTTCAGAGGTACCACAAAGGTGCCAAAATTTCCACCCCAGGCGCTGGAAACTCCAGTTAATCCTCCACACTATCATCTCCGGAGATACCAGATATGGCAAGCCAGAGTGAGTCATTGGAACCTATTGGTGATGCAACTGCTTCTCACACTTCAGCCCCTGTATACGTGACTGAAGATGCCTTTTCCTCTGACCTGCAGGGCTTAGAAGGAAGATTAGTGGCTTTAATAGCATCCTCCATCCAAGTGGATAGGAAGTGTGCTAGATCCCCTTCCCCCACCTTAAATCCTTTACCAAGGGAACAGTGAGCACATGATGAGGTATCACCCTCAGGCGATCATGTGGAAAAACAAGCCGATTATCTCTCTGCAGAGGAAACTACAGTTGATGAACCTTTTGCAACCTTGCAGTCTGAGAGATTGATGGTACAAACTCTTACGGAGATGGTTTGTTCCAGTTTCATGCTACCCCCTAACAGTCAGCTGAAAGTTAGGTCTCTTCCTTGGGTTCTTTAAAACCTTTACAGCCTTTTCATGCGTTTCCGATACAGGCGTTACTAGAAAAGCTTATTTATGCTGAATGGGATCACCCGGATAAGCATTTTCTCCCTCCAAAGATTCTCAGTTCTCTAGCCCATGGAGAAATTTGCAAAATGAAAGGGAACCAGCAGTTGACGCTGATATTTCCAGTCTGAATAAAAATTTAACTTGTCCAGTAGACAATGCACAAATGCTTAAAGATCCAACAGATTAAAAAGTTGGAGTTTCTGTTAATATCCACTTTTTCCTTGGCAGGGGCCGTTACTCAGCCTTCAGTCCCTGCAATAGGCATCTGTCAGTCCCTAAAGGACCAGTGCAAAGAGGCCCTTAGGGAGGACCCTGCACAACAGGCCCGTGAGTTGGCCGAACTACCAAAAGCGCTATGTTCTGCCATAGACTCCATAAAAGACTCTATTCTCCAAGCGTCCTACCTTGTGCTAATACACATGCGTAGGACCCTGTGGTTAAAAAATTGGTCAGCAGAAGCTCCTTGCAAAAAAGCTTCTTACTAGTTTCCCTTTTCATGGGGAGCGATATTTGGGAATGATTTGGATAAATACATCCAAACTATTTCTAGTGGGAAGAGTACTCTTTTGCCAGTCTCCTGCGCCAGGGGCATCGCCTTTTAGGCAGTGGAGCGACGCCTCCGCCATCAGACCCTAGACGAAAACCTCAGGGTCATACCCAGGCACAAAAGACCTGGGGCTGGAAATCTGCAAAGCAGAATACTAAAGCCTCATGAAGAGGCGCCCCCCCCCCCCCCCCCTCACCAGAGTGGCGGGAAGATTTCTGAAATTCAGAAGTCTGCCAAAGGGGGATTCAGGACAGATGGGTTCTCTCCATGGTGTCTCTAGGATACAAACTAGAATTTTGGGAGTTTCCACTGTCTCGTTTTCTGAGATTAAACGTTCCCAAAGATCCAGGGAAAAGGCAATCTGTTTCAAGCATTAGACCGATTATTGGCTCAGGGGGTGATCATACAGATCCCCACAAAAGATCAAGGTTTGGGGTTTTATTTAAACGTGTTTATGGTACCAGAACCAAATGGAGGCATCAGACCCATTCTAGATCCTAAGGAATCTAAATTCATTCCTGAAAATCTGCTCCTTTCGCATGGAGTCAATCAGGTCAGTAGTTTCTATCCTACAGGGAAGAGAACTTCTGGCATCTAGGGACATGCAGATAGGCATCCCTCATCCCTATTTTCCCGCTCGCCAAAGATTTCTGCGATTCGAAGTAGAACGGCAGCATTTCAGTTTGTAGCCTTGCCCTTCAGGCTAGCTACAGCACCTCGGGTGTTCACAAAAGTGCTGGCCCCACCTCTAACCAGGCTAAAGGCACAGGGCAGAACAGTCTTGGCAACAACCAGTTACCTGGAAAGTCTGGGTTGGATTCTCAACCTAGAGAAGTCCGCCTTAAAACCGCTAAGAAAGCTGGAGTATTTGGGCCTGATCATAGACACTGCCTAGGAAAGGGTGTTCTTGCCTCCGGCAAAGATCCGCTCCATACGAGAGCTTTTGCGGATGGTCAGGTCAAAAAGAAATCCCTCAATTCGCCTTTGCATGAGGTTGTTGGGAAAGATGGTAATGTCATTTGATGCAGTTCCCTATGCCCAGTTCCATTCGAGACTGTTGCAAAACAGTATCATGTCTGCTTGGAGCAGAATGATCCAAGCTTTGGACTTGCCAATGCGGCTGTCCCCGAGAGTGTCTCAAAGCCTCGGTGGTTACTAACCCAGAATCTGCTGAAAGGAAAATCCTTCATCCCAATTATCTGGAAAGTAGTAACGACAGATGCCAGCCTTTCAGACTGGGGAGCAGTACTAAGAAGACTGTCAAAGGACAGTGGTCAAGAACCGAAAGAGCCTTGCCCATCAACATCCTAGAGATTCGGGCAGTGCATCTTGCTCAGGAAACCTGGACCTCCAGGTTAAAGAATTGTCCTGTCAGGATCCAATCCGACAATGCCACAGCTGTGGCTTATATCAATCACCAAGGGGACACGAGTCTCTGCTCAGAGAGGTGAACCATAGTCTAACTTGGGCAGAATAGAATGTCCCATGCCTATTGTCAGTTTTCATTCCGGGAGTAGAGAATTGGCAGGCAGACTACTTAAGCCGCCAGCAATTATTTCCCTGACGTTTCTCGGGCTGTTCCCCAAAGATAAGTGACTCCAAACGTAGATTTTCTAGTGTCCAGATTCAACATGAAGTTAGTCAACTTTGTGTCCAGGACAAGGGATCCACTCGCATACGGAACAGATGCGCTGGTAACCCCGTGGGATCAGTACTTACTGATCTATGCATTCCCCCCTATTCAGTTGCCGCCACGACTTCTTTGCAGGGTCAAGCTGGAAAGAAAGCTAGTAATTCTGGTAGCACCAGCATGGCCCAGAAGGTCATGGTATGCAGAAATCGTAAAGATGGCAGTGGAGGATCCATGGCCCCTCCCATTAAGGCCAGACCTGATCCCACAGGGGCCGATATTCCATCCTACTTTACGAACGCTAAATTTAACGGCCTGGCTATTGAAACCCACATTCTGAAGAAACGTGGGCTTTCCAGGTCAGTTATCTCTACTTTAATAATAATAATGCAAGGAAACCAGCTTCCAGAACTATATATTAGAGTTTGGAAGGCTTATGTTTCCTGGTGTGAATCCAAGGGTTGGCACCCTCTGAGATATATCATAGGCAGAATTCTTGCCTTTCTACAATTATGCCCTGTACACACGATAGGATTTTCTGACGACAAAATCATGGGATTTTTTCTGAACGATGTTGGCTCAAACTTGTCTTGCATACACACGGTCGCTCAAAGTTGGTTGGAAATTCCAAACGTCAAAAACGCGGTGATCTACAGCACGTACGACGAGCCGAGAAGACAAGTTCAATAGCCAGTGCTGCTCTTCTGCTTGATTCCGAGCATGCGTGGCACTTTGTGCGTCGGAATTGTGTACACACGATCAGAATTTCCGACAACTGATTTTGTTAGAAAATTTGAGAACCAGATCTCAAATTTTGTGAAGGAAATTCCTATGGAAAATGTGTGATGGAGCCTACACACGGTCGGAATTTCCGACAAGGTCCTATCACACATTTTCCATCAGATCCTGTCATGTGTACAGGGCATTAGGCGTAAAGATGAAGTTGGCCCTGAGTACTATATAGGGCCAAGTCTCAGCTTTATCGATTTCTATCTCAAAGACTGCTTGCTACGCGTTATTTAGTCCGGTGTTTTTATGCAAGGAGTGATGCAGATTAATCCGCCAGTTAAATCACCCTTGAGCCCTTGGGACTTAAATTTAGTTTTGTCAGTCAAATCGAAACCAAATCTGTCACCTTCTTCCTCAGTTGGCACAGTTTTCTGATTACACTTCCCAAAAGGTACTATTTTAAAGTAGAACAAAAAGGCACTATCTATTTTTGGATAGAGTAAGAGGGCTGTAACCCATGTCGGGTTTTTTTGCCATGTGTGTCCAATTGTGGAGATTTCTCCTCACCCCCGGTCCCATAAGCAAAATGGGGAGAGGAAACCCCTCTAAAGTGAGGGAATCCCAGGGTGTCAAGCAGGGCCACCAGAGCAGTGTTCCAATTGGAAGATTTCCCCTTTATTACTATTCTAAAGACAACCCAAAACTCTTTTTTTTTTTTTTAAAAAGTAACTAAAAAGGTATAGCTTTTTTTTTTTTTTTTTTAACTTTTGACAAGAGTGGTAAACTGGACAGACGCGAATCTAACTCAACAGGGGCACAGGCAGAAATATTAAAGGTATAACTTTTTTTTTTTTTTTTAATATTGCTGCCTGTGCCCCTTTTGAGGAAGATTCGCGTCTGTCCAGTTTACCACTCTTGTCAAAAGTTTAAAAAAAAAAAAAGCTATACCTTTTTAGTTACTTTAACCTTCAAAAAATAGGATTTTTATAACGGCTTACCTGTAAAATCCTTGGAGTACATCATGGGACACCGAGCCTTAAGTAATTAATGGGTTATGGGCCACAATTAGGTGTTGACAGTGGTATACCCAATACAGGAAGTTCACTCCCCTATATAACCCCCTCCTCCTTCCAGGAGTACCTCAGTTTTTGTAGCCAAGCAATATACTTTACTTTTTTCTTTTTGTTAATGAAGGGTCTACCTGGTTCTCCCATACAGTACACCCCCCGCCATTGCCATTATGCCCACCCTCCACACCTTGTGACCGTATCCCCCGTTAATAGACTGTGGCACTGGCTGACGATTCAGGTTTGCACAAACTGCCATGTGATTTTATCGGCAGCAGCTGTGTAATGTTTATATTGTTTTGCCTTGAGTTTGACTTTAAGCTTCGTGTAACAAGATTGAAATCTGCTAAACCTGCCTTGGTGTTTTTAAATTGAAACTTGTCTTATTTTTTTTGTACTATCATAAGATTACCCAGACCTGTTATAAACTTTCACTTTTGAGATTTTATTTAGCTTTGGGGCACATTTTATTCAGGCCTTTACTTGCTAATGAGCAGTGACAGGTTTTGGAACAATTGGCAAGAAGTGCACCTCTGACTTTCATCCTGCCAGTTCTACCCACATGGAGATCCAATCTGGGTGGCTGTGCTGACCTAGATTTTTCCTGGAAAGCCCTCTAGTGCCATCATTCTATCCCTTAGCAATGCAATGCTGTGCAATGGCTCACTGGAGCTTTAACAGACAATACAGATGCTGAGGTCTTTCTTGTTGAGATCTTGGTGCATAAAACTGTATAGTTCAGCGTTCATCATAAACCTTTCCAAAATGCATAATCTTGTAGAAAGAAACATATTATAAAATTTTTTTTTTTTCTCTTCAAATCATAAGTATCCGAGCAACATTGCATTTATATTGATTTAGGCTAATAAATATGGGGACCTGTTAATGTGGAAAATTATTATTAATCAGGATTTATATAGAGCTAACAGTTTAAGCAGTGTTTTACAATGTTAGGGCAGACAGGACAGTTGCAATAAAATTCAATACAGGAGGAATCAGAGGGCCCTGCTTGTTGAAGCTTACAATCTAAAAGGGAGGGTCAAGTAATACAAAAGGTAATAACTGGAGGATGTGCTGATGGAGAAAAAACTAGTTAGGTCAGGGAAGAGAGGGGTCGTGCGTGTCTGGATACACAGAGCTCTGACTCTGCTTGGGTGCCTCCTGTAGCAAGCTGCTGGCTTAGGGGCACTCAAAGGAGGGAGGGGCTAGGAACAGCAAAGGGGACCCGAGAAGAGGAGGATCCTGGCTGCTCTGTGCAAAACCAAACTGCACAGAGGCGAAGTATAACATGTTTTTTACCTTTAAAATCACTTTAAGCTGGACAGATGAATGAAAATGGCTTTAAAACTTTTGGTGGATCTTTCACGCTTTTGTGAGATAACTGGAGGGATTGCGAAGGTGTTTTGAAAGGGAATCCTATTTATCTGGCGAGCATCATTTTTGTTAGCGTTCACTTGTGGTTATTGGTTTAAAGGGACACAAACATTTTCTTGTGAGTGCTGTTTACACCCACTTGGTGAAGGGGTGTATATATTTGATAAGTAGAGATGGTGGCATAAACTGGATTGTCCTTTATTTTTGCGTGTAACCTTTTTAGGGGATTTTGGGTTTATGCAAGCATACTACACTACTGCATCTTTTCTCTATACCATTCCTAAGTCAACTGTATTGACTGCATGAGTTTGGAGTAGAAAGGTGATAGTCGAACATTGGGAAGATTTTATTCTTGATGAGCTAACTATAACAGTTGGTTTGCACAATAGTTTGTTTAGAGACAAGTTATCAGAAAAAAAAATCTCCATTCTGTAGCGTGTATAACTTGTAAAACAAAGTAGTAAACTGAGCCTGTTGATCAGGAAGTTGGTCCATTGAGTGAAAAAATACTGACTCTCTGGCCTGCTTCAAAAAACCCACTTGGAAAAGTGTCCTTTGACTTGCCTATTCATAAGGTATCAATATTTTCTAGTGAGCCGCCACCCATTTAACTCACAAGGATCTTGGTGGAGAAGTTGTGATTGGAGGAAAAGGATAAATGCACTTGAAAGGATGTATTTTTCATTTTAGACTTTATTTTTTCATACTTCATGTTTTGTTTCAGTTTAACGATTATCCTTTCACATTATTTGTATTATATACACACTGTTGTATGCAGTTACTGAGTAGCTCGGGGACAAAATTTCTCATTAGATTGTAGGGCACTAAGGGAGTGTTTGAATTTTACCAGCAGCTGCACCAGGGGATTAAGGGATTTTCTTATGTAGACAGCACATGGCTATAGTGCAATTTGAGTGCACGTTAGTTGCAATCATATGCACTGCTCTATGCACACTGCTAGTCCCGTAGTCTCTAGCCCATCTCATGAGTGGGGGGGGGGGGGGGCAGCTAATTACAGAGCAACTGAGTCTAACATCAATAGTTTGTAAACTGTTTGGGGGGGGGGGTCAATTTGCTGATAAAAAATAGTGTGATTAGTAGTAACCAGCATGGATTTATGAAAGATTGTTCTTGCCAGACCAACCTATTGGCATTCTGAGGAAGTGAGCTGTGATCTGACTAAAGGAAGGCCTATGGATGCAGTGTATCTAGACTTTGCCAAATCATTTAACACAGTATCCCATAAACTCTTAATCCACAAATTGAGGTCTAATGATGTTGATGAAAGTTTATGCACCTAGACGCACCAATTTTTAGAAAAATTGGTGTGATCCTCCTGTGCAACACACAAATTTCTGCCCTAAATTCAGTTTTCCCTTCCCAATCGAAAGGTCCATATGTTGAAGCTTAATATCAAGTCACCTGTAGAGACTTTCATTGTTTGAAAAGTCACATGGAACTAAGCCCAGTCTATCCTCCCACTACATTTTTACCTTTGAGAAACTTGTAGATGAACCAGGAAATCATAAACAAGCTGTTGAAGGGGGTAGTTTAGTAATTCAGAATAAGATTATCTGACCCTAACATATCATGTTGAGGGAAGATCCACTTCCTGTTTTCCAACAATCCCTCAAATGAAAGGTGGAAGCGGCTGGTAGATACGGAGTGCTCAGCAAAAAGGAAAAACAATTTTGGTCTCCCAATGCAGCACCCCCGTATTTCTACCACTTACCAAAGATGCAAAAGTCTATAGTGAACTGTACCAAAAAACTGGATTATGTTAAACAAAGTAAGCTTCACATGAAGAAATTCAGATAGAAGGGTATTCCTGAGAACTTGATAGAGGGAACCTTTTAAAAGTATAACAGACCATCCACCTCCCTCTTCTGTGAATCCCCCTGTCTTATGACACAAAATCAAGGTTTATTACAAGTTTCCATAGTGACGGTAAAGCCATTTGGCCATATTAAGAAATATTGGCACATGTTAAAATCTGACCCAAGATTGGCCTTCATTTACCGTTGGTCTCATTACATTTAGTAGGGTGCGTACACTAAAAAAAACACATTGCACCAAGTAAATTTGAGCAACCTGGTAGGTCAAAGAGCACTGATATTAGATCATTCTTTGAGAGTTGGTATTTTTTAATGCAAAAAATGTGGCTGCTTGACATACAAGTTCGTTCAACATGGGTAGACCACGTTCAAGGATAAATCTGGAAGATTATATAATATCAGGCAACGCATCACGCTCTATACCCACTTTATTGTGCGCCACACAAGTTACAAGAACATTGCAACACAGGTAACAACTGCCTCTTTAAGCTTTTTTTTTTTTTAGAATAGTTGTCACAATGGGTTAAATTTTTAGTGGGTGCGTCAGGAGTTTATCCAATTCCTGTCTCCTACAGAATTTCCCAAATCAAGGTTCCTATCGCATGACCTGACAAAGGGGTGTGCACCGAAACAAGTAAAGACAACCAGCTGTTCTTTTGGCCCATTATATATTTGTACAGAGGCACAATTTTCATACTTTTGGCTCTGCATGCCACCAGAAAAAAATTAAAACAGCCATCCAAATTAATTTTGAAGTACAGGCTTTCAGCTGGGTTGAACATAAATATAAAGTACAAATTTTAGGATCTGCAACCATTTTTACAGTCCCCTCATTTTCAGGGGCTCAAATGTAATTGGACAAATGAACATTTTTATTATTTATATTCATTTTTAATATATTCTTGAGAATCCTTTACTGGCAATTAGGGGCGTTTGCTAGGTCTTCAAAAGATCTGGGGCTAGAGCCCATAGCAGCGGTCACAAAACTTTTTGCAGGCCCGTGGGGGGGCACGCCGGAGGTAAGCCATAGTTCGCGGGCAATGGCTGGTGTTGGCCCTTAAATCATCATGGCACCATTGTTGATATGGTGTCAGGGTGATTGAAGCGCATTGTTTCTATTGTTACATTCTAATGTATAATGAAGTGGTTCAACTCGCCATAATGCAGAATCAGTGGGAGCCCTGGGCGTGTCACTTGCCCCATCTCCTGCCACCAGATGCAGCGTGTTACTTGTCACCTTCATCTGTCATCTCTGCTTCACCACCCGCTCACTTCTCTCATCTCCTCCGTCTGTCTCATGCAGCCAGCCTGCCCGCCGCTGCGGCCGCGACCTGCTGGTTAGGCAGGGACCCTGCGGCAAGAGACTCGGGGCTATGGGCTCCAGATTCGGGGCTATAGCCCCAATAGCCACCCCCTAGCGACGCCCCTGCTGGCAATGACTGCCTGAAGTCTGGAACCCGTGGACGTTACCAAAGACTAGGTTTCCTCCTTTCTGATTCTTTGCCAGGCTTTAACTGCAGCTGTCTTAAGAAGTTTGTGGGTTTTTCTGCCTTTAGTTTTGCCTTCTGCAAGGGAAATGCATGCTCAATTGGGTTGAGATCAGGTGATTGACTTGGTCATTGCAGAATATTCCACTTTTCCTTCAAAAGCTCCTGAGTTGCTTTTGCAGTGTGTTTTTGAATCATTGTCCAACTTTACTGCATTGGGCTGACAGTATATCTCTAAACACTGCAGAATTCATCCAGCTGCTTCTGTCTTTTGTCGCATCAAACACCCAGTTCCACTGGAAGCCATGCATGGCCATGCCATCACACTGCCTCCAGCGTGTTTTACACATGTGTGCTTTGGATCATGAGCTGTTCCAAGCCTTCTCCACACTTTTTTTTTTTTTTTCTTCCTGTCATTCTGGTACAGGTTAATCTTAGTTTCATATGTCCAAAGAATGCTTTTCCAGAACTTGTCTGGCATTTTTAGATTTTTTTTTTTTTTTTTGGCATAGTCTGACTTTTCTATTCAGGCTTATAAATGGTTTGCACCTTTGTGGTGAAGCCTCTGTATTTGCTCTTGTGAAGGCTTCTCTTGATTGCAGACTTTGACGATGACATGCCCACCTCCTGGAGAGTGTCCTTCACTTGTCTGGGTGTTGTGAATGGGTTTTTCTTTACCATGGAGAGGATCCTGTAATCATCCACCACTGTTGAAAATGTAAAGGGCAAAAATAGATCTAATACTAAAAAATAATGTACAGTATTATCCTAATTAAGTGCAAAATAAATAAACCATCAAAGATGTCCATAATAAACAGATGTGAGCAAATCTTGTGTATGCTTCAACACAGTGAATTATAAAGCGCAAATGTGCTTCAAGAATCTTGCTTTTATAAAAGTGCTTCCCCCGAATTGGTAAAATGCGCTCACCAGATAGCCTCGGCCACAGAATGACCACAAAACGTGACTTTTTTTAGAGACATCCTCGGTTCAATGGTATATCTCTAAGTATATCATTCCAATCAATCATGTGTAGGGGTAGCTGGATCCCAATTCAATATGCAGGTTTTAAATGTAGGTATCTTCACCTTATGTATTCTCCGCTGCATTTAACCAACTTACATCAAGTATGTCTGTGAAAAAGCTCCACCACAAAGACCCACAGAAGGCGGGATATAGTGTGATGCCGCTAATTTTTTATTGCTTAAAAATAGCACTTATAGTCCAACATAAGATCACAATCTGCTTGAGGGGAAGCAGAAGCCTGCCGGAAGCCGCTATATGACTGGCATGCATTTCACGCTAGAGCATGCGTTGTCAGGAAGTGCCCCACTGATGTGCGCTCTAGCATGAAATGCATAGAAGCGAGGCCTGACACTCATAACATTAGGAGCCCTTTACTTCCGCCTGGAAAGCTGAGACGCATTGCACACACCGCCAGTCATATAGCGGCGTCTGGCTGGCTTCTGCTTCCCCTCAAGCAGATTGTTTGTGATCCTATGTTGAACTATAAGTGCTATTTTTGAGCAATAAAAAATTAGCGGTATCACTATATCCTGCCTCCTGTGGCTCTTTGTGGTGGAGCTATTTCAGACATGCTTGATGTAAGTTGGTTTACACTCATCTACTTCCCATTTACTTGTTCCTGCCCTTTAAAGTCCAAGCGGGCGTCCCTTGAGTGCATCTTTTTGCACTTCTTTTCATTACAATGATATTTAGGATGTTGGCAGGCCAGCACACCACCCAATTCTTATAGCTTATGTCTCGGTGCATCCGGAAAGTATTCACAGCGCTTAACTTTTTCCACGTTTTTTCTTACAGCCTTTTTGTAAAATAGATTACATTCATTCTTTTCCTCAAAATTCTACTAACAAAACCAAATATTGACAATGTTAAAGGTTTGTTTGAAATCTTTGCACGTTTATTAAATAAAAGGAAAATCACATGCAAGTATTCACAGCCTTTTCCATGACACTCCTCAAAATTGAGCTCCGCTGCATCCGGTTTCCATTGATCATCCTTGATGTTTCTACAACTTGGAGTCCACCTGTGGTAAATTCAGTTTATTGGACATGATTTGGAAAGGTACACACCTGTCTATGTAAGGTCCCACCGTTAACCATGCACTTCAGAGCACAAGCCAAGCCGTAAAGTCCATGGAATTGTCTGTAGACCTCAAAGGCAGGATTTGTATCGAGGCACAGATCTGGGGAAGGGTACAGTAACCTTTCTGCAGCATTTAAAGGTCTCGAGCACAGTGAAAAAATGTAAAGGTTCAAAGATCTGCTAGATATAGTCACATCCCTGAGACACATGGGAAAAAGTTTCCCCCTCTGCAATGGGACTTTAATGGCATAAGAGTAACAAATATTTGTATTAAAATGCAAAGTTTAACCACTTCCTGCCCGGCCTATAACAGGTTGATAGCCGGGCAGTGGTTCTGTTATCCTGACTGGGTGTCATATGACGTCCAGCAGGATAACATGCTGGCGCACGCCTGCAGTGATTTGCTAGTGCGGCATGTCAATCTGACACACAATCTCCGATTGTGGTAAGGAGCCTCTGGTAGATGCTACTTGCCACATGATCAGCTGTGACCAATCAGAGCTGATCATCGCGTGAACCAGGAAGTGCCGGTAAACTGCCTTCCTCGCTTCGCACTGATGGGGAGAGTCAATCGGCGGCTCTCCACTGTCAGTGGGAGGGGGGGGTCTGTGCTGTTAATCAGCATAGCCCCCATCAGATGTGCCCATCAGCTGCCAGCAGTGCCCCATCAAAGTCTGTCAGTTCCTGCCACAGTGCCCAGCAGTAACACCTGTCAGTACCTCATCGGTGCTGCCCATCAGTGCCTCCTATTGGTGCCCATCAGTGCTGCATATCGGTGCCGCCTCATCGGTGCCCATCAGTGAAGAAGAAAACTAAATTTTATGGCTGACTAAAAATTTTTTTATATTTTTTCAAAAATTTGGATCTTTTAGTTTAGCAAAATATAACCCCAGAGGTGATCAAATACCACCAAAAGAGCTCTATTTGTGGGAAGAAAAAAATAACGTTTGGGTACAGTGTTGCATGACTGCACAATTGTCATTCAAAGTGCAACAGTGTTGAAAGCTGAAAATTGTCCTGGGCAGGAAGGGGTAAAAGTGCCTGGTATTGAAGTGGTTAATTTTACAAAAAGTAGAAATGTAATTATCAAAAATACAGTACACAGTAAAATGCACATATTACCACACCATTTGTTCACATAAGTTATTCAATGTTTAAAGAAAAGTTGTTGTAACATATCCATGTTTCAGGGCCGCTTGACTCCTTCCTCAGGGGCAGTCTTTTGCAATTTGTGTAGGTGCAGTATTTCTAAATGTTTAGGTCATGTTAAAAACATTTATCAAACTCTCTATATATTGGTGGCTCCTGTAGCTGTGGGTTTAGAGACAATACTTGGTGTCCTCAAATCCATGAACCCACACAGGCCATAGTCCATAAAAACATAACCATTTCAAATAAGTGCAATCTCCGTTGACCTGTATCCCAAACCAAACAATACCGTGAGGAAGATGGAAAAGGTCTCCAGAAGCAAATCGCAAGAGCCCCAAAAGGCTATGCACTGGGACAATATGGTGTCACTGAGGAGAAAGTAGACAATCAAGAGTATGTATGTGCTTCAACAAAGTATTGAGCAAAGGCTGTGAATACTTGTGTACATGTAAATTTTTTCATTTTTTTTTCCTTTATTTTTAATAATTTGCAAAGATTTCAAACAAACTTCTTTCGCATTGTCTTTCTGAGGTATTGTTTGTAGAATTTTGAAGAAAATAATGAATTTAATCCATTTTGGAATAAGGCTGTCACATGAAATGTGGAAAAAGTGAAGCGCTGTGAATACTTTCCGGATCCACTGTTCTCCTTGGTGAAGAGATGCTTAAGAGGGGATATGATCGTGATATACAAATCTCTTAATGCTGATTCCAACATTGGGAGGAAACTATTCAGTCTCGGGTCACTCAAGAAGGCACGTGTCCACTTAATGAAGTTGCACAGGAGAAAATCCAACCTTAAATGGCTTAGGGTTTTGTTTTTTACTGACAAAGCAGTAAGGACATGGAACGCCCTTCCACAATTGGTGGTTTCAGCAGGAAGTGTCACAAATTTAAAATAAAAAATAAACTATACACGCTCACCTAGGTGGACTGGAGTCTTTCTTCAACCTTACCAACTATGTAAGCTGTTAATGAGCCAGTATATCCTCTCCCCTTCCAGGTTTTAATTTTTGCTAGTGTCCTAGTGAATGGACATCTTCATCTCCTGGGAAAAGCAAATTACATGGTTGCGGTTTGCAACTGGGAGCTCTCAAGACCACCGCTGCATTAATTGGGACTTAAGTGAATCTGGCCTGTGTAGGGGACCTCCTTTTGGATTTCCCCCAGGGTTCTCCACTATGGAGATTATGCTACAACACTTTTGTATCTGTCATGGGTATCCAGAGAGACCAGCACTGCAATTACATTTTGTGTTGTGCTTTCTGGCGTGTCCAACTGGTCTCCAGATGTGTGGTTTAGTGGTGCTAAAGTAAAATTTTTCAAATTTTTTTGCCTTAATGCACTCTTTATTTTAAGGTTAAAAAAACTCCACACTACTTCTCTCCTGCCTGTTGACACAGCCTGGCTTGGGAGAGTGCCTGCACAGGTGCCCCATAGCACACAGCTTGCTGAGGGGACACCCGCAGGAAGGAGAAACTCCAGAAGAGGAGGCAAGGGACCGCTCTGTGCAATTCCATTGCACTGAACAGGTAAGTTTAACCTATTTTTAATTTTAATAAACTATTTTGTAGTGTCTCACTGTACACCATGTCCTTGATTGAGAATAGTTTCAATCTCTCTGCCCCTATCCTGCTTTGTGTTGAGTCCTGCCAATGTCTCTAACAATTAACAGACCTTGACACTGCTCTGGAACAACTCCTCTCTCCAGGAGTCATTGCCATTGTTTCAGAACAGGAATGGGTTCAGGGTTTTCTACTCGCATGTTTATGGTTTCCAACATCAAGATACACTCCATTCTTGATCAATGTCTATATTTGAGTGCAAAATTTCAGCATGGAATCCACCAGGGCAGTCATTGCTTTCCTTCAGGGAAATGTACTGTCTGTGGCTATAAAGGATGTTTACTTGCATGTCCCCATCTTTCCAGTATCAGTGCTACCTGTGTTTTGCTGTGGGCACACCATTTTCTAATTCAAGGTGCAGTGGAAAGTCCAAAGTTACTGACTGTTGGCCATTGCCCAAAGTGCTGTTCAGTCTCTCTTGTGGTTCAGTTAAATTCTGAACTTTTAAAAGGTGGTGCTGGTACTGACTCAGTTGGTAGTATCTAGGCATTTCCCTAAATGCCAGTTTGCTAGTGGTTTTAATTCTGTAAAACCTCTGAATCTCTGCTCTCATGTTCATCTTTTGCAGTCCAGGAGTCCTTGTTGCATGAGAGTTCTGGGCTTTATGATGGCCTCCTTCAAGGCAGTCCCATATGCCCCATTTCACTAGCTTTGCAACAGAATCTGGCTGAATGAGACAAGATTGTCTCTGGAATGCAGATTTGCCCCAGGGCAAAGTTATCTTTGGCCAGGTGGCTCACAAGTCCAGGCTTTTAGTCGGGAATGTCTTCCTTCACTAGGTCTGGAAGATTCTTGATCTGATGCCAGCCGGATAGGCCGGGGAGGTGTCCTGGACAACCTTTTCAATGAACCTCTTGATGTAAAGATCATTCAGCCTGGATTCAGTCAGTGCCTAAGCAATGCCATACAATAACTATTGGGCAGCAACCAGAAGTCTTGTGGCTCTGTAAAGCCAACCTGATTCTCTTGGGCAGAACTTTACATTCCTGTCCTGTTAACATGCACTTTCTAGGTGTTGAAAATTGGCAAGTGTACTTCACTAGTTGACAATGTCTGCACTCAGGAATTCTCTTGTTTCCAGGTCCAGGGATCCTTTAGCCATGGCAGTGGACGCTCTGTTTCTGATGTATGTATTTCATCCTCTGCAGCTTCTTCCTCACCTGCTCCACTGGATCGAGATGCAAGGCATTCCAGTGATATTGCATCGAACAAGAGGGTGTGTTGCTCAGTTCTATATCCGGTCCCTGGCAGACTCTCTCTGTGGGCTCTTCTAGAGCATCTGAATCTTCTGTTCTGTGTTGTGGTTTACAATCCAGTTGTGTTCTTTGGCTTTACTGACATGGCTGTGGAAGCCAAGGGTCCTAAAGAATGGGGATCAATCAGATTCAGTTGTTCCTATGCTTGTAAAAGCTACGAAATTCACCTTTTTGCTAGATGTACCATTGAATACCGGAAACCATTGAGGCGATTTCATCCCCGTTAGTAGAAACAAAATTATACCCATGCTCAAATCCATATATCCCATCAGGTGCCAAAGGGGTGTGATCACATTCATACCAGGTAGTAATGTGGGATTTTTTTTTTTTTTTTTTTTCCCCCCCTCCAATCCGGTCTGGACCATCAAGTGTTGAGCACTTCAGTGGCCAAATTCCATCCCTAATGATTGCCTCCCAGGTGCTGCTTGCCTCATTCTGAGTAATTCTGTACACAAAGGCTTTGATCAGTTCCCCCCCTCTATGAACACTTGTGACTCTCTAGATTTGCCCTGAACCATGAATTTAAATACAAAATTAAATACTGTAATAAACCACTGCATTGAAGAAATACTGGTTGAATTCGTAGAGTCAAACTAAAAAATGAAAATATTACACTACAAATTATTACATACCTTAACCTAATGCTAACATAACTACAACCTAAAAATCTGAATCGTAAGTTCAGATTAACACTGAAGAATTATAAAATTTGATGGCCACAGGCAAAAACTATTTCCTTTGTGGCACCGTGGTGCTTCGTGACTATACCAATCAATCACTGAAGGTATTCAGACTGACTAGTGTGTTGTGGAGTAGGTTGAAGGAGTTGTCCTAGATTGGACATACCTTGGACAGCATCCTCCTGACTGTTAGATTTAAAAAAAAAGAAAAAATTCCACGTTCAGTTTTACAAGGTGGAAGTTTGGCCTCAGCTGATGCCGACTTCAGATGTAAGCTGTGAACTGAAACAAGCCCCAGTTTCGGGGGGTGTGGTGTTTTGGTTTTTTATATATGCTCTGGTCTCAGAAGACCTGTCAGTGTTTTGTTTGCTGTTGCCCACCCTTTCCTTGACTGATTCACATATTCCAATTGTCTTTGATCCTGCAACCAAAATGACTTGGTGTAAAATGCTTTTCTCAGTTGATTAAGGGACACAGGTCCCTCCCCTCTTTCACACCATCCCATCTTCAGTTGCTTTGCCAAAAACTGAGACTTGCTGGTTGTGGGAGGGTTTATATTGCCCGACTGATACTTTTCAGTGTCCAATTCCCCTGTAAGCAGCAATATAATCCAATTGTCTCCTAATATCTTATCTGGAGTCCCTTACTCAACTCCAAGAAAGGATTATACAGCAAGTTCCTATTTCTGTCCAAATGTTTTAATTTAAAAGTAGCAAAGGAACACTTGCTATGCAAGGTAAGTCTATGCCAATCATGCCCTTAAGATCCCTTCACACCTGGGCATTCCGGAATTGCGGGCGATTCTGCCCGAGATTCCAGAATCGTGGCAAATTGTGGGATGCATTTGAGATGCCATTACTTCTAATGGCACCCCAAGCATGGTGCGATTTTTGCCCTGTAAAGCTTGATGCTCAAAAAAGAGCAGGAGCTTTTTGGCGTCAGCAAAGCAATTTGCCATGATTGCAGTGCAATACAATTTATGCCATTAGAAGTAATGGCATTGCAAACGAGTCCCCCATTTTGACAAGATTCTGGAATTGCAGGCAGAATCGCCTGTGATTCCGGAATGCCCATTTGTGAATGGAGCCTGAATGCTGTGTCTATTGAAGGTGAAATATGTTCAGACACATTTTTATACTGTAGAATAGGCTGCTTGCATGAAAACACAAATTGGATCCGCTTCAATGCAACTTGGGGTATTAAACCAGTTTGCAGTGATCAAGCCATGCTTGATCACCACAAACTGTTTAGATTTGTTTTTGTTGCATTTAAAATGGTAAAAAAGCACATCTTGCTTTTTTGACGCATGCACAAACAGATGTGGGCCTAAGTCGTGCAAGTGCTGTAACTAATAACATGTTAATTTCTGCTTAACTAACTACTTTAAATTAAAGTGTTTGTTAACCCACATGTGCAAATCACTGACAGCCCCTCTATTAGAGCCTGGCATAGCATACACAAAGTCTTTTTTTATAAAAACGCCTTGTAATCACCTATTTGGGTTGATCTTCAGGCCGGTCAAATGACTCACGGCCGCTGTTCACATCCTATTTATAGCTATAGCTTTATAGCTGCCTAACTATATTGGAGGGGCTGGCAGTGACTTTTTTTGTAAACTTTTATTTGTACTAATGGAGACGGGAATGGGATGTAGACGGACACAGAGCTAGGGGAGAGCTGAGAGAGCTGTGAATGACAGTGGGACATGCACTGACCATGGTGGCCAGGCCTGATTTTCGTGGTCAGCGCAGAGGGGGATACAGGAAGTGGCAGGTTCAGGGAGTTTTTTTTCTACAGTTTAAAGAGGGGCAGATTACACAGCACAAGCACTGTGCAGTTTAATCTGCTTTAAAGTTACCCTGACTGGGCGTCATATGACATCCAGCAGGGTAAGCAGCAATCTGACAGACGCAAGACAATCTGCGGCTTTCCAGCGCAGACCCCCCCACCCCTGTGGATGTCTACCCAGGACCACCAGGTATGCCACCCTAGACCACCAGGGATATGCCAATCAGTGCCCAGGCAGCTGGCAATAAGTGCCGATTTTAAAAATGCCTGCCAGTGCCACCCATAAGTGCCTTTCAATACCGCCCATCAGTGAAGGCGAAAACTTACTTTTGTACAAAATTTGTTAGCAAAAAAAAAAACGCATAGGTGATCAAATACCATCAAAAGAAAGCTCTATTTGTGGGAACAAAATGATACAATTTTTGTTTGGGTACAGTGTTGCATGACTGCGCAATTTTCATTTAAAAAGTGACAGCGCTGAAAATTGGCTTGGGCAGGAAGGGGGGATATGTGCCTGGTATTGAAGTGGTTAAGGGACCAGGATCAATTTTTTTTTTTTTTTTTCGGTTAAACACTTTAAATGCGTCTTTATTAGTTGAAAGTTGCATCTTGGTAAATTTTTGCTTTTGCGCAGCTTTTTGTGCACCTTTCTTAAATAGTTAGTTAGTTTTCCATAAAATATCGTTTAATTTGAGGAAAAAGCCTTTAACACCCTCTGTACATATGTATTGAAAAATGTGCAGGAAAATGGCTTGAGCAGTTAATGCAAATCAATCTACCTGCATTTGCTCATTGGCACTACAGCCTAAACTGCTGTTCTTTTTAATGTTTTAGTGTACATATACATTCATACCTAAAACAAGCTCTTTTTTTTTTTTTTTTTGTTTCTTCTGACCCCATCTGCAAAGGGAAATAGTTATCAAGCACACCAGAAGTTTAGATGCTTAGGTTGCATGTGGATGACATCAGCTGCTTCCAGGCAGGGCTATTGTGTGTGCAGTTTGGCACAGCAATCAGGATTCAGAGTACACGCATGCTTTTGGCAGAGATTCGTCCCCCCCTTCTTCTTTATTTTTTTTTTTCTTTCTTTCTTTGAACTTTTTATTATCTTGGGGGTTTGGATATTAACATGTGGGTGGTCATAAAACATGTTTTTTCTGGGGTGGGAATTTTTTTTATAAATGCTTAAAAAAAAAAATCTGGCAAGTCTGCAAGAGTGTGTGGGAAATGATTACATCAGTCAGAGGAGAACTACGATTGGTCTGCAAAATGTGGTTTGATTCACAACCTAAAAGATTGACTGTGTAACCCTTTGAGAGGAGGTCTGGAAGAGTTGCCTGCCTTTCCCCAGGAACAGTGCCATGTAAGACTGGCTACGTGACAGGTACAGTACAGTAATCCGTTGACACTGTGTATTCTACCCTGAGTGTGCAGCTTTTAGTCTGCAAGAGGGGCCTGGAAAGCAAAAAAGGAAAAATATAAATATTTCAAGAGGCAATCTAGACTTAAAATGCCATCTTGTTCTCCTGATTGCTGCCTTTTCCATGCAGTAGAGGTAAGATTTTTCATATTAAAATTCTGATGATATCTTCATTAGTTTGTGTTTCACTCGCTACACTGAGTGCATTAGTATATGATATATGCACCTGTATATTCACCTACATATTTGTGTATGTAGTACATATATCATCTTTGTTTTAAACCCATTTGAGCTCATCCTTGTGCACAAGTTTAAATCCTATAGAAATTATTTAACACCTTTTTAGTGTGTGTGCATGCATGTGTTTCACATTATAGCTTGGGCAACCTTCTTGTATACATATGTGAATTTATAATATGGGCATTTTTTTTAGATCTAGATGTAATTGTGCAAAGGTGCAAGACGTTCCTGGGTGCCAGTTGTCATGCATGTCATAAATATGATCTTGCAAAGGGAAAATTACATAACACAGATAAAGACGTGCATTGCAGGATAAGCAGAACAGTATGTGCTGTGTAAGCATAGGACAGAGTGGCTTTTTAAATTGCATAGCCTAATTGCAAGAGTCTAGAAATTTGTAAGGAAAGAATATAAAAATTTTAGCAATGCAAAAATATACAGTGAAGCCTAATTTTCAGGTTGCAATTTTTGACGGAGTGATACAATGCATGCTCTTTAAACCTTACAAAAAAAACACCAGTATTATAAAAATGTTAGTTATAGCATCAGATCTTATTTTTTCCAGTTGAACTTTTTAAATGGGCAAAAATACCAAGGATATAACCAGTTTTTAAACACTCAGCCTTTTTAGAAAGTTGAAAAAGTAAGATTCACTTATTACTGCAGCGCAAAGTGATAGTACAGCTTAATTAGTTCACAGGATTCTAAAGTTTCACCCATAGTGGTAGCATGATATGTTCTTAGCACAATGACCTTAGTGAGGCAGAAGACAAGGCAAGGTTATTAATGCATTGTGATAGAACATCAAGCTATTAAGTGTGTCCTTTATGTTACAGGTTGTTAAAGTCTTCAGTGAAGATGGGACAAGCAAAATGGTGGAGATTCTAGCAGACATGACAGCCAGGGACTTCTGCCAGCTGCTGATTTACAAAAGTCATTGTGTGGATGATAACAGCTGGACGCTGGTGGAGCACCACCCTCACCTAGGATTAGGTAGGGAATGGTCAAGGAAGGTGATCAAGATGTAATACTGCTATATTTTGTTTTACTGGACTTCTACAAAGCATACATGCTAAGCCTACTTTTATGCAGGTTTTATATTTTTCTTTATGCTTAACATACTTTTTTTACTATTGTAATTACACTATACTGTAACTGCACTTTACCCAAACAATATTTTCTCTGGCAATTGCCGTATAGGATTCTGTTTATCGTTCTAAATTGGCACACCCTGCATTTGTAAGGGCTTTCCAATTTTAAATGGAGTCGGGGTTCATTTACCAGAGGCAAACAGGCTGTTCACTTTGCAAGGAAATCTTCCCCAAAGCTTAGAATGCACTTTTACTTTTTGCTGAGACTACCCAATCACAGGCAAAGAAAATAAACAGCATTTTTGCCTGCACATGATTAGATGATGGAAGTCAGCAGAGTGTCACCTCATCTGCTAAGCTATGGTGAAAATTCCCATGGAAAGTTTAGCTTCCCTTGTTAATGAACAGTTCAATTGCCCTGTGTAAATCAATTACACTGTTTTCAAATAGTGTTCATCCAATATGCAGCAACTACCTTGATGTATAATTTCTGATTACAATCAATGGGTAGATAAAATAAGATCTTTCAATACAGTTATATTAAATGTGTATATAATGTTGGCTTCGACTTTTTTAGTTGTAACTATAAACTGTTTATTTTTATTCCTTTTTGTCACCTGTTGTGAAAATGCAAATGTCAAATTAAGGTGTGGATTAAACACATTTTAATCTAATTGGCAAGCTTTAAAGGCTATTATAACTTCAGAGGGATTGGGGACATCGCCAAAGCTGCTTTTTTTTTTTTTTTTTTTTTTTTTTTTAACTACATCTTTTAGTGGTAAAAATGCTGCATTCCAATTACATTTAATAAGCAATGTATTTTGGTTTCTGAACTGCTTTTCTGATGCAATTTTTAACCCTAATGATTAAACCTATTTCTAGAACATAATTTATAAAATTGTTACTGAATGCAAGGACCTTTCTTAGAACTACAGAATGGCTTTACCTTTAACTATCTGGTTAAAAATATATTTACTTTGGAGTTACATTTAGCTTACTTAGGAGAAAGCAAAAGCTCCCGTTAACATGCTTATTATCAGTGTTGTGTAGTGTTGTGTTTTTTTTTGTTTGTCATCCTGTAAACCACTTGACTTTATTTTTTTCTATCTAATGTGTTCCTAAATTACACATGCTGCAGTGCCAAATTTCACAATACAAAAGCTACACATAAGCTGTATTTATAATGGCTTGAGCTGGCACCAATGGACCAGTGCCTACTTCAGCAAGCTAGGCACCGAGCCTTAATGCACTCATTGTGATAGTTTGTGACCAAATTTAGCAAATGTAGGGGAGATGGTGTTTGTGGAAGTTACAAGGAAGGAAACTTGAAACCATCAAGTTTTTGCTAGTTTTGTTGGCTTTTCATTTGGAATTGGAGACAGAAGTATGCTCGGCACTGGAAAGAGGTCAAAATGCCCAGCGCGGTGAGGAGAAAGCTTAGTATCAGGGGAGGAAAAGGGGGAAGGCTTGGAGTAAAGCAGAAGCATTGGTGGACATGAGATTTTTTTTCCATTAAATGTAAGTTTATTGAGCAGTGAAAAAAAGGAGTACGTTGTACATAATAAACACCAAAAAGAATAACAATACATTTTCCAAAGTGTACAAATAAAATTCGTGTACAGTATTATAACCCATGTCTAGTCTCTTTTTTTTTTCCCATGGTATATATGTAGAGCTAATTGGTCATGTCTTACTAGCTTGGCTGGGTCACGCTGCAGTAACTCAGCATGTGTGGCGTGGAAGAGGGCTGGTCCTCGAACTACCTCGCTACCAAATTTATTAAGTATCAGATGACGGAGTCCATTTATCCCATATTTGATCATATTTTAGAGGGCAGCCTCTGTGTAGGTAAACTAGTTTTTTGTAAGGTAATGTGTTATTGACTTCCGCCAACCAGTGCGAGAACTCTGGGGGATTAGGTCTCATCCAAACTCTAGCAATGACTTTTCGTGCAGAGAAAAGTGTTTCGTGTACAAATACCTTTTGGAATTTATCTCAGGGTCTGATAAAATTCCTAGAAGGCAGAGCTTAGGCTGTAGTGTTACAGGGGAGCCCATTGTATCGTGAAGGAAGCGCATCACTTGTGCCCAGAACATCTGGATCTGGGGGCACTGCCACAGTAGGTGAAGAAAGGTGCCGGTAGCTTGGTTGCACATTGTGCACATTGTTGATTGGTTACTCTTATATTTTGACAACCTGAGTGGCGTGAGTTATGCTCTATGAATCAAAAATAATTGAGTTAATCGGTCTGACAGTCTAGGGGACACTAATTTGCATGCGTCTAGGGCATCACTCCATTCGTCATCTGCCAGTGTGCCTACCTCTCCCTCCCACCTTGATTTCAGGGCGTAGGCCGATGTAGTAGCTTGCGGTAGCGTTAGCATTAGATAGAATTGGGAGATTAGTTTTTTCGGGTCAGGGCATTTCAGTGCTTCCATTAGTGGGTTGTTTACCAGGTAAACTTCGCCCGGTGGGAACTGAGTGAAAGGCGTGGCGCAGCTGCAGGTACCTGAAAAACATTTGGTTTGGTAGCGTATATTCCGTTTTCAATCTATCAAAGGTTTTTAACCTGCCATTATGGATGATGTGTAGTGTATAAATGATCCCTCTAGAACTCCACAACTCGCTATCAGGCAACAAATCGAATTCAGGAAGATTCGAGTTGTGCCACAGGGGAGTGAATTCATTTATTGCTGGCAGTTGAAGTCTATTCATGGCTAGGTTCCAAATCTTAGTATAGTGATAAAGTAGTGTTTTACGGTTAGCGTTCCTGTCTTCCCCAGTGGTTCTCCCCGCTATCACAGTCGATGGATCTTGTGACGACTGAGACCACTTAGGGCACAGCAAATGCAGGAATCTTTCTCTATCTGTCTTATCCACGTGGAATATTTGGGATAACTGCGCTGCAGTATAGTAAGCATTGAAGTCAGGTAAAGCCATTCCTGCTAAATCTGTGGGGTTTTTAAGTTTTTGCCAGGCGATTTTGTCTGTTGCTACCCCATATGAATGGCTTTATGATGGCTTCTATTAGTTTGAAATGTCTAAGCACTAGGTATATTGGCGAATGCCAAATCATGTAGAGTATTTTAGGTAGGACCATTTTGACCAGGTTTATTCGTCCCATTACTCCCAGTGGGAGGCGAGCACACACCTGTGTTTTGTGCTTAAGCATTGCAAACAACGGAGCTATGTTGAGTGTCTCGTAATCTGCTGGGTCTCTTGTGGTTCTTATACCCAAATATTTCATGGTATCTACTCTGTAGGGGCAGTATTGCTCTATCTTTGGACTGCGGAAAGCTGTCAAGGGGTAATATCTGGGATTTGTCCCAGTTTATCCTGAGGCAGGAAAACGTGCCAAACCGTTCTATTAGGTCCAGTGTAAGGGGCAGGGAATTCTCAGAGTCGTTAAGGTAGGGTAGGGTGTCGTCTGCGTATGTACTAATTTTTTCAGTCACGTCCCCCCTGCGAAGTCCCTTTATTTCCGGGTGTGCCCGGATGGCTATGGCCAGGGGTTCTGCCGCCAATGCATATAGTAGAGGCGACAGAGGGCATCCCTGTCTCGTGCCCCTGGACAACAAGAATTGATCGGATGGCCATCCATTCGCTAGTACCCTTGCCGATGGAGATTGGTATAAAAGTTGCACCCATTTTGTAAATTTTGGGCCGAAGCCAAACCTGCCCAGACACCTCCACAGGTATCCTCATTCCACCGAATCGATCGCCTTGGCTGTGTCCAAGGCGACGATTATTCTTGACCCTACGTTGTCATGTGTGGCCTGTAAGTTTATGAACAGTCTCCTAAGGTTGAAGGATGTATTTCTACCTGGCATAAATCCTGCCTGGTCACTGTATTAAGGAGAGGACTACTTTGTTGAGACGGATGGCTAATATTTTTGCGAGTATTTTGATGTCTACTTGGAGTAGAGATATGGGGCGGTAAGACTCGGGGATGAATGGGTCCTTCCCTGGCTTCGGGATCAATACTATGGTGGCTTCTCTCATGGACGCTGGCAGTGTGGAATCTTTAAATATGGCCTCGTATAGCTGTAGTAGTCTAGGGATCAGTATTTGAGTATGTGGAGTAAAATTCCACTGGTAGGCCGTCCGAGCCCGGGGACTTTGAAGCGGGAAGTTCCGCCAGGGCTCCTGATATCTCGTCTATTGTTAGTGGGGCCTCTAATTCCTCAAGCTGTTCTATGGAAAGCTGGGGAATTGTCAGTTCTCCCAGGAATGTTTCCATTGGGGAAGTATCTGGCGGGGCTGTTGCTGTGTAGAGCTTGTTAAATCTCTAAAAATGTCTAACTCTATGCGGTTCTGTTTCTATGGCTCCATTAGATGAGCGCAGCGAGATTACCACGGGAGGTCTGTCTTCGCTGTGTATTAGATAAGCTAGGAGTTTCCCCGCCCGGTCCCCGTGCTCGAACGACCGCTTTCTATGGAATAGTTTTCGTTTGGATTTTTTGTAGTGCAGCTGGGTCAGCACCCTTGAACAAAGTTTAAGGTTGTCAGCTCTATCTGCAGTGGGGGCCTCAAGAAATATTTTTTCTGAGTCTCGGAGGCTATCCTCCGCTCTAACTATTGCCAACTCTGACACTTTTTAGTTTAATTCTGTTGGTTAGTATCATGCGGGCGTGTTTCTTGAAGGCTTCCCATACCAACTGGACTGAAGCAGAGCCTTCATTGATTAGGAAATAGTTTCCCCATTCCGTTAAAAGGTCATCCTCCTCCGGCAGTATGGTCAGCCAGAAAGGGTTCAGCCTCCACGTCATCGGAGGACGGTTGTGGGGGACTGTAAGTGTGGCCCAATAGGGGCAGTGATCTGATAGAGACCTAGGGGAGAAGCCTGCACCTGACAACCTAGGGAGGAGCACCTTAGATACCAGTATTAGGTCTATTCGGGACATAGCTCGGTGTGACGTGGAGAAGCAGGAGAATTGCCTGTCTGCAGGATTCCTAATTCTCCATGTATCTACTAGGTTGAAATCTGATAGGAGTCTGGCAAATCTTGTGGGGTGAGACGTCACTGGTTCAGTGGTTGACATGTTAAGTCTGTCTAGGGCTGGGTCCAGTACATTGTTAAAATCGCCTAACCACACAGCCGGGATGTTAGGGTGCAGGGCCATGAAATCAAACCCAGCAGCTATAACAGCCGCGCTGAATGGTGGTGGAACGTAAAATGCCATGAGGAGAATCGGGTCTCCATAAATTTTAGCTTTTTAAAAGAACATATCTACCCGATGGGTCGATCACTGAGTCCTGGAGCTCGAAATGGGTATTTTTAGCAATTAAAAGTGAGACTCCCCTTGAGAGTGTAGTGTGCGTCGAATGGAAAGCCCATCCAATCCACGGTCTCTTAAGTACTCTATGTGCAAGACCTTCAGCGTGTGTTTCTACCAGAGCCACCACATCTGCTCTTTGTTTCTTGAGTGAAAACATCGCCGACCTCTTTATAGGCTCCCCAAGTCCGCGGATATTCCACGTAATAAATTTCAGACTAGCCATTTAAATGTGGATATGAGGTATTGAGCTCCAGAACTCAGGTCTCCCCTCCCTCCAAGCATCCCAGCACATATATCATATAGCATGACCATTATCAAATACACTATGGGGTTATTTTTGTAGCAATTGCCTATTGTAGACATTAAGTAAAACAATAAAACTTCTGCGATTCTGATGTCCCCATCCCCCCACCCCGCTCTGCACCTTCCAAACCTAGTGCGAGCTTCGATCCAGAACTGCCAACTGGGCATAAACATTGCCCAACCTGCGGAGAAAAAGTTAGATCTTGACCGTGTTTGGGTGGCAGTCACTGTGTTAGGGATACTAGTAAACTCAGGAATCCTAAGCAACATGCACAGCGCGACCAAAAACTGTGTGCTCCGTTTCAGGTGGTGAACTGTGGTACGTGGGGCGAAAATACACTGCGTACCGTTGCACATTTCAGGACTTGACTCACCACCCTTGGTGAGCACCTTTAGACATTGGTTGGCTCCGTCGGTTGCATATGTGGACCCTACTATGAAGGGTAAGAGTAAATACCTGAGGTGTGTCTCTGTGGCAGGGGGCTATAAGAGATCCGTTGGTGAAGTTGTGCCGGTTATTACAGGGTGAAAGTCTCGCGGTTTGCCGCCTGTCGGGTACTCTTGAAGAGATGTGTAGCTGTAGTGCTCGTTGGAGCCCGCCCGTACATTAGGTGTGTTTAGGGGCAGATCTAATCCAAGTGAAGTTGATGAGCAGTCTTCCATCACCAAAGGATACTAGTCAGGAGAGGGGGAAAGGGGGAAGATGAACTGTTCATCCTATAATTGTATATGGGGTTTCAGATTTGGAGTCATTCCGTGTGAAAAGTCAGAATGTAATAGGGTGAAAGACCCGGAGGGGTCACATATTAACTTGGGTGCAGAGAAGAGTATTAGAAAAGCAAGGACTTATCTGTGGGCTTCTCTCTGTTCCAACCAGGTTATAGCGGCTTCTGGATCCTCAAAGAAGTGTGCTCTGTCTTCTCCCTCCACGCGGAGGCGGGCCGGGAAGAGCATGGCATACTTGATTGTTTTTTATGCGAAGGCGCCTTTTGACCTCCATGAATGTGCGCCTCTGCGGAGAAGTCCGAATAGACAGCTATCATTTTGTTTCCGAAGGGGATGTTACCCTTCACTCTGCTGAGGTGGAGTATGGCATCTCTGTCCCTGTAGTTCAGGAACTTTGCGATAAACGTGCGTGGGGGGGCTCCAGGTGGTGGCAGTCTGCCCGACAGGCGGTGTGCGCGCTCTACCACAAATGTTGGGGAAAAAGATTCTCTTCCATATGCATCGCAAAGCAAGTTTTCAAGGAACGTGGGGGGGTCTTTCCCCTCTGTCCCCTCAGGGAGACCCACAAATCTAAGGTTGCATCGTCTGAGGTGATTCTCAATGTCATCCTGCTTCTGAATCAATTGGTTCACTTGATGCTGCAGCTCAGATGTTGTATTTTGCAGGGTGGGGAGGAAATCCTCCACATTGCTCAGCCTGGTCTCAGCCTCAGTGACTCTGCCTTTTAGTTTCTGGAAATCCTGTCTTACCAGTGAAATGTCCACTTTAACTTCTTCAATCCGCGCTGTGAGGGATGTCTGGCATGCTGTGACGGCTTCCTGGTATGATGAAATCGCCTCCAGCACCCTCGCTGTGTCCGTCCCAGCGGGAGGCTCTTCTTCCAGCGCGGCGGCGCCATCTTGGCTGGAGGGGTCCGTGCCTTGCCGGCGGTATTGTTCCAGCTTTGCGGCCGCCGTGGATCCCTTCTTTGTAGGCGACATGACCCTGGCTGGCTGCCGGTTCGGTGGTGGTATGTTGTGGGCTGAAGTAGGCTGTTTAGCGGTCTCAGGAGTTTATATAAGGATCAATGGCCGGCGGAGCTCTGTCTATCTGCGTCCTACTTCATGCCGCTCCAGGCCACGCCCCCGGTGGACATCAGATTTTAGTGGATTACCTACCTGGCCATGCTCTACAGGCACTGTCAGAACTATACAGCTGCTGCTGGGATTAACATTAGATTTGTACTTGGATTTAGATGTACAGAATTTCTTTTGACTCAAGGGTTTTCTGAAACACGTTATTCAACTTGCCTGCAATGAGACTTGAGGTGTCGGCACTCTCCACACTGCTGTCCTGGGGTTACTATACCCTTTGCATCACTACACTGTGCTTCCTGTCTAGTGAATAGGTCACTAAACCAAAGTGCATGCTCATAGCCTTAGACCCACACACATCTTTTCAAAAGTAATGTGCACACTCACTAGATCAATCTTTTACAAAGCCAAAAGTATACGTGAAGCTAAAAGGTGGTGGTTTGTTTTTTTTTTTTGTTTTTTTTTTAAGACCACAGGTAAGGTATTCCTCCTCGGGACTAACTTCACATTAATGCTGTGCATTAATAATCAGCAGAGCACCACAACCTTTTTTCATACATGAGCATTCGTATAAAAACATGCTAAAAATAGGGTTCAAAATCAAACCAGAATGCCCAATATATCATGGTACTGAAATAAAGGTAGTTAGACATGGGTGCACCCCCAAAAATAGACAAACATCTATACTCTATACTTGGTTTTTTGTATTTGGGTTTTTTGTATTTGGGTTTTTTGTATTTGGGTTTTTTGTATTTGGGTTTTTTGTATTTGGGTTTTTTGTATTTGGGTTTTTTGTATTTGGTTTTTTGTATTTGGTTTTTCTTTCTGTTTCTATCCAGCCTAAGACTTGCCTAACTGCAATTTTTTCCCCCCCATAAGCTTACACAAATTGAATACGGCTTGGGGGAGAAACTGGCCAGAGACATGAAATGGTCAGATTTTTGTAAAGTAAAGGACCCAAGAACCCCAACCTCCAGGGAAAATTAGTGCAAGTAGAGGGACAGAAGCTCTAATTAGTTCTAAGATCTAACTCCATCCATAGACCTATTGTAAGTGTTGTGTCCTCAAGATAGGACACAGAGGGAGAATGGCATTCCTAAGGGGGGGAACAGCCCCAGGAATTCCTGTGTAGCATATTAAAAGTGAGCACCCTAGGTGGGTTGCACGGGGAGCCAATGTAGAACTATTGGACAGAAGCCTCCCTAGAGGGGCACAAATTTTGCAAGGAAGGGCAACTTCCTGCAAAAGGGAATACACAAGTTTGGAACCAAGGTGTCATGAAGAGGATATACAAGGTCTAATCAAAACCAGTAATGAGCTGAACTTCCCTGGGTTCATTTCTGCAGGGATCTGCCAAACGACAAAAGTTTGCATGCCAAGCACCATTTTTTATTTTATATTAAGAAACCCCACACGGACCCCAAAGTTGCCCTAAAATGCGTATTGGAGCCCTAGGAATCTGTTGTGTATTGAGAAATCTTAAGCTGGATACACACTAATATACACTCTTTATTTTTCCCTTTTAGATTTACCAAAACCATATAATATGAGGTCAAACCTAAACATTTTCAATTTGTATGCAATCAGGCAGGCCCTGGCACTACATAGTTTGAAAGTAAATCTAAAGTTTAAATCTAAAAATCTAAAAAAAATTTAATTTTTGTTTGGTTTTTCCATCAAATGCAGTTTTCTTTGCCAGAATTTTTTTTCTTTGTAAAGATAGATGAGTAAAGTAGAGAATTTCTTCTAATAGTTGTTCATCACCTAAGGACGCTAGTTAAAAAAAACAAAACTGGAGCCTCTTGGAGTGGACAGGGTTATATGGCTATATAACTGCCAGTAGTTAACATGTGCTGGTGCCTGCGTATGTGCCTGAGTCAGCGGGTCCCGGGGATGAGAAGGGGGCCGATCGCAACACATTGAGGAATAGTGGGAGCGTCTCCTAGCTGTAGTCTCCAACGCCGCAGCCACCGCGCAGAGCCATGATGAGTCATAGGTCCTGTTGGCGCCTTGTGGCACTACACACGTGGGCTCACAAAACGATGCACCATGGAACAAAGCAAACCAAGAAAAACCATAAAACATACACAATGAATTATAAAAGCAATAGGCAATATCCAGTATAGCATACAAACAATTGGGGAATATGGCACACTCTGGATATTGCTATATGCTACTAACAAAAGGGTATGGGGTAAAGAAATGAACTGGGCAATAAAACAAGTCCACATAAATCAATAAGTCTGTGTAAGGAGAACAATGTGCTGTCCTTGAAAGCTGCCAGTTCAAAAGTTAAAAAAAGCTGGTGGTAAGTAGGCTTGGGTTTTTTCCTCTGCATTCCCCAGGCTTTGTTACCAGTTCCAAAGTTGCACTCGAACATGGGAGAGACAAAGAACAGCGCCTTTTTAAGTGTAGCAAGTTAGATATTTTAATAGTTAAGAATAAGCATAGAAACACTCATAAACGAGCGACATTTTTCATATACCTATGCTGAAAAATGCCGCTGGTCTGAGTGTTTCTAAGCTTATTCTTAACTATTAAAATATCTAACTTGCTCCACTTAGAAGGTGCTGTTCTTTGTCCTATATTGGATACTAGGGAAATCAAATGATCAAATCACTTCAAGTTATATAATGCAATTTCCCAGGCTAATGCATTTACACTGGCATATATGATCTTTATTGATATGTCATGGGCATGTTGCAAAACATTTTATTTATGGGATAGTTTTCAACATTTTGGAGGAAGCAGCCAGCATTATGGCAGAATATCTACCCTATTTAGAACTTCATGTTTTGATCATTTGTCCCATGGACCTTTGTTCGACCAATGTTAAATTTCCAAAAAGTCCCTGTCCTATTTATAGTTTACCTGAATCTGAGGACCTAAAACTACCTCATCAAATGGGCATTTCGTTAAATAAATGGTTTGTAGGACTTCACCTCATTGATGCCAGGTGGATACATGGCATTTAGGCGTTTAAATCCACTTTTCCTCTGGAGAATCCTTTTATTTCAGTTGCCACTCTTGGGAGCCTCTGGGATTCCCTCCGAAACGAATATTGAGACAGGTGGCAAATCTTTAATTTGTATGTGTCTACTCACTGTAGTTGGCATCTTACAGTTGTATGTATTCTTTCTCTCTTTTTTTTTTTTTTTTTTTTTTTTTTTTTTTGTTTTAAACTCTCTGGCGGATTGTTTTCCCTATATACAGAGCTACACACTGGCAGAACATTAGGTAGATAACCCTCTGGGTGCCACAGTTGGCAAAATCTAGGGGTGAACACATCTCCATTGGGTATTAGTATGTATCCAGGGACAAAATGTACATTTCCCACATTAATAAATGCCATTAAGTTGTCTTGTGTCCTGTAGCTGGAGAATAATGGCTACGATTTTATCACCTAGTAATGTAGCTCATTTAAACACAATTTCAGGATAATTTCCAGTATATTTTTAAAAATGGGTTTTTCCTATAGTAGGTGCCATTGATTAGACAAAATATTTCTAAATTCATGTTTTGAAGAATTTTTAGAACAGTAGACCTGCTAGAATCGCACATTTTAATTTTTATATAAGAGGGTGTTGCATTCTTGTAGCACTCTATTATATGCCTTCCGCAACAATGACCTGCTATAACCCCTTCGTAATGGGTATGAGCGAAGCTGTAATGCTTGGTGCTTAGTCAGATACAGTAAATGAGTACAGTTACGTCTTAACCGAATACACTGTGTGTAAGGGATGCTGCAAATAGGTGCCGGTGGATGTGCGCTCGCTGCGTACAGCAAGATGTTGCCCGCTGTCTCCTTGCGAAATAGATTTGCTAAACAATTATCCACATCTTTGAAAATTTGTAGGTCCAGGAATGTGATATCGTGTTGATCACTACTGACCGTAAATTTCAGATTAATTTTGGTCTACAAACTCCTGGAGATGGTCATTGGTGCCGGTCCATACGATAAAAATATCTATAATGCATCTTACATAATGCATGATTGGTGTATCTACATGACTTGCCTGGAAAAAAACAGTAAAAGTAAACCAGTTGTGAGTAAGAAAAAAAGATAGTAATGCCAGTATAAATTTGTTGAACCTCCATTGTGCCTGACTTTGTTCTCATAGGAATGTGCATACTGTCCCCCACACCCTGATCGCGAGATGCTGGAGTATGCCTCCACATCCAGTGTCGCAAGCAGGGTATCTAGAGGGTCCACAAGTCCCTCAATCTGTTTCAAAGGGTCCAATGTGTTCCTTATGTAGGATGGTAACTGCACCACACGGGGCATTAGGAATAATCAATACGGCTAGTTGTGTCTTCTGCAAGAGGTCCACTGTCCGCTCCTATAGGTCTTCCAGGGGGCAGGACTGGATCCTTGTGTACTTTTGAGTAGTACATAAGTTGCCTTTCTAGGAAATTGGTTATTAAGATATTTGTAATTATCCTGGTCTAACCGGCCTGATGAGCAGCATTAATAAGCATTTGACAGACTGACTTAAACGAGGATGTCTATGGCGCTGGAATGCGTCGGTACCACTCTTAGATGTCCATTCACATCGTGTTTTCATCAGCAGGATGTTGCCTCCTTTATCCGATGCTTTAATTACTAGCCCTAGATGGTTTTGTAGTTTGATAATGGCTTGATGTTGTGTACGTGTTGGGTTACTTAGAAAAATAGATGTCAACTATTTTCACGATCGATTAGTGCCTGAGAGCTTGTGAATGTGAGGAGCAATGCCTCATGGGACATGTAGTCCTGGCAAGGAGAAGGAAATGCTTTTAAAAGCAGAAGGTTTTTACCTTGCTATAGGGGAACTTTATATTCTACTTTGTGGCTTGCTATAGGGGCACTCTGAAGACAGGAGGAGCAAGAAGTGCCGACGGGGCACCCCAGAAGAGGAAGTACGAGTACTGATTACTACTTTTTCCTCAAGTATTCCCCAAAATATCAGTTACCAATACCCATTTTTAAAATCTTGACAGGTTTTTATTTTTTGACAAATAAAATTAGTTTCTTTAGCATTATGAAGAACAGTTCTTCTGTGGCTTTGAAATTGCGCTATTTCAGCATTATTCAAAGCTGCAGATCAGTGTGATTTGGACTTCTGTTAAATGAAGTCGCAATGAAAACAGAAGTTAATGCAAGAACAATGGAATCGTTAAAGGTATCAGTTTTAGTATCGGTACCACACTAGTGTGTGTGTATATAAATCTCTTCTGTCTGTCAGAGTAGATTGGATATCTTGTTCCCTCACCATATAGCTGGTTATTTATATTTACCACTGCACACAGATATGTAAAGTTTTAAAAAACCCAATTTATTCTTTAACTAAAATTTTTAGACCACACTTTTTTTTTTCTTTTTTTTTTTTTCCAATTGCCCAACTAATTGATTACACATCGATTAGTTGGCATCACTCACTGTAGCTCTGAGGAAGGCCTAAATGTTGGTTTGTGGTATTTCTGTGCCTTTTTTTTTTTGTAAGATTTGGGCGGAGTGGTTAAATGGGATACTGTAACTGTAGTTTCTAGATCCTCAGTTGTATCATCCGAGTCATCGTTCTATTCTAATGACATTAAATCAGAGGGCTAAAGTCCTGCCTGGTGAATTGTTTAGAACTATCAAAGTTCCTTTTCCAGTTTGGCTCTAAGGAGGTCCTGATCAAACATAAATTTGTAGGTCAAATTCCTAGCAAAGAGGTTAATGTCTTTAATTGTATTTGACTAGATTGGTGAAAGGACAGAAACTTAACCCAAATTTGAGTACATCCAATGCTTGTTTGGGGGGGGGGGATAAGGGGTGAGGTTCAATATATTGAATTCTACATTCGGTGTTGAAGGAAAATGTACTGATTGTGTTGCCTTGGGTGAGGTGAGGGTCCAATGTACTTTAGTGAATACTTGAAGTTGAGTGGCAGGTAATAACCTTGTCGTGTTTTAGAAATTGGATAGGAGTGATGCTGTGAAAAAAAAAATCATGCTTGCCTAGGTGGATGCAGTTCTAGCTCCCTGAGCAGCTGTTGGTCACCACTGTCTGCTCTGCCCCTCCAGCGCTCACTGGAGTGCTGGGATGTGGAGGGAGCAGCAGCGGCTGGCTCAGGGTCTCTGTGGCTTACTGAGGTGGTGCCTGTCCAGGCATGTGGGCAGATCCCGACCATATGGTCGCGATCTTTCCCAAGCCTTGACTGGCTCTGTGACATCAGCCGACAGCGGGCTTCTGCTGAAAATTAGTCACAGGCTTGTTGAACGAACTGCACTCCTTTTTAAAAACTTATACGCAAACTGCTGTTTGGGTTAGTGATACTAAAGTCTAATTTTTCTTATTAAAAATAACAAACGTGTCTATACCTGCCTGCTCTGTGCAGTGATTTTTGCACAGAGCAGCCCAGATCCTCCTCTTCTTAGGTCCCTCTTCAGCTCTCCTGGCCTCTCCCTCCTGTTGAGTGAGCAGCTTGCTATGGGGGTACCTGAGCCGCAGCTCCCTGTGTCCATTCAGACACGGAGCCGATGCCTGGCCCTACCCCCTTTCTCTCATTGGCTCACTGAATTTGACAGCAGCGTGAGCAAATGGCGCCGCGATCTCGGCCAATGAGGCAGAGTCCCGGACAGCTGAGTCGCTCGTGCATCGCTGGCTCTAGATAGACCTCAAGTAAATAGGGGGCTGCTGCACACAATGCTTATCCTAATGCATTAAGATCAAAAACCACCTGCCTTTACAACCACTTTAAAGTGGAGTTCTACCCAAAAATGGAACCTCCACTTTTTTAGATTCCTCCCCCCCTCTGGTGTCACATTTGGCACCTTTTAGGGGGGAGGAGGGAGCAGATACCAGTCTAATACAGGTATTTGCTCCCACTTCCTGGCATAGATCACAGCGGCGCTTGCAGTGACCTACGCCACTTCCGGCGCCTACACTGTCCTCCCCCGCTATATTCTGGGAGACACACGTCCCAGAAAACCGCAGGGACCAGAGAGGACACGCAGCGCGACTCGCGCATGCGCAGTAGGGAACCAGGAAGTGAAGCCGCACGGACTGATCGGCTTCAGCTGCTGACATTGCGGGCTCCCTGGACAGGTAAGTGTCCATATATTAAAAGTCAGTATCTGTAGTATTTGTAGCTGCTGGCTTTTAATTTTTTTTTTTCGGTGGACCTCGGCTTTAAGTGGAAGTTGGTTTGGGTTTGTGGGGTTTAGAGTTGCTTTTGTCTTCTGTTTTGCTTATAATTAGCATAGAGCTGCTTTGATTGGCCTTGCACTGTTTGGGAGATACTGTATACTACGCCGATTATGTCATGGAGAACTTTTTTTTGTGCTAGACTGAGGGGAGGGTGTTTTAAGTAGACGTGAAAAGATTAATTCAATGGTGTCCTTCCCAGTCGTCCTCTGTATGTTAGCCACACATTTTTTCTAAAAAGTCCTAAACAGATGCAATTTATCAAGGTGCCGGAGACTGGTAGTAGTGGTCTAGAGGAGGTTCAAATGTCAGGAACAAGATGTGAAAGTGAAGTATCTTTCATATATTCATGTATTCAATTGTAAAACCACTCTGTATCCTAGACTCCCTCCCTCGCACTAAAAATAGATGCACAGTCTTTGTAGAGCACTGGGCTATCAAGATTCCTGTGGAGTCTTTTGGCGTGCATAATCCAGACTAAGTAGGTTGTTACAGTCTCTATTTCTTCAAGATAAAATATTGAACGGGTACTTATTCCGGTCCTGCGGTGCTTCATCAAAGTCGATGCTTGGTAATCACAGGTAGTGCCATGCTTCAAATCCTCAGGGTGATATTTTTGTGGTCACAACATCAGAAGTGGTCACATAAATCGCCAGCCCGGTTTCACCGGACTTCTCCCAGCTTCTTCAGCGGCTGAATCAAAAAGCGGTCCTATAGCTACTTTACAAGACCTTTCAAAACGAGGAGTGGGCAAAGGAGTGAAAACGGACAGTCTGTGTTCATCCGATCTGCTCTGCAGACTGAAAAAAATTAGGATTTTCCTCCTGCAGAATCCGGACCATAGCGGGGACGGATGATATCGGGTGTCAGCGGATGTTCATCCTATAGGGATACATGTATGTCCATTTTTCATCCGAAAACGGATGGATGAAATACGGACATACTGTCCGCACGTGTGAAAGGGGCCTTACTTGCTAGGTGGAGAACCTCTAGGGGAATAGAGGATGGAAAAGGATCTGGCAATAGAATGCAATGCTGCAGCAAGCAAGGCTAACAGACTATTGGCATGCATTAAAAAGAGATTAAAGGTACCGTATTTATCGGCGTATAACATGCACTGTTTTCCCCTTAAAATCAGGGGAAAATCGTGGGTGCGTGTTATACGCCGATCCCCGCTATTTTGTGATCTATCGGAGCGATCGCCGCCGACATTCATATAGCGTGTATTTTTAAATATGGCGCCGCGGAGTTCGGAGGGACTCGGCGGCGCTCGTTCAGCTGAACGAGCGCCGCCGAGAACACAGTGACTGGGCGGAGCTGAGATTCACATAGCCGAGGGTTCTTGGCTCTTCTCGGCGCCGTTCAGTCCCGTTCAGTCCCACCCAGTCCCACCATTGGACCTCTGTTATGTCCATCATAGGGACTGGGCGTGACTGTGAACGGCGCCGAGAAGAGCAGAGAACCCTCGGCTATGTGTATCTCGGCTCCGCCCAGTCACTGTGTTCTCGGCAGCGCTCGTTCAGCCGAACGAGCGCCGCCGAGTCCCTCCGAACTCCGCGGCGCCATATTTAAAACTACACACTAAACTTGTGTATGTCGGCGGCGATCATGTAATGTACACTGGGGGCAAGGTTGCACTGACCACTGGGGGGCAAGGCTGCACTGACCACTGGGGGGCAAGGCTGCACTGACCACTGGGGGGCAAGGCTGCACTGACCACTGGGGGGCAAGGCTGCACTGACCACTGGGGGGCAAGGCTGCACTGACCACTGGGGGGCAAGGCTGCACTGACCACTGGGGGGCAAGGCTGCACTGACCACGCTGCAGATGGACACGATAACGCTGCATTGATGGGCATTTAAATCTAAGTTTTTTTTTTTTTTTTTTTTTTTTTTTTTTTTTTTTTTTTTTTTCCCCTTAAACTTCCCTCCTAAAAGTTTTTTTCCTTAAAATTCCCTCCTAAACTTGGGGTGCGTGTTATACGCCGGTGCGTGTTATACACCGATAAATACGGTATTTATTCAAGAGAACTGTAATTCTACCACTTTACAAAAATCCTGGTTTTGGCCACATCTTGATTATGCGGTCGCAAGCCCTCAGGAAGGATGCTCTTTAACTGGAGAGAATCCAGACAAGGGTAGCACAGCTAGCAAGGGGGCTAGAGGACCTTTTTTAGTTGAGTTATCACTACATACATTAAACTTCTCCCTGTAGAGAAGACTCTTGAGAGACGAGATATGATTGCAATCTAAAGATCTTTAAATGGTGACTGTATCATTGGGGAACTTTTTTTAGCCTAAGGTCTCTAAGGACATTTGGCCACACAATGAAGTTGCACAAGAGTGGTTCAGTCTTAAATTTGTAAGCTGTTCTATACTGTTGGAGCGGTAAGTATATGGAACTCCTCTTCACAGTTGGTGTCAGTGAGTAGATTCAAAACAACTATTGGATAAGTACTGCCCCACGCTCAGGTTGAAACGGATGGACCAGTGTCAGTGTCAATTTTTTTTTTTTTTATATATATACACTAGGGGCTCTCAAACAGTTTTGGGCTCTGGTGGCAAAATTGGGCCTAGCTTAGGGTCCTCGTTTGAGTATGTGCCCAAAGTTTGTTTGTTTGTTTGTTTGGTTTTGTTTTGTTTTCTTGATCATCAGGTTAGTTCACCTTTTTAAAAAAAATTGCTATGTTCTTGTAAAGGGGGGCAATGTTAAAGGTCCCTTTTGCTACCCACATCAAAGCTGCTACGTCTGTTTTTTTGTTTTTTTGTTTTGGTTTTTTTTTTTTGTTTTTTTACATTTTGGATTTGCTATAAATCTGAGACATCTTTTGGTGTTTTGGGTGTATAAATTGGGCATACATTTTTTGGAATTTACCTTTTATTTACACTATGGATTTAAAGGGATATGCGTACCTTTTGCATTTATGGCTAAGCACTTTATATTTATAAGGTACATTACTGTTAGGAGTAGGATATTTTGCCGTATGTATATTGTGGGTTGTTTATATAGTTTTAGTATCCTATTTTTTTTTTTTTTTTACTTTGCTATATGGCGATTGCATATTATATTTTAGTTTATTCATTCAATTTAAAGGGACATGAACCTCTGTTATATCATCAATCATTGCCTTATATATCCCAAACTCCAAAAAATTCAGCCTGGCAAAAGCTCAAGTCAATGAACAATTCCAGAGAAAAATTGAGAAATTAAATTACCAACTCAAAAAAAAAAAACATTTACCAATCACTACACCGACTATAAACTGGCCCTATACTTGGAGGTGCTACAGGACCCCAAAGACAGACCCTGAGCCTGTGCAGACTAAGTACCTTTGGTCTGGAAATTGAATCAGGGTGACAGACGGACCTACAAACCTAAGCGGAGTTGACACTGCCAGCAATGTGACAATGGGGTCCTGGAGGATGAGGACCACTTCCTGTTATGGTGCCGTATCAGTGAGGGGGCACGTCCAGAGGTTCTCTGCTTTCATCCTGGACTTAATTTCTTTAGCCGAGGAAAAGGAGCCAAAGGTGCAAATAGCTGCACTATATCCGACAGCCATCTCAGTGTGGCAACCAGGCATATGCCTCAAACTATTGGAGTGGAATATAAGGTAAAACATTGGATATCACCTAAAGCTATTATACTGAACAGCTTCAATGTAAAGGTGAATGGGAAAATAGCAGAGCGTGTCACAGAGCTGCAGTCTAAGTCCAACTCTTCAACATTTGCATCTCTGAACTGGCTTCACCTCTAGAGCCATCCTCAGCACCTGGGCCTAACTTTACATGACACTGGTGAAGTTTCTGCTGTGAGCGGATGACCTACTGTCACCAACAGAGGCCAACAAGACTAAGTGCTGGAGAAATGCAACCTAAAGAAAATAAAATCGTGGAGTTCCAAAGAAAGCACGCAAAAAACAGAGCCCCTCCTTTACATTGAATAGCATTTTTTTTTTTTTTTTAATTTAAAGATATGACACAGATACAAATATAACGATAGCTTTGCATTGCATTTAAACTGTAATGAACGCGTCAAGTATAACAGTCAAAAACATAAGTTACATGTGAGTGAAGGTCATTATTCTATTAGACTGAGATGCCACTCGCTGAAGTCTAATATAGTGTAAACATAAACCTCTGTTCCCATCACTTTTTTGTGTCTTTTTGTTGAACGAGAGAAATGGTACACACACACACACACACACACACGTGTGTGTGTGTGTATATATATATATAGTGTGTGGGTGTATATATGTATATATGTGTGTGTGTGTGTATATAATATGTATGTATACATATACATATACATACACATACACACACTCAACACTCCTGGGAGGAGGGGAGGGACAGTTGCCCTCGGGGAGCCAAGTTCGGTAATGCTGAACTGTCGATGGGGATCCTAGACGGTGAAATTCGTTGAAGTGAAAGGTTCCAATGAAACCATCTGGACTTGTGTTCCTCCGACTTATCCCGCAACACAGAGGTCAGATCCTCCATCTGCTCAATGTCCTTCACCCTTGCGAACCATTGGGCCACCGTTGGCGCAGACTGTTGCTTCCAAAGAGGTGGGATGCTAGCCCAAGCCGCATTAAGGAGATGCTTGAGGAGGGATTTGTGGTAACGTTTCCTTGATGGGGGAGTAAGGTTAAGAAGAACCGCAGCTGGATTATCCTGAAGGGAGATATCCGTGAATTTCTGTATAAGCTTAAGCACTGGCTGCCAAAAGGTTTGGAGCACAGGGCAGTCCCAGAAAATATGTAATAGAGTGCCTGGGTGTAGGTTGCAGTGGTCAGTTTGTAGAGGAAATATCTTAGCTAGCACTGAAGGGGTTCTGTACCAGCACGTCACTATTTTATATGCGGTCTCTTGATATTTGCTGCACGTAGAGGATTTCTGTGCGAAAAAGTGTGCAGTCTTTTTGGGGTTCTGTGAAGGTGACTTGCAAGTCTCTCTCCCATTTTGCTAAGAATGGGGGATCTTCGGTGCCGTGAAGGTCCAACAGGGATTTGTAGGAGGTTGATGAGGACCTCTGGATCGGTCCCTCACCCAAGCAGAGTTCCTCAAAAGAGTGGAGCTTTCTGACACAGTGGGTTGGTTTGGGCAGTGAGCCAAGAAAGTGAAATAATTGGTTGATCCTCCAGTGGTCTAATTGGAGTGGTGCCTGACCTGAGAGCGAGTTCTCCGTAGTTGGCCAACCAGAGGAACGCAGGAGCGTAGAGGCCCTCATGAGTCCCTGTGGGGCTTGCTATCGAAAGGATGGGTCAGTGAGGCCAGGTAGAAAATCCGGATGACCAATAAGTGGCGTCAGTGGGGATGGAAAGTTTCTTAATGAGGCGAATCAGAAAAACCTCTTCAGTTCCATAAGAGTTGGTCCAATCAGTGGGTGAGTAGTCAAGTGGGTGGCAGGAGTTTTCCCAGCCCAAGGTAGTCCCGCCAGTGGGGCTCTGGCTGCCTCCTGCTCCAGCGACACCCGGAGCTTCAAATCACTGTGACTGCACCAGTCCACGACCCTGGTCATATGTGCCGCAGTATAGTATAGAGCTGGATCTGGGAATCCGAGACCGCCTCTAATCTTTAGGAGTGTTCTGCCGAGACATGGGTGTTTTCCACGCCAGATGATTATGATGAATAACGAGTGAACGGCGTGAAAAAATGTTTGAGGTATCTTGACGGGCAGCGCCTGCAATAAGTACAGGAGTCTGGGCATTGCATTAATTTTAAGTATATTGCAGCGGCCGAACCAGGAAAGGGCCAGGGAGTTCCACCTCTCAAGGTCAGCAGCGAGCGTAGATAAAAGGGGCTGGAAGTTGAGGGTGACTATGTCTTGTAATTTTGCAGAGATTTTTGTTCCTAGATATTGTATTGAGCGGGCAGCCCATTTGAATGGAAAGAAGGGGCGTAGGTTAGAAATGGTAGAATCTGACAAGGAAACACTTAAGGCCTCTGTTTTTTGTAAGTTAACCTTAAAATTAGATGGGGTGCTATAACGCTTCAGCTCCTGTACCTAGGAGGGTAGAGAGGTGAGGGGCTCTGTAATGTAGAACAAAGGGTCGTCGGCATAAGCCGCAACTTTGTGTTGACATTGATCCGATTGGATGCCTCTTATGGACTGATTACTTCTGATATGGCGTAGAAAAGGTTCCAGGGAGAGGACAAACAGCATTGGAGACGGGGCAGCCCTGTCTGGTGCCGTTCGAGATAAAGGGCTGGAGTCAAAGCAGTTTACCGCAACAGTCGCTGTGGGATTATCATAGATGGCCGAAATCCATGACCAGATGGAATCTGGCATACCCACGAATTTAAGTGTCTCCTGAAGGAAGGACCAGTCCACACTGTCAAAAGCCTTCTCGCCATCTGTGGAAAGGAGCAGCAGGGGTATTCGGGAACGCTTCGCTTTTTCTATGATGTTCAGTGTTCGGGTGGTGTTGTCCCTGGCCTCTCTAGTTTGGATGAAACCGATTTGGTCTATTCCGACTAGACGTGGTAATAAGGCATTCATCCTAAAGGCCAGTATTTTAGTGAATAGTTTCATATCAGTTCAGAAGTGAAATGGGCCTATAACTGGCACATAGTAGTGGGTCTTTACCCGGCTTAGGGATCACAGATATAGAGGCGCGCAGCATGTCTGCAGGGAGATTGTGTCCGTCAATCGCAGAATTGAAGGCTGCAAGAAATGAAGGTGACAAAGTGTCCGGTACATTTTGTAATAGGGGAGGGTAAAACCATCCGGTCCAGGAGATTTACCGGACTGGGTGTCGGCTATTGTGGCTGCAAATTCCTCCGTGGTAATAGGTTTGGACAAATCTACTCGCTCTTCTGTCGTCAGCGTAGGAAGGTCAGTTTCTTGAAGATATTTGCGAATATCCAGGGCTTTTTGGGGCAACAACTGAGGGGTGGAAATTGGATCCAAATTATACAACTTGTAGTAAAAAGCACGGAAAGTGTCCGCCAGCTCCGGAGACAAATGGACTCTGGAGCCCGATGACGAGAGAAGAGTGGGCACGTATGTCTGAGAACGCTTCACGCGTAAAGCGTTGGCCAAGAGCCGACCACATTTATCGCCATATTCGTAAAAAGAATGACGGGCCTTCAGTAGTACATGTTTCACCTCGTACATGGAATGGTCTCGTATAGCTTCCCGAAGACGGACAAGCTCCGCTTCGGTGGCACTATTGGGCCGACTCTTATGTTGACGTTCCAAAGTGTGAAGTTGCGCCAAGAGGTCAGACAAGGTTTTAGCACAATGTTGTTTGGCCGCATGACCGTGTTTGATTAGTATGCCTCTAATGAAGCACTTATGCGCTGACCATACAATGGCTGGGTTGTCTACAGAGTCTATATTGACAGAAAGGTATGACTTGAGTGCCCGAAGGACGTCAGCGGCTATCTCGGGGTCTTTTAGGAGCATCTCGTTAAGTCGCCACGTGGATGTCCTAGGGGGATGCTTGTGAAATGGCCATCTCCAACAGAATTGGGGCGTGATCGGAAAGTGCTATGTGACCTATGTCCGTCTTGGTGACCATGGGGATGGCCGAGTTTTAAAAAAAAAGTCAATTCTGGAGTAGGACCCATGAATGGTAGAATAGAAGGTATAGTCCCGTTCTTGAGGGTGTACTATTCTCCAGATATCGATTAGTTGATGTGAGTGTAAAAGATCTTAGGCGAAGTCGGGTTCCCCTAGGGAGGGAAAACAGGTTAGAGGAGGAGTCTTTATGAGGGTCCAATGTTGGGTTGAAATCCCCACCTAAGACGAGTGTTCCTTCGAGGATGGAGTTGAGGGTGGATAAGAAAGCCTCAAGGGTGGGGAGAGGGTTTGAATTCGGAAGGTAGATGTTCGCAAGAGTGAAGGTTTGAGAACAAATTTTTCCCTTTTATGAGGAGGAATCTACCTCCCGGTCACGGAACTCTTCGAGGAATTGCCAGTGGAGGGACTTAGAAATGAGTATACTCGTTTCTTTAGATTTAGAGGACAAAGACTGACTATGATAGGCCGTTGGGAAGTGTTTGTTCATTAGTTTGGGTATCTTGTCTGCCCTAAAGTGAGTGTCCTGGAGAAATGCAATGTGCGCTCTTTGTCTCAAGCTCGGCAAGACAACTAGTACGCTTCTCCGGGGAATTCAACACTTTTATGTTCCATGAGAGGATCTTGACAGTCATGTTGTCTAAGTCTAGGTCAACTTGCGTCGATTCCCGGGGTGCGAGAGGAGGGAAGGGAAATGGGGGAAGGGAGAGGGGAAGGGAAAAAAAAAAGATCAGAAGAGATCTAGTAGTCAAGAATGTATACTCCGCAGAGAAGCTACTGCCACCTGGGCAGAGTGTACCTAGTGCCAGGAGTAGTAAGGCACAGCTGAGTTCCGGGCCCCCGCAGCCTTTGTGATCGTGCCATTAAGGCACCATTGTTACCTGGCTGGGGAAGAAAGAGGGGGGGGAAGTTGGTGAAGACGGATTTACGAGCCGAAATCACAAAGTATTTGCGTTAGTAGCAAGCCTTAACCTAGGACAGCACCGGTCCCGAGTCCCAGCCCCGAATCCGCACGGCACCCAAATCTAGGCACCGTGGGTCCGCCGGGACCACCCTGAAGCAGCGCCACAGGATCCAAGTGGTACCCGAAAAACCGTAACCAAAATGTAAAACCTGTAAAAAGGCAAGGTGTTAGAAGAACAATTACCTACTCACATTTGCACATACATAAAAACCCCTCGCTAGAACATAAATATCCCTAGGTATTTACATGCGCATCATAAGGAATAGTATGACTACTACGTCAAGTCTCTATGGTAAGTGGTGCGTTATGTCTACGGTTCCACCATCAGGCAGTCCTAGCCTCTTCACTAATCTAATACCCCGGGCCTGGGCGTGGTCATCAAAAAAAAAAACAAAACTCCTAAATATACGTCTACTCGGCAATGGAGCCCAACCCTAAAAAGAGAGAAATTGCTCTTGTGTGTAGGTTAGGAACCAATGCTCCAGCTGTACTTTCGGAGTATACCAGTGTGAAGGCGTTGGGTCAAAGTCGAAGGTACCAAGCGTAGTACTGGGTTTGTCACATTGGAAACAAGCCATCGATTATGTGGGATGATCAGTGCATAGGGGAGACCTATTTTCATCCATGGACCAGTGTGCTCTGAATGGCAAGCTGGAAGGCCCCTAGTTTGCAGGCCTTACACACAATGTTCTTGGCATGTCACCCGTAAGCAACAGTAAAGTAATTTAACCACTTCAATACAGGGCACTTAGACACCTTCCTGCCCAGACCAATTTTCAGCTTTCAGCGCTGTCGCAATTTGAATGACAATTGCGCGGTCATGCTACACTGTACCCAAACTAAATTTTTATCATTTTGTTCCCACAAATAGAGCTTTCTTTTGGTGGTATTTGATCACCTCTGCGGTTTTTATATTTTAGACCGAAAATTTTGAAAAATTAGTTTTGCTTTTGCTTTTGTTTTTGTTTAAAAATTTTGTATACAAGTTTTCTCTTTCACTGATGGGCACTGATAAGGCGGTACTGACGGGCACTGATAAGGCGGTAGCGATGAGGTGGCACCAATGAGCGGCACTGATGATGGGCACTGAGCGGCTTCCCTGGTGGTCCTTGGTAGGATCCGAGGGGGGGCTGTGCTGATAATCAGCAAAGACCCCCCCTGTCAGGAGAGCAGCCGATCTGCTCTCCTCTACTCGCGTCTGTCAGACGCGAGTGAGGAAAAGCCGATCACCGGCTCTTCCTATTTATATCGTGATCAGCCGTGATTGGACACGGCTGATCACTGTGGTAAAGAGTCTCCGTCAGACTCTTTACCTAGATCGGTGTTGCGGGCTGTCAGACTGACACCCTGCAACAACTATCGCTGCGCAGCGGCTCAAAATATGACGTCCAGTCAGGATATTGAAACCACTTTGCCGCCGTCATTCTGCTATATGGCGGGCGGCAAGTGGTTAAACTCAAAATTCAACCTGGGAAACAAGAAATAGGGAAATACTGAGCTGGATGCGTGTCAACAATTTGCCTATGTAGGATCAGCCCGCCACTTCTGCATTCGGGGGTTGTGAGCGAGAGTTCCCCACCCGTCTAGCTTGCGAGTGGTGGCCACGGCGACTGTAGTGGGCCCTTTGTGGTCTACCCGGGGGAGCTTGGCGTATTGGATCATTGGTAATAACGGTCAGCAGCCAATTGGGCACTGGAAACGGTTCCATGTCGGCAAAGGAGAACAGGTCTGGAAGCTCCGAAGGGTGACGCAAAGAAAAGGTATCTGGGCCCTTGCGGACTATGAGGTGAAACTGGTGCCCCCACTTGTATGTCAGACCTTTTCTCCCCAAGACCATCCAGGAGATGGATTTGAGGTTTGAGCGATCGACGCATAAGGAGGGTCTTTCTGGAAACATCTGGTAGAAGGTGGACAGCTGCGCCATTAAATTCCAGGACTCCCACCCGCCAAGCCTGCTGCAATATATCCTCCTTGAGGCTGAAGGAGTGTAAACAGCAAAGGATGTCTCCTTGGTCTGTCAGATGTATCCGATCGAGGGCCCAGGATGCTATGAACTCTGTCAATGACTATCTCAGTCTGGCGGGTGGACTAGGTAACGGTTAAAGACATTAACCAATGTGTCCAATATGAATGGATTCCAGACGTCGTTGAATGGGGCTTGCGTTCTTGAGTGCATGGATTTATGTGGGAATAATGATTTATACATCATTTTTAAACAAAAATCAAGGTTTTATTTACACAATTTTCAAATGTAATTAGGTTTATATATTTCAGAATGATGTGTATATATGTACATATATGCAGTTACCAAGAAATTATTGATAGTGCTGGGAATAGGATTACTGGTATTTTCACATCAATTTCTTGTATGTTATTTTGCGATTTTGTATGTTTTCAGCATGTTTTACATTTTTACGAATTTTGTTCATCATTTATACACAAGTTTTTCCTTTTGAGATTATTTAGGATTTATGATTTGAAAATTAGTGTTGTTACTTTGTACTTGTTTAAAATTGTTTTAGTATTTATCATGGTCTTCATCCCAAGGTTATGGATGTACACAATGGGAAAAGTTGAATAATGCAAATATTAAAAATAATTATGTGTCTATAATATATATATATATATGCGCATTGGTTCACTTAGTAAACTTTTTTAGTTTGGTGGACCTTTATAGGCATTATTACATTGTCATGTTATCTTGTCTTCAAATTTTGATTTAAAATTCAACTTCACATCCCAGGTGTCTCCTATCTCTTGGGTGTCGGTCTAGAGTTTGATTATGTGGGCAGGCCTCTATTTGAGACCATCTCAGGATTGGCTATGAAAACCTGAAGTCCCTATATATACCCATGATCAAACTTTAATCATTCAGCTATGAATAAGCGCCATGATGGGGCGTGAAACATGTTAGCTATCTTTCCTGTTCCTCCCTGTACTTGAGGTGACTGCATTTGGATTTTATTTCTTCATATCAATAAAGATGTCTTCTATGGTGTGCGGCCGTCCAGGATATTTTTCTTTCCTCAAGCTTGTGCAGAGCCAGCACCTGTGAGTTCCATTAGGGCGGGTGTCTTGATACGGATTTGAGAGATTGGAGCGGCAATCTTTTGCTTATAAAGACATTAACCACTGTTGAGTGCAATTGTGAGTTTGGAACACTTTCGGGCAACCCCCTCAGCCTGATGTTCTGCCTGCGGCTGCGATTCTCCGGGTCATCCTGAAGTAGATGCAGCTGTATGATTTGGTCAGTAAGTTCGGATTGGGATGTCTGCATAGTTTGCACAGATTGGGACACAATTACCTATTCCTGCTCTACTACAGTGACACGGGAGTCCAGCACTGCTGCATCCTGTCTGATTGTATTTCGCCCTTCAAGGCTGTCTCCATCCTCTGAACAATTGATTCCAGATCAGTTCTTGTGGGTAACTGCTGTAAGAAATCCCACAGTCTTTGTTCAGAGGAAGCATGGAGAAGGAGACCCTGTGCTTGCTGTGTGCAATATAGTGTACTCACTGCGTTCTGATGCATGTTTAGTTGCCTCTGTTCCTCCATGTCCCCTGGGCTGAAACACAGAGCGCTGGATGGGATGGGAGCTGTGGGTGAAGCTAGGAGCGCTGGGCTGTGCAGGGTGTCTTCTGTCTGGTGATGCTGCCAGAGATCTGGGAAGGCAAGGCGAAAGATCACTGGGTGGTGAGAAGGGCGGCATGGTGTGATCATCTGCTGTCTGTGGAGGGGGATCAGCAATGCTGGAGACCTCCGCTGTGTCCTGTGCTGTGTGGCGGGCCGGCGCCATCTTTGCGGCCATTGGTGTGGAAGCCGCCGGCTGCAGTGAGCGTAGGTAACGGTCCATGCCGGTCTCCGGAGCAGGTGGATGGTGATCGGGTTCCCCGGGCATCCAAGGAGGCAGGTTGGTGCCGTTAAATGCCGGTAATGTACGGTAATATGCTGCGGGATAACCACTGGCCGGGAGCCCTGTAAGGATACGTCGTCGCGCCGCCATGCCTAGGCCACACCCCCGGAATTGCATTCTTTATGAAGTTAACAGTCGCACATACCACGGCCTAGAAATTAACTAATCGGGAGTCTAAATATGATTGATAAGAGCCTGCCCTAAATCCTTTTGATGGCATCATCACCCCAGTCCTTTAGCTGGATACACATACAATTTTTATTGAATTTCTTTGAGATTTACCTTTAACTATGTAGTGCAAGGGCCTGCTTGATGGCATACAATTTGAAATTGTTTAGGTTTGACCTCCTATTATATGGCTTTGGTAAATCTAAAGGAAAGTTGAACAATAGAATTGTATAGTGTATGGCCAGCTTTAATGGCAGTGACAGTTGGGGTCCTGTTGCCTACCCAGATCAATCCAAATGGGATTCCAGTCCAACAGAAATATTCCAAGTCTTTGGAGCACCTCAACAGTGCTTGCCAGTCTGAGCTGGGCAGATTTCCCTTACTGCTCACAGTACAGAAGAGCGGCGTCATGCCCCAGTATGATAGCACTACAAAAACCAGCACTCTCGCCTAGCAGTAAAAAGGGTCGCTGGTTCGAATCCCAACCACGGCACTACCTGCCTGGAGTTTGCATGTGCTCCCTGTGTCTGCGTGGGTTTCCTCCTCCGGTTTCCTCTCGCACGCCAAAGACATGCTGGTAGGTTAATTGGCTTCTGTCCAAAATTGGCCCTAGTATATGAATGTGAGTTGGGGACCTTGGATTGTGGGCTCCTTGAGGGTAGGGACCAATGTGAGTGTGCGATGTATACGTGGAGCGCTGCGTAATTTGACGGCGATATATGGGGATAATTGTAGACACGCACCCACACTCACTCAGGTTGAACTGTATGGACTGGTGTCTTTATTCAACCTTACTAACTATGTAACTATGTAACATAACTCTTTACATCACTACAGAGAGACTATAAACTGGCACCATACCTGGAGGTGCTACAATACTCATAAAACAGACCCCAAACTTGTACAGACTGAGCACCCACAGCCTGGAAATCAAATCGGGAAAGAACAGACAGACCTACAAGCCCAGCGAAAGACTGTGCCAGCAACGTGGCCAGGGGGTCCTGGAAGGCCTATTTACTGCTGTGGTGCCCCAAGTACTCATCATTGAGAGACTTACTTCAGAGGTTCTCTGCGCTCATCCCAGATTTCTTTCTATATAAAAAAGGAGTAACCTTCAAATTTTACTTGGAGAAAAGGAGCCAATAGTGAATAGCTGCACAATGTGGCCTTGGGGTTGAGTTACTAAATCTGGTGCAGCTGTGCATGGTAGCCAATCGGCTTCCAACGTCGGCTTGTTCAATTAAACTTTTGACTGAAACTTTTGGCGCTCTGGCTCCTCCCCAGCGAGTGCCCCTATAGGAAGCCGATTCCTATGGGGACGGGGCACGCACGCTCCCTGCGTCTATTGACACGAACAGCGGGACTTGGCCCTACCTCCTGCTCCCTTGTCACGTGCTTTGACAGTAAACCCAGTGAGACACAGGAAGTGAGGGAAGAGAAGCTGCAGACATGCATAGCGCTGGCTTGAAGGCTCGGGGGGGGGGGGGGGGGAGATGCTTGTGCCTAAACCTTTTTACCTTCATGCACAGAATGCATTAAGGTAAAGATTGCTTAGGCTAATATATCCTGGCAGAGACCCACAATGTCCCAGGTGCTTGACACATCCGGGCACCTACCTGCACATGTTCTGGGGGTGCCCCATGCTGTCGACCTTCTGGACAGAGATATTTGACCAATTAAATGTCCGACTCGAGCTGAATGTTCCTATGACGCCGGAAATAGCCTTATTGGGTATACATGAAGATGACCAGCGGTCGCATCATAGCAAACTACTAATCTCATACTTGCTTTTTTATGCAAAGAAAGAAATATTGTGTAAATGGTCTTCTGTCCCCCCGGATATAGCTACATGGGAAAACAAAGTGAATGCTGCCCTCCCCTTATATAAATTGACGTATATCAATCGTGGATGCCCATGGAAATTTGACAAAGTGTGGTCATCATGGGCGTCGATCTAGTATTGGGAAAATGCTAATCCCCCCCCCCCCCCCCCCCCCTTTTTTATCATTTGCCTTCCCTCCCCTCCACACTCCCTCAGGGTAATACTCCGTGTAGTCTCTCTCCTGCGCTTGCCTCCCTCTCACTCAGGAAATATACCCTTGAACAAGAAATTACAGAAGTTAGTGCTATCAATAATGCATTTTGCTTTATATATTCATGGTGTATGTCTTATGTGAAATGCTGATAAGAATGTGACAAGTGACTTTGTAACAACTGACTGTGAACTTGTATTATTGTATATGTTAATTTTCTACAATAAAGCACTCCTGGTAAAAAAAAAGATTGCTTAGGCTTCAGAACCACTTTAGGAGTTCTGTACATGGACTAATCCTACTATGCTCTATCCCCTTTTTACAACCCCCCCCCCCCCAAAAAAAAAAAAAAACTTCCCTAGAGTTATCCTCCCATACAAACACACAATTGCTTTGGCAATGCTAAAATGTATTTTGGGCCTTGCAATTTAAATACTTTTTGAATTGAATATCAACTGACCATTTTTTGACTGGCCATATGTGTAGGGCCGGCGGCAGCCACTTTAGTGTGCCAGGATGGGGGAGTGGTAAAATGCCTCCGACCTGTGTAGACAGACCCCGGCGCTCCATGTCATGCATTCCATTCACCCCCTACATCCCCCCATATCAATTCCGCTCATTCCTCTAGTGTCCCTTCCTCTCCCTGATCACCCCCAGTGCTTTGCCCTCTCTCCTCCCTTTGTTCAGCCTCTCCAGCGCTGTCCCAGGATCTGTGCGTCTTCTGTTTCTCACTGTGTGGGGACTCTCTGTGGGATCAGAGCGCTTCCTCGCCAGGACTCCACTCCTAACATCCTCCTGCTGGGATGCGGCTTTATCTGTGTCTGCAGACAGTGCAGCCTCAGCAGCAGCGAGAGGAGGGTAGAAAGCTGGGACAAGCAACTTCCAGCTGGACATGCAGCATGAGATGAAAGAGGGCTGCAGTATGCTTACCACGGTGCATGGGGGCAGCTAGCGGTGTTGAGCGATCTTCCCGACTGGGGCAAGAGCTACACCGGACACACAGGGTACAGCACCTTGGGAGCACACAGCATAGCAGTGGTTCAGAAGGTGAGTAGGACTAAATGGGCGGTGGGGACACATCAGGAGACAGCAAGGACAATATACACCACACTTTCCGGCATGCTATCCATAAAGCGCTGCTCCCACGCTATATATCCATATACCAGAGCGCAGTATAGCTGCTGACCTTCCACTCTCTGATCATTAACCTGCTCTGGAGATTACGTTGCTGGATCATAGCAGAGGAGTATTAGAGGGGGTTCACCAGAGACACCACCACTGTATTTTCCTAAGTATCAGAGGCAATCACAGGGTTACCTGGAGCCTCCTAAATTAAAGCCATAGTTTCGGGGGGGGGGGGGGGTCACAGGCTGGAGAAGTGACCAGCATTAAAGTGATCACTAGTACCGCCGGTTATTATAGCACCCAGACCACCAGTACCGTTGGTTTCAGCACTCAGATCACCTGTACCACTGGTTTTGGCAACTTGGTCACCAGTCCCCCTATTTTTGGCACCCCACTCACCAGTTTTCGCAACCAGATCATCAGTCTATCCGTTTTTGGCACCCCAATCACCAGTCCCTGCTCTTGGCACCCGATCGCCAGTCCCATTTTTGGCACCCCAATCCCACCCTGCTCCGAATGATATTTGGGCGCCTCAAGGCAGACCTAAACCCAGACACTAAGAAAGTTAATAGCCTAATTTAATTAGCACCTCTATCGCAGGCTCCATAATTTATAATATTTCACTGGTGTGAATACCCCTTAGGGCTTGGGGTGGGGGGCATTATTGCTACCTCCTCTTCCAACTCCCCTCTGCACCCAAAGGGGTCACAATCCCACACAATAGGAAATGTAACACCAAAAGGAAGGGGGAAGAGGTGGTTGTGTTCATGTTTGTGTATTTTTTTTTTTTTTTTTGTCTCTTTGCAGGAGGGATCTGGCTGCAGGGATCAACCGAGAGACCCGGCACCAATGCCCTACCACAGACTTATCAGAAGTGGGGACAGTTTGCAGCAGTTGGGGACATGTTCAGGAGGCATGGCTGGTGCTTGGGGGGGTGTTTATAAAAATTTTTTTTCGCTCAACCAACCGGTTGAATCACTGACAGAAGATGACTATTCCCCCATCCACACACTATCTTGATGGGGTAATCTTCCTGCTGAACTATTGTATTCTGTCAGCAGGGAGAATTCAGGGTATTGCCGGCGGTACTCATCGAGAGACTATTTTCCAGCAGGCTGGTTGTACATAAGAATACAGCAAGCCTGTTCATAAATATATCAAAATTTATCTGGTGCTGGCTGAGCCAGCTGAATTTCAATCCATGTATGGCCGGCTTCGCTTTGAGACTAGTGAGACAAAATGTCTACATCTTCTCAAGCTCTCCCTCCCCCAGTCATAGCAGTGTGGAGATCAGTGGGAAGAGAAAGCTGAGCAGAGTGAAATGCTAGTTCATGTGTCTAAGACAAGTAAAAAGGCGCAAAGCACAATTACCTTCAATAAAAAACCGATTAGTCCAGAAACTTAAAATGGACGGGAAGGATGCATGTAAATGTTCATGCATATATGTTGGGAGTATATAAATGGAGGTCAGTCAGGGCAGCCACCGAAGGAGCCAAAAGCGGGATCCAGCAAGCTAGAACAACAACAAGGAGAGGGGTGCCTCTGAATATATATCATAAACCCATTTTATTAAAACAGCAATATCCACTCACATAAAAGTTGGAGAAGTTGCATTCAGGTCAGTTGGCTGAGCTTGAAGAGATACAGTAGAACTACAGGTCACAGCGGTTCCTGCAGGGCATGTGAAGTCCCCCCCCTGTTTTTTCCTACTTGGAACCCTTATCCTGACATCCAGGACACCACCAGGATAATACAGCAGGATATGCATTGGACTGATGACTGCAAGAAATTGCATCTGGCTGCACCAGCTCATCCTTCCTCCCTGGACTTTACATGCCCTGCAGGAACCGCTGTGACCTGTAGTTCTACTGCATCTCTTCAAGCTCAGCCAACTGACCTGAATGCAACTTCTCCAACTTTTATGTGAGTGGATATTGCTGTTTTAATAAAATGTGTTTGATATATATTCAGAGGCGCCCCTCTCCTTGTTGTTGTTCTAGTTCATGTGTCTGACCAGCCGCTCCAGGCACACAGAATGCAAATGATACCCGGAAAACATGGCTCAGCAGTTTCATTGCATATTAAGATCATCCATGTTAGCCATGATATCTAAAGGAATTACATTTTTAGTGCTGAAGGTGAACTTAAAGCGGAACTTCAGCCATTTTTTTTTCAACTTTCCATCTATTCAATCTTCTGCCTTTTGTTTTAACTTTGGATAGTAAAACATTTTTTTTTCTGTCAGTAAGTATCTTGTACAGCCCACTTCCTGTTTCTAGTCTGGTAAAAAGCCTAGGTGTGGGGGTGGGGGGGGGGGGTGGGGGAGTTATAAGACGGCCAATTGGAGGTGTGCCTCCTGTGTGTGTAAATCCAGGAAGTGAACAGACAGCAGCTGCCCACAGTTAAAATGACTGCAGCCAGACTTGAAGGGAGATTTCTGCAGCATGTTTGGCCAGTACAGAATTGCAGTGTATATATAATGCAAAGTGGTTGAAGGGAGGCGTTAGCGTAGCAAATGTTACAAATGATGTGAGTTTCTCTTTAAGCCTTTAAATTTGTTTTCCAACCTAATGTCCGTTAACCTTCTTCGTGCTGGTACATGACACATGAGCTGCTTTTTTTTTTTTTGTTTGTTTTTTACACCTGCAATAGACCTGCTCACCTCCCCTTGCAGAGCCCAGGTAGCGCCTAAAGATTGATACATGTGCAAAAAGCTTCAAAATCAGCAGGAATATGCTCTGCTCAGGTGTGAATGCAGGCTTAGTCTAGCTCTTAGTTATGTAACCTTTTTAACTACATTTAAGGACCGACATGAATATTGTACTTATAGCACGGGTAATAGCAGCAAGCATAATGTAAATTCAAACTACCAGCAGTGAGTTTTAAATGTGTCCTGGATTTTAATGGCTTTGCCACATTCTGGAAGAGCACTAGGTCAAAAAAATAGTTGAATCCCATAGTGATGTAAATTTCAATCTGAAGCCATGTGCTTTACAGTAATGGCCCGTACACACGATCCGAATATTGTACGAAACCTGTCGCCCGAGGAAGAATAATGCGATTTTCGGATTGTGTACACTACTTTCGAGAGCCAATCATGACAGTTTATCCAATGGGACAAGCATAAAAATTTTCCTCGTACAATACCAGATTGTACGATTTTCGTTTAGTCAGTAAAGTTGTCGTCCGAAAATACAAATACATTACAACATGACATCACTTTTTTTTTCTTTATTTTTTGTCGTCGTACGAGAATTTTCATGACTGGTTACCTATTTAATTTCTACTTGCGACTATTAAGCGTAAAGTCGTACGATCTGTCATACAATATTCGAATCATGTGTACAGGCCATTAGACAGAAAAATTTGAAAGTAATGTGTCCATCCCAAATTGTCAATTTAGCAAACAAAGCATACCAAATGGGAAGGGGGGGTGGTTGTTCCAAATCTCTTTCCTCCCAATGACCCATCAGAAGATTATAGCCTAACTTGACACATAATTGGCTGTCATAGTTGTACCCTGTATATGCCTATAAATGCACTTTAACCACTTTTCTGTAAAAGTATTTTCACATTTTCGCTCACACCTTAAAATCTTAAAAATTCCTTTATCATACATCATGGGACACAGAGCCATAGTAGTTAGTTTGTGGGTTATATAGGCCACCTTTAGGTGATGGACACTGGCACACCCTAATGCCTCATACCCATGGTCGGATTTTCTGTCGGAAAATGTTTGATGGGAGCCTTTTGTGGGAAATTCTGACCGTGTAGGCTCCATCTGACATTTTCCATCGGAATTTCCATTGCACAAAATTTGAGATCTGGTTCTCAAATTTTCTGACAACCAAATCCGTTCGCGTAAATTCCGATCGTGTGTACACCATTCCAACGCACAAATTGCCACACATGTTCAGAATAAATTACGAGACGGAAGCGCTCGGTCTGGTAAATCTACCGTTCGTAATGTAGACGGCACATTCGTCGCGCTGCAATTTTTTTAATGGTTTAATACAGCGCATTCTATTCTTTAGAATGCTAGAAGAATGAAGTTGTTTTGATGCTCATATTCAGAGTTCTCACTGATTTCTTTATTATATCTCATGAATATTAATTTTTGTTTAGTCACATCTCCATAATGTGTCTTTTTATTTAGTTTTTTTTATATCAAGATCTGCATTTTTTTTTTCTAGTGCTCTCCATAATATTTCTTTTGTGTCAAGTTACCACAACATCATTATTATCTTGTGGTTTTTTTTATTTTTTTTTTTTTCAACCTCATGGAGGTTGGTTGGTGTCCCTTGTTAATTTGACCGTTGTATTTTTTGAAATGTACCTGCCTACCCACAAACTGTCCTTTTTTGAAGTAAAACACATAGGCAAGTATTTGTGAAAAATAGCCATTTATTATGGGTCATAACAAAATAGAGGAAGGCAACGCTGGAGAAACTTCTGACATTTGCGAAGCCTTTGTATCCCCAGGGCAGACATCAATAATTTTACAGTCAAAATTGGTGGCCTGTGGAATCCTTAGAATGGGGAGCACAATCCGATCCAGGACTACAAGAGATCAGGAACAGTAGCAGATGACATCTATGTCCCCAGGCTGTGGTCATACAACAGCCTGCATCTTTTGCCAGACCAGACTGAACCCAGGCCATCACACTCTTGTCTTCCTTAGACGCTTCCTTCCAGGCTGTGGCTCTGGTGTTGTAGTTGTGGCAGGAGGTGGAGAACGACCATGGTTGAACTCACAAACGTGGCTTTGGCTTGTAAGTTCGCCCCTCAACCCCTTATTTAGGACTTGTAACATCACTTCCTCACATAAGAGACGTTGGCCCTCCATTTCCAGCATTTTGCAGGCTGTCATGTAGGCATGGTCCTCTTGAACACTGGGGTGGGTTTCTGAGGGCCGCAGTAGCCTTTAGAAATAGGCCAATTGCTGCCTCCTTCAGGTTACTCCTCTTCTTGGCACTTTTTTGTGGAAGGCCGAGGGGAGGTACCTCTGATTCTGGCAGGCTACTAGGCCTGGCCACCTCCTGGCTGCCACTTTCCACGGCCTCCTCCTGGCTGAGACTTTCTTGTGTATAAAAAAGGGACATAGTTTTAGTTTTTTGTTCATCAATCACACACAGTTTTCAGCTCATGACTGTTGAATGTTAATAGAAGACTATAATTCTGACCCCAGTGTAATTGTCACAATTATTTGTGGCCACTACTGTCTATTGATATGTAAAACACTTTGTGAAATCAGAAATTGGTTATCAAAACTAACATATTTAACATCATTAATTTGACAAACAGAAATATTTAGAAAAATGCTATACCTGACTCAAGCTGGGCGCCTCCATATGTTGCTGCCTGGAAGGCCCAGGTTGGTCGTCAGAAGCCTCAGCTGGGGGGAAGGAAGACTGGAGAGTGCTGGGCATGGTTCTGTCTGGTCTGACAGAAAATGCAGTCTCAAAGTACCACAGCCTGGGTACATAAATGTCGTCTGCTGCAGCTCTTGATCTCAGGGAATCCTGGACCTTCTTGCGCTCCCTATTACGAGTGCTCCTCATGCCACCAATTAGGGCCTTCAAATAGGGGATGTCTGCTGTGGGGATCACAAATTCCAGCAATTGAGCCAGCGCTGCCTTCCTGTTTGGTTTGTTATAAAACGGGTGGTTTACCTGCCACAGACAGGGCAGCTCCCTGTACATATGAATGAATATGGGGATAAAGTCCTCATTGTTGACTAGATCCATTTTCTCTGCAAGACACAACACAAGACAAACCCTAATGTCAGACGAAACTCTCCTAATCTTGACACAATATAGGCCTTAATCTATAAGCAGTATAGGCCACTGATGCACCAACTTAAAATTGTACCTTTTTGTTATAACGATCGTCGCTTCCGTTACTTCGTCCTCCGCTCACAGATTGTACAAGCGGTGCACGCGCGTTACGCTTTATATACACTGCACATGCGTGAAACTCAGCCCGCCCCTGACGTTCTTTGTAGTCTATTCCCCGCCCTTTCTCTTTCTGCGCAGTGGGAGAGAATATGGCTGAGAGACATGTGCATGTAGAGGAGAGCAGCAACAACTAAAGGCCGGAGCCCCGAACCTCATGATCCTGGAGGAGACTGAAGGCCTCAAATATGTCCTTTGTAGAGATGGTGGACGTCTTGAAGAGGGCTGACTATGACGGGAAGCATGAACCTTACCCAAACCCAAATGTGAGAGAGGCCAAGATTATGCCTAAAGTTGTAAGGAGTCTGCAGAAGAATTTTGAGGTACAGCGATCCAAGGATCAACTGAGGAAACGCTGGTCAGACCTGAAATTCAGGGAGCACGATCAGTACGGATGATTTAAGAGTGCTGCAAAACAAGTATTTTGTTGTGTTTCTATTCTTAAAGTTTGTGCTGTCCCATGTGCTTTTCTTTACTGTTGTACATTTTTAAAATGGCTACTTTGATGTTCATGGGCACAGTAATCTGTCGTAGGAAACATTGTTCGCCCACTTTAAGATGTTTTTGGCAGATACAGGTTAACTGCATTTGTTCAGGCCTATTTGTATTAAAATAAGTTTTGTCTAGATGGGTTTGTAACTACAATTAAATGTAAACTTGATTCAGTGTAAGGAGCGGGGACACTCAGCAGCTGTTTACACATCTGGACTCAGGAGCATTAGTGTGGGACATCAGAACAAACTTTTTTGGGTGTCCCACACAGGTGCTACAGTGGATACTAGGGGTGTCTCCATGTGTGATATTTTAACAAAAAAAGTATTCCAGCTTGAGAAAGGAAATTAAATGTTCTTCAGCTTGGAACTCTGCCAAAACAGACAATTGCACGACACTTCCAAGCAATGTTTCATATTCCTATTTCTGGCATCAAATATCTGTGTGCTAAGTATACCTATTTTTTATTCACATAGGGGAGAAAAGACTCGGAACATCTGAGGACACCAGGGACCCCCCATGTCCTAAAAAAGGGGAAGTCACCAAAACACAAGCCGAGGATGTGGAGGGGGATATTTATGAAGTGGGTGAAATTGTCACCGCAACAGGTGAGTGTCTAGGACCACAGCTTCAGGTAAGATATCTATGCCTGCATATTTATAATACATGGTGTGTTTGTTTTTTTTTTTCTTTTAGGTGATGTGGATGTTGTGAGATTAGATTCTTCTTCCACAAGTGAAAGTGCCCAGATCCTCATCGGGGAGAGAATGGGGTGCAATCATCATTTAGAAAATATAAAGGAAAAATCAATGATGTTCAACAAAAAATGAAGAAAATCATTGATGTTTTAGGCAGAATATAAAAAAAAATAACAAAATTATACCGTTTTATTGTGTATTTTTGAATTTAAAAAAGTTGTAAAGTATTAGAAAAGCCAAATTTTGAAGATACAGTGTGTCTACATGTGCTATCTGCCATCAGGGGATATCAATGTACGCGTTTTTGTGGGTGCAACCCCTTCCTCCCAACTCATTTAGGTGAGAGGAAGGGGTTGCACCCCCAAAACATGTCCATTGATCCCCCATGATGGGAGCTAGCACATGTTGACATTAGGCATTAGATCAGAAGGGAAATCCTCAATTTGTGTGCATCTTCAAAATTTGGCTTTTATAGGGGTGACATCACCCCATCTGAAGGCAAGATCAACACCGTCTGGACATACTAATGTCTGATATTGCCTTCACTTTATCAAAGTTGAACTTTGTACATTCCTGAGTTGTGTATGTTTATGCTTTGAAACATGCCTGTTTAACCAAAGAAAGGATCTTTACAATGTGAAAAAAATCTACACTAAAGATGTTGGTTTGTTCAAAAAACCTTTTCTAACGTACATGTGAATGTGCTTTGAGTAAAAGTTTTTTCTACTCAACAATGTGTGGCTTCTTCTTTCAATGCTCAATAGCAATTTTTGCAGTAAGTTGGTGTTTACAGTGACAATGGGGGTTATTTACTAAAGGCAAATCCACTTTGCACTAAAAGTGCACTTTCATGTGCACTTTTCAGTGTTGGAGTGCAAAGTCTATTTGCCTTAAGTAAAGAACTCCCACAGTGCTTTATAATTTGCCACAATTACGCCATTTTCATGACTCCACAAAATTCATTCATGGTGCTGAAAATGATTAAAATTTGTCAGTAATGCATTACATTAACAACAAAAACAAGGTGTGTAGCAGACCCACAACATGATAGTTCGCCGAAGAGATTGTCACCTCATGTATCAAATAAATTACATTTGCACTATTGAAGAAAATGTCCAAAAAGAAAAGCCCATTGGAGAACCTAGGAGACAGCTAAAAGAAACCCAGACAGTAAATCAAAGGAAATCCTTAATTTTAAGTTTAAAAATTGTTGATTTAAAATGTTTCTTAAACCGTTTCTGGCATATCAATGGCCCCCCTACTCTTAAAGTACTTGACTTCTGTCTTGCTTCGCAAGCGCTTTGGGGGGGCAAGCCAGGTCGGCCAGCTTCAAGCGCCGTCAGGGTTTCTTCTTGAAGTCCGGCCTCAGGCCCAACTGAGGCCACATAGTTCATTGAATTACTCCTTAAATAGTTGTGTAGAATGCAGCATGCAAGGATTATATGGATAGGTTTATATTCCGCCATGTTGATTGGCGTAAGGAATAGGCAGATCTGGCTGGCCATTATCCCAAAAACTTTCTATACCACTCTTCTGGCTATGACCAGACAGTAGTTATAAACCCTCTGGTCCGGGGTGAGGGTCCTCATGGCTTCAAAACGGTCGGCTGGTCAGAACAAACTAATGGAAAGCACTGAAAAACAAAGGCCGGAGCAGAAAATCAGAAACTACCTTCTCTTTTTAGAGAGCTGGACCCCGGGATCCAGTGTTTGTTTTTTTTTCAGCCATATTTTTGTGGCGGGGTGCTTTACAGACCCAGGAGTGTGGATCCCCCGATTTAACGAGGCCCCAGTTCCTAAAGGTTTTTTAAACGGAGCCCACCGTGAGTGGTGAAGATTGGGTCTGTTTGGTTTACCGCCGAACCCTGCAGCCAGATAAGGTAAGGGAGATTCCTAAGTCATTTTTCAAATTCTTGTGTTTTCTCCTTTAAGTAAATGTTGCTATGCTTAAAGTTGCCACTGGGGGCTGTCAAGAGCACAAAACCATTCCATGCTTGTCAGTCTTGCTCTGTGTCACAAGCTGCATGCTTCCTCCGAGCCCAAGCTCCAGGTAGGATGTGGGAAGCGGGGGTTTTCTCTTTTCAGGAATGTCCCCCCACCGCTTCTTTCCAGGCTAGAGGCCATGGGTCAGTTGGCGGTATCCACACCACTACGGCGGCTCTCCATCCACCTGCCCTCCTAACCCCCCCCCCAGGCCCCCCACCACGTGCGATCCGATCGGAGCTTGTGCGTGAAAAGTGTTTTTTTTTTGGTTTTTTTAAAGATGAGGGGCAGCAGAAGGTTGGCAGAGGATCAGCCTGGCGTCGGCATGGTTCAATGCCCACAACGCAGGCTATGCATAGCTATACAGGTGCACTTTTTGCATATGCACACAGCTAAAGGAGGGACACAGAGCAGGTTGATGGCATGTGAGTGTGGGTGACACAGGCATTCCCAGGCACGTTTACTTGGCATCAGACTGAGCCTTGATGGCAGGTACATAGTTACATAGTAGTCCATCAAGTCCAACCTATAGTTGCTGAACTATTTTGCTCAGTAGTGGGTGCTTAGCACTATGGGCAGAAGGAAGTGCAAATACCCCGAAAAATAAGGGCTCAAAGAGATCTCCCTCAGGCTCTGAGAACCCCCCCGCAATTCCATCTCCCGCTGAAAGACCTAGGGAGGCTGGTCATAGTGATCCATCGGGGTTAGGGGCTGCAGCTGCTTCTGTCATTTCAGCCCCTGTATATATTACTCAGGAGGTTTCCTCAACCATGAGTGGATTGGAGGAAAGATTAGTGGCCTTAATCGCATCTTCATCGTGGAAGAAAACACATTGGGTCCCCTTCTACCACCCAGGACCTCCAAACAGAGGAACTCTGGGAAAGGGGAGACTAATCCCCCTCCGGGGACCGTGACGAGACTGATGACTCCTCTTCTGAGGTATTAAGTGGGGAAGGACCCTTTTCAGATTCACAGGGTGAGAAATTGCTGGTGCATTCTTACTGAAATGGTCCGCTCCACATATAAGTTACCCGTAACTGAGTTGATTGAAAAGCCCACTTCTTTGGGTTCACTGAAACCTCCTCAAGCTGTGCATGCTTTTCTTGTTCATTCATTGCTGGAAAAGCTTATTTATTCTGAGTGGGATCACACATAAACATTTTTTCCCTCCTAAAAAGTTTTCATCACTATCCTATGGAGGAAAAATTTACAAAGATGTGTGGTATCCTCCGTGAACAAAAGTTTGACTTGTCCTGTTGACAATGCTCAAATGCTTAGGGATCCAACCGATAAGTTGGAATTCCTGTTAAAAAAACATTTTTTCCTTGGCAGGTTCAGTAGCTCAACCTGCAGTGGCGGCTATTGGGGTATGTCAATCCTTGAGAGACCACTTGTAACAGGTGCTCAAGGTTTTCCCTGAACAGCAGGTCCAGGAGTTAGCCGAGCTGCCAGCGGCTTTGTGTTTTGCAGTTGACGCATTCAGAGATTCTATCCTTCAGACCTCTCAACTTGCGCTTGGATTGGTGCACATGTGTAGAATCTTATGGTTGAAAAATTAGTCAGCCGAAGCGCCATGCAAAAAGCTCCTGGCTGGGTTTCCTTTCTGCGGTGAAAGGCTGTTTGGGGATGATTTGGGCAATTATATCCAAAAGATTTCAAGTAAGAAAAGTACCCTTTTGCCAGTTAAGAAAAGGAGTAAACGTCCCTCATTTAAACGGGCTCTTTCTCCAGTGCCAGGGACATCAGCCTCCAGGCAGTCGCGACTGCCTCCACCATCAGGTGGTTCAAGAGGTAAAACTCAGTCAACCCCAGGGACAAAAGAAGTCCTGGGGGAGGAAACCTACAAGACAGAACGCTAAAGATTCTTTATGAAGGGGCGCCCCCACTTGTTCGAGTGGGAGGAAGACGGCTACAGTTCTCAAAGGTCTGGCAGGAGGATTTTCAGGACAGATGGGCGGTCTCCAATAACTCTAGGTTACAAACTAGAGTTCCGAGAATTCCCGTCTCCTCCTTTCCTCAAAGACCCAGAGAAAAAGTCTCTCCAAGCGTTGGAGCGACTTATCGCTAGTTCCCATGGAAGAGCAGGGGTTTTATTCAAAACTTTTCACGGTGCCAAGACTAAATAGAGATGTCAGACCCATTCTAGATCTCAAAGATCTAAACCAGTTCCTAAAAACTTGATCTTTTTGCATGGAATCAATCTGATCAGTAGTCTCCATCCTACGAGGAGAACTTCTGGCATCAATCGACATCAAGGATGCATACCTGTATGTACCTATTTTCCCTGCTCATCAGAAATATCTGCGTTTTGAAGTGTAAAAACTTAATTTTCAGTTGTAGCTCTAACTTTCGGTCTAGCTACTGCATCTCGGGTGTTTATGAAGGTCCTGGCCCCTCCTCTGGCCAGATTAAGGGCCCAGGATATAACTATTATAGCTTACCTAGACGACCTGCTCTTAAAAGATCAATCAGTAGCCCACTTAGACCAAAGCTTGGTCACCACAGTCAACTACCTGGAATACCTAGGTTGGGTCCTTAACCTAGAGAAATCGTCTTTAAAACCAGTAAGAAGACTAGAGTACTTGGGTCTGCTTTATAGATACAACCCAGAGGAGGGTGTTTTTTACCCCAGGCAAAAATCGGCACCATAAAGGAGGTGGTTCAGGTAGTCAGGGCGAAGAAGTGTCCTATTCGCCTTTTGTATAAGGTTGTAGGGAAAGATGGTGGCTTCATTCAAAGCGGTTTCCTATGCTCAGGTTCAATATAGACTGCTGCAAAATGGTATACTTTTTGCCTGGAAAAAGTCCAGGTGCTAGATTTTCCGATTGTATTTATCGCCAATAGTGCGTCAGAGCCTCGGTTGGTGGTTGATACCCGAGAATCTGCGGAAAGGGAAATCCTCCTTACCCAGAAAAGCATGTGCCGTGCATATCGTCAATCTTCATTCCAGGTGTAGAGAACTGGCAGGTGGACTAAAGTCGCCAGCAGTTGTTCCCAGGGGAATAGTCTCTTCACCCCGACATCTTCTTGGCTATATGCCCAAGATGGGGGATCCCGGACGTAGATCTGTTTGCGTCCAGGTTCAACAACAAACTCGACTTCTTTGTGAAGAACAAGGGATCCACTTGCATGCGGGACAGATGCGTTTGGTAACCCAGTGGGATCAGTTCTCACTGATTTATGCATTTCCTCCTATTCTGCTGCTACCACGGCTTCTTCGCAGGATCAAGCGGGAAAAGAAGTTGGTGCTTCTGGTAGCCCCAGTGTGGCCCAGAAGATCTTGGTATGCAGAAATGGTAAAGATGGCGGTAGGGCCCCCATTGTCCCTACCACCATGTCCAAACATTCTGAAGAATCACAGGCTTTCAGGCTCATTGATATCTACCTTGATTAATGCAAGGAAGCCAGCTTCCAGAGTCCTTTTATTATAGAGACTGGAAGGCATATGTTTCATGGTGTGAATCCAGGGATTGGCATCCCATAAAGTATGTCATTGGTAGAATCCTTTGCTTTTCTGCAAATGGGGTTAGATGAAGCTGGCCTTGAGTAATATCAAGGGCCAGGTCTCGGCCTTATCGGTATTGTTTCAACGTCCGCTTGCTTCGCATTATTTGGTCTACAGCTTTATACAGGGGATAACGTGGCTTGATACACCGGTTAGAGCGCCCCTGAACTCTTGGGACTTGAATTTAGTGCTGTCTGCATTACAGAAACAGCCCTTTGAGCCGATACGACATATTCCCTTGGTCCTTTTGACAAGGAAGATTGTTTTTCTGGTAGCCGTTTCCTCTGCAAGAAGGGTATCAGAATTGGCGGCTCTTTCTTGTAAAGAGCCATATTTAATCATTCACAAGGATAGAGTAGTATTGCGTCCTCGTCCTAGCTTTTTACTGAAGGTGGTGTCCGGTTCTCATGTAAACCAGGATATTATTCTGCCTTAATTTTTTCCAGAACCCTGTTTTACGGAAGTAAAGTCACTACTTTCTCTGGATGTAGTGAGAGCTGTCAAAATCTATTTGGAGGCAACTGCTCAGGTTCGGAAAACGGATGTTTTGTTTTGTTGCCTGAAGGTCCCAGAAAGGACAGGCAGCGTCAAAATCTACTATTGCTAGGTGGATTCGGCAAGTAATTATTCAAGCTTATGGTTTGAAGAGGAAAGTTCCACCTTTTCAAATCAAAGCGCACTCCACCAGGGCTGTTGGTGCTTCATGGGCAGTGCATCACCAGGCCTCCCATGGCTCAAATCTGCAAGGCTGCAACTTGTTTTTCAGTCCATACATTCACCAGACTCTATCAGGTGGATGTGAGAAGGCATGAGGGCATCGCCTTTGGGCGCAGTTTGCTGCAGGCAGCAGTATAGGTCCTCAGGTCTGATTGCACCCTAGTTTTTGTTTGTCTCTCTCCCCTCAGATAGCATTGCTCTGGGACATCCCACATAGTAACTACTATGGCTCTGTGTCCCGTGATGTACAATAAAGAAAATAGGATTTTTAGAACGGCTTGCCTGTAAAATCCTTCTTGGAGTACATCACAGAATACACTTATATTGCTTTGCTACAAAAACTGAGGTACTCCCAGTAAGGGGAGGGGTTATATAGGGAATGAACTTCCTGCCTTAGGGTGTGCCAGTGTCCATCACCTAAAGGTGGCCTATATAACCACATAGTAACTACTATGGCTCTGTGTTCCGTGATGTACTCCAAGAAAATGTTTTTACAGGTAAGCTGTTATAAAAATCCCATTTCTCGGCCAGAAGCTGCTCTAAACCCCCAAAATGTATATATTAAACAGACTCTGAAGAGAGAATAAAATAGTGGCAGTTGCAGTCTTTTATGTTGCACAGGTGTTTATCAATTGCATATATTCAAGAAAAAGTACACTAAAATTCTACTGCACACAAGATTTTGTATGCCTTTAGGTAAAATGATATGCCTTGAGTGGATAACAAAATGTATCAAGCCTTAAAATTGTGCATGCCTGTGAAATGGCATCACTTATGGAGAATTTTGGATACCATAGTTTTTGCAATTTTTTTTTTTTTTTTTTAACGTTAACTGTGAATTATGGCCATAGAGAGATTGCTCTCACCCTGACATTCATGGCGATGCCTCACATGGCATGTAATTTGCTATGATCACACCCTAACCTGCTTGTTTGCATTGGGGTGTGCATGGGGCTGCTATTTTTCGCCACTTTCTGCTCTTTAGTTTCAGAAGGACGTACTCTTGCTGCCACCCCAGTCATGTTGGTCTTGATCACCGCCACCACAGTCCATGTCCCTGATGCCTCTGCCTGCCGTCTGTACTAACACTGGGCGTTTCTGCCTCCTGCCTGATCTGATCCTTTGCCTGTTTGATCGTGTCTCTGCCTGCGCCCTTAACTGGCCCATCTGCACATCCCACTAACTACATTGTTGCAAGATACCAGGAACGTGCAGTGGGGTCAGTGGCTGGTGAGGCACTGGCTAGTATCAGAGCCAGATGCACACAGGTTACATACGCCACAATCGTTACAGCTAGAGCAATAATTCTAGCACTAGATCTCTAACTCTAAACATGTAATATGTGTAAAAAAAAATAAAAATAAAATTTAGATCGTCCTATAAAACCTATGGAGATTTATAAGTACTGAAGTTTGGTACCATTCCACAAGTGTGCACAATTTTAAAGTGTGACATGTTGGGTATCTATTTACTCTGCCTAAGATCTTTCACATTATACAAAAAAAAAATCGGGCTAACGTTGGTTTTGTTTGGTTTTTGTTAAGATTTATGAAACTTTTTTTCCCAAAATGCTGTGCAAATACCGTGTGACATAAAAAGTTGCAATAACCACTATTTTATTCCCTAGGGTGTCTTCTAAAACAGTGTATGTTTGGGGGTTCTGAGTAATTTTCTAGCAAAAAAATTATGATTTTTACATGTAGGAGAGAAGTGTCAGAATTGGCCTGGGCGGCAAGGGGTTAATTACCATAAGTAAGTCATATACAAATCTATTGTTTTTAAGGTAATTTACTATATTTTCAAAATCTGTACTCAAGCAGGTGGCTTAATGGACAAATTACTGAAGTTTGAAGTTATAACTTCCAACTAGTAATTTCACAGTAGATGGATAATAAATGATGTTATAACATATAGTATCATATGATTTGGTTTGTACCTTTTTCAGCAGCAGATTCTCCCTCTTAAGAGCCCTTTCACATTGGGGGCGTCAGTGTCGCTTTACGGCCGCTGTCTGGGTGCTTTTTAACCCCCCTAGCGGCCGGAAAAGGGTTAAAAGCACCACTGCTGCAGCGGCGCTTTGCTGGTTCTGCCCACTGATTTTCAATGGACAGGGGAGCTTTAGGAGCAGTGTATACACCGCTCCTAAAGCGCCTCAAAGATGCTGCTTGCAGGACCTTTTTTGAAGTCCTGCCAGCTCACCACTCCAGTGTGAAAGCACAGAAAAACATGGCATTGTGGGTAAATCTTATACCTATAAACACATGTATTTCCTTGTAGTTAAGAGAACTGGGCTGGAATGGAGCATTTGTCTTTTAGACACATGCCCCCTTCTATGACACTGCAGTGAGAGACGTGCCTCCACTGCAGTATTTTTATTGGACAGCTGGGACCAATGGTACTTTAACATTGGTCCAAGATTCCAAGCTGTTCATTGAGCTCAGTGCCTCTGACAAGTGAGGCACTGTGAGCTTATCCTCTGCTGCAAAAAGCGTCAGCTTGTATTTAAAGTGGCTGCTCTGTATTTAGCTTCTGACAGGCTGCGCAAGGAGCCCCATATCTCCTGGAACCATAGGTCGCAGGAGCCCCAAATTTACCAGTGGTGGGGTAGAACTTGGGCTACATACACCCCCCCCCCCCCCCCCAAATTTGGAGTCTGTGATATACAAGATGCAATGTGTGGTACCTAGTCAGTCTAAACAGTGAAAGTCTCACATGTGGTATCACCGTACTAGGGGGAAGTGGCAGAATGAGTTTTTTGGGTGCATTTCGAAGTATTCCCATGCTGTGTGAGAAATGGCTTAATTGACTTTGTGTGTAAAAAATAAATAAATAAAAATCTGCATTTTCTAAAAACTTGTGGCAAGTTGAAGTCATGCCTCCTTTGTACCTTGAGGTGTTTACTCTACAAAATGTTTGTGGGTGTTTCTACTGTCCTGGTGCTCCAGGGCCTTCAATGTGATGGGTAGTCAGGAAAGTAGATGCATTATTTGTCCGGAGAATGTGCTTCCTTGGATTTTGGGCCCCCTGTGGCTAGGCTATGATAAACTCACATGTGAAATTGCCATACTGAGGAGGGGTAGCAGAATGTTTTTGGCTGTAATTCTAACTATGCTCATGATGTGTTAGAAATAGTAAAATGTGTTTTTGTGATGGAATCCGAAGTATGCCTTGTAGAAAGAAATAATTAAGAAATACTTTGTTAACTTTAACTTTGTGAAAATAACAAAAATTACACCTTCAGAAAACTCGCCATGCCTCTTAAATACCTTGGACTATCTACTTTCCAAAAAGGGGTAATTTTGGTGGGTATTTGTACCGTCCTGGCATTTTGGAGACTGAGGAAATGGGCAGTCAGGGCCTCACGACTGGTTTTTAGAGATATATATTAAGAGATCGAGTCTACAAACCAAATATCACTCTCTCTCCCTCTAACTTTCACACTAAATATACTGTACATTGATTTGGGCTACTTTTGCCAAAGAAATGTAGCGGAGTACATTTTGGCCTAAATTTATGAAGAAAAATGTATTTGTAAATGTAACGGTGAAAATTTTATATAGCAAAAAATAAAGCCCAGTGGTTAACTCCCACCTGGCCTACAGACAAATGATGGCCAGATAGGTGCTCTCTAATCCTGGATGGATGTCATATGATCTCGCAGTATTAAGCCCCATGGGCCACATTGCCGTGCGATCTGCCACCTGCTGTGCCCACAGGACACAGTGGATGACAGATCAGTGTACCAGGCCACAGCTGGTACCATGTGATCATTGTGACCAATCGCAGCACATCACTTGGCAGTTGTTCACGATAAATGCCTTCCATTCATAACAATCATTGTGTACTATTGTATTGATCTGTGATCACATGGTACAGACGGGGCCAATCACAGCCCATCTGTACCATGTGATTAGCTGTGGCCAATCACCACTCATCACAATTGTACACACTGACTGGATGTCATTCATAAAAATGTTGCTTATAACAATGAATATTACTATTATAAGCAATCAAAGAATGCAGAAAGAAAATTCTGATCACCTCCCCAGAGTTCAGTGTTACTAAGGTAACACTATCAAGCACAGATCCTGCTTGATTCACTTCTGGCCCGCCTAAGGCCGGATTTGCATATGTGCGGCCTCGGTTCCACAGCATGGGGTTTGTTTGCCTGTTCACCAGTTCAGGTGCAATTGAGGTCATTTTTTGCCTAAATGTGCACCTGAACCTGACCCAAACATGCACAGGACCCTTCTGCAATCCGGACCGAGGCTGCCCCGGACCTGTGAACCGGCTCCATTGAGAGCCGGTCACTCGCCTTACATGCGATGTAGATGCGGGTTTCCCCAAATGGATTATAAAATTGATGTTCCCTGATCACTTTCTGCTGTCAATTTTACAGTACTTTACTGCAGTCCAGGGCTAGAGTCCGAGAACCACCACTTTACATCCGGGGGGGGATCGCATCTTTAAAGCCCCGTAAAAGTGATTGGGGCTTTATCCTTGCTTTATGCCTTTGAATACTAGAACATTTGTAAATATATCTAGTTAGACCAGGGGTTTGCTTTATCGATGGTCAAAATATACAAAATCTATAATTTCCACATTGTATTTCAGATTAATAGGAGTAGGCTAGAAAGAATTGAACAGTCTTGAAATTTTGCAAACTTTGTAGCGATCCCCACACGTTTACTTCTTGTATTCTATGACACGTGAACTATGCCCCGTCAGTGGGTGCTGTCGCATATTTCGTAGAGCTTGCCTCTGAACTACAAGCAGTTAGTATAGGAATCAATGCTTGCAGGCAGCAAGATACCATGGGATATGCAGTCCTTTGCCGTTTATCTTCAGTTTCTGAGTAGATGCTACAAAGCATGCAGGTAATCCAGGATGTTGTGAAGAGATGGCCAGCAGACAGACGGCACTCAACATGAAAACAGATTTTTCAAGTGGACTTATGTTGAATTGCCAAAACAAACCTTTTTTTTTTTTTTATATTGAGAGAATGAGTGTATGCTGTGACCAAAGATTTCCTTTTAGGAATGTGAAAGTAAACTTAAATAAAATCAGGCCTGCTTGGGGTTATGGGGAGCACACATGTAGGGATAAGCAGATATAGCCTGGTTCCCACTGGTATGGACAGTTTATCAAGTAGATGAATGGGGCACAAAACATTGGTTGAAGAAAGTAATTGATATAATGGGAGATAGGCTGTGTAATAGAGCAGTCTGGATTAGTCAAATCTTTGTACTTTTATCAACTCCCAAAAATAGTTTAATATTTTATATTGTTTGTGTGCATGACGGAATATGTTCTTACTTTTTTTTTTATTTATTTATTTTTTTTTTTAATTGTCCCCTGGAGCCTACTGGCTTGTCCTAGTTCCCCATTTAATTTTTTTTTCTTTTAGATGGACTGCCCCATAACTTGTTTTTCTTTTGGCAAAATGTACCCTGAAAAAGTTTATTTTAATAATTATACCCAACTAGTAGTAATTTTATTTTGTCAAATTCTCCAAATCCTAAGCAAATGCAATCTTCATAATTTATCTGTCTTTTTACCCCAGAGAGATACCTTGAAGACCATGAACTTGTAGTACAAGTCCAGTCCATGATGTCAAGTGAAAGCAAATTTCTGTTCAGGAAGAATTATGCAAAATATGAATTTTTCAAGAATCCTGTGGTGAGTAGGTATAAACAATGCTAGAAATTTTCACTTTTTTAGCTGATGCAGGTAGTATACAGTGTCTTGCAAAAATTTTCACCCCCTTTGCATTTTTTGTTTTTGTTGCCTCACAACCTGGAATGAACATGAATTGTTTGAGGCTCTGCATCATTTAATTTACAGAACATGCCCACAACTTTGAAGATGTTTGCTTCACAATAAAAAAAGGACAAGATAATAGTCAATGTGCGTAACTATTCACCCCCCTAAATTTAATACTTTGTAGAGCCACCTTTTTGTGGCGATCACAGCTCCAAGTCGCTTTGGATAAGTCTCTATGAGCTTGCCACATCTTACCACTGGGATTTTTGCCCATTCCTCCTTGCAAAACTGCTCCAGGTCCTTCAAGTTGGATGGTTTGCACTTGTGAACAGCAATCTTTAAGTCTGACCACAGATTTTCTATTGGATTGAGGTCTGGGCTTTGACTAGGCCATTCCAACACGTTTACATGTTCCCCTTAAACCGCTCAAGTGTTGCTTTGGCAGTGTGTTTGGGGTCATTGTCCTGATGGAAGGTGAACCTCCGTCCTATCTTCAAATCAGAGTGGTACAGGTTTTGCTCAAGAATATCCCTGTATTTAGCACCATCCATCTGTCCCTCAACTCCAACCAGTTTCCCAGTCCCGACTGCTGAAAAACATCCCCACAGCATGATGCCACACCCATGTTTCACTGTGGGGATTGTGTTCTTTAGGTGATGTGTTGGCTTTGCGCCAGACATAGCATTTTCTTTGATGTCCAAAAAGTTCAATTCTAGTCTCATCAGACCAGAGCACCTTCCTCCATACATTTTGGGAGTCTCCCACATGCCATTTCGCAAACTTAAAACATGCCATTTTGTGTTTTGCTGAAAGTAATGGCTTTCTTCTGGCCACTCTGCCATAAAGCCCAACTCTATGGAGCGTACAGCTTATTGTCGTCCTATGTACAGATACTCCAGTCTCTGCTGTAGAACTCTGCAGCTCCTCCAGGATTACCTTAGGTCTCTGTGCTGCCTCTGATGCCTTCCTTGCCCGGTCTGAGTTTTGGTGTGCGGCCGTCTCTTCGCAGGTTTGCTGTTGTGCCATGTTCTTTCAATTTGGTTATGATAGATTTGATGGTGCTCCTAGGGATCATCAGATTTTGATATATATATATTTTTTTTTATAGCCTAACCCTGACTTGCTTGGAGAGTTCCTTGGTCTTCATGTCTGTTTGGTTAGTGGTGCCTTTTGCTTAGGTATTGCAACCTCGGGGGCTTTCAAAAGGTGTGTAATGACAGATCATGAGACACTCGGATTGCACACAGGTGGACATCATTTCACTAATTATGTGACTTCTGAAGGTAATTGGTTGCACCAGAGCTTTTTATGGGCTTCATAACAAAGGGGGTGAATACATGCCAATAATTTTTTTATTTCTGAAAAATAGTTGTATGTATATATTGTTCTAATTTTTCTTCACCAACTTAGACTATTGTGTTCTGATCCATCACATATAATTCAGATTAAAAAAAACATTGCATTAAAGGCTGTAATATAACAAATTGGGTAAAAACCCAAGGGGGTTGCATACTTTTGCAAGGCACTATATAGAGTTCTAATTTACTGCCAATCACAGTAATGTTGCTATTAAACCCCTTTCACTCTGAGGCGCTTTACAGCACCTGTAAAGCGCCGCTCCTGTCTCCAGTGTGAAAGCCTGAGTGCTTTCACACTGGAGTGGTGAGCTTGCAGGAAGTTAAAAAAAAAGGCAAGCCGCATCTTTAGAGCGGTGTATACACCGCTCCTCCCCATTGAAATCAATGGGGCAGCGCGGCTATACCGCCGGCATAGCGCTGCTGCAGCAGCGCTTTGCGGTGGTTTTAACCCTTTCTCGGCCACTAGCGGGGGTAAAAGCGCCCCGCTAGCGGCCGAATAGCGTCGTGAAATTGAAGGTAAAGCGGCGCTAAAAATAGCGGCGCTTTACCGCCGATGCACCCACCGCCCCAGTGTGACAGGGGCCTTAGGTAAAGTACAGTCGATGATGTCAGATCTATCATTTTTGTTATTTCTACTTTTAGGTATCAGTAATGAATGTCCTCAGTGGTCAGAGTTGCAACTTGCTGAATCTCCTTGTGTTATGATTTAGAAAGTAGAATCAAATTGCTACACTGTTGCTGGGCGAGTATAGCAGCAGGTCTGAGGGCTCAAACGGCGTCTTTGAAGTTGGGCAGATTACTGCCTGTTGTAGAATTTTCATAAAAAGCAAGTTAGATCTCTGCCAGTCAGTGGCCATCATTCCAAAGAACTAGTCAACCTGAATGGCAGAATAATTCTTCATACGGCCTTTCATCGGTTTTTAAATCTACTTTAACAACTGTGAAATACTGTAGATCATTAAAAAAAAAAAAGACATATGTAGCCATTATTATTTAGGTGGCTTTTATCTATCTGCACTAGAAAAATGGATTCTTGACTGCAATATAAGCATTTTCCTCACTTTCCGAAGTATTTAACATTACCACAGCCCACTGTTTGCAGAGTTCACCCAAGAAGCAGTGTCTGGTGGATTCAAGTGTCAATAGTTACGTTTTTCTCTGTAATGAACACACCCAGAGAAATGTAATGCTTCCTTTGGCACACCAACACGCGTACAGATTTGCTTATACTGGTGCAATGAAAAGTTGTGAACATTGGCTCAATGAGCAATTAAAAGTAAAAATCTAAAGTAAAGTATCCTTTTATATTGTCTTTTGTTACACCAATAAATTGGTTTCTTTTTCAAAACTGTTAAATCTATTGGAAGGACAACTCTGTATAGGGGGAGTGTGCACTCTTTGACAAGTATAGACTGAAACCCTCTGTATCTACCATAGGAAATTGGGGGACTACCCTTCCATAATGTGCATGTTGCTTTATGCAGAGGACAATCATCATTGCATTATTACTTTGAAAACCTGGCTTTACTATTTTGAGACAATAAATGGAATCTGTTATAGCTTAGAATCAAGTCTGTTTACAGTATTTTTGTTCATAATTTTTTATTTTTCTTACACATCCTGATTAACATAATTCATATTTTTCAGGCTTGAAACAAGTTTAGCTATGTGCCAGAGGAAGGGAAACTTTAAATATGGTTTTGTTATGTTATAGTTTCCAAGTTTTAAGGTTGAATGAAGAATACAGGTCCATGCAGTTATTGTATGTCTAACAGTTTCCATATCCCTGTATACCAGGTTTGCTGAGAAACCAACTTCAATGGGACTGCGTTTCCTTTGAGAGAAATGAAAGTAATATTAAAGCCTTTTTTTTTTTCTAAAAATAACAAACATGTTACACTTGCTACATATTACACTTGCCTGCTCTGTGTAATGGTTTTGCACAGATCAGGCTGGATCCTCCTCAGGTGCCTCCACAGCAAGCCGCTTGCTCCCAAGCAGGCACGCTCCTGACCCACAGTTCTGTGTGTTCATTTAAATACGGCGCTGTGGCTCAGCCCCGCCCCCTCTGTCTCCTGATTGGCTCACTGCCTGTGATTGACAGCAGTGGGAGCCAATGGCTCCCGCTGCTGCCAAAAGCCAATCGGGAGTGCGAGTCCCCAGAGAGGCAAGGCTCTCGTGGACATTGCTGGATCTAGAGGGGGCTCAGGTAAGTATCTTGGGGGGGGGGGGGGGGTCTGGGGGGGCTGCTGCTTAGTGGTGTTTTTTTAAACAGGTGTGACTTAATCAAACAGTACCTAACACAGGCATAGTATTCATAGACTGTTATAGGCTGGTACCTTCAGGTAATTACTGGCAAACCTTTTAGGATTCCCCTGTAACCCAATCCCACTCCATTAAACCTTAAACTGTTTTTGCCCATTACTAACGTCACCATTGAAGATGTGTATATTGTGGTCATAGCTCTTAATGCCTTTTGTATGAGATTAAATTTGTGTATGCCTACACATCTGTTTCTATGTACAGCTCTATGGTGTGGATCATTATAACACATTAATTTAATCCTTTCTTTCAGAATTTCTTTCCAGAGCAGATGGTTGCTTGGTGTCAACAATCAAATGGTAGCATTCCCCAATCTGATTTATTGCAGGTAATAATTGATGCATCCTGGGTATAAAAGGGCTATTGAACCTAAAAGCAAACATTTTTCTCTTTAGTTCGACTGACACAGCGCTGCATTAATCCTGACTATAGTGTTATATTGCTTTCTGTAGGACTAGGCAGAACAAAAATATTGGCTACACTCATGGGCTGTCCATAGCTGATGTATAACCCCATCTCCCCTAATAGGTATTCAGTTTTTCTGTCTAGTCAGGAGTAAAGACCTAAGCTGGGATCTTTTGGTTCTAGCAACTTTTCTCCTTCCATGCATCTTTTTGCCTCCCTTTGACAGGCTGGATAATCTAGATCCAGTGGGTTCCCCTAGCTACGCGCTAGCTCGGCCGCGACGTAGCCTCAATGGATGGAGGCTGGCCCGTGAGTTAAATGTCTCGCAGGGTCACGTACGACTGGCCTCTGGTCCGAGTCGTAGCGTCCCCCTGGCCGACAGCCCCCCCACTTCAATGGGGAGGGGTTTGGTCTGGAGCGACACCCATATCCATGGAGTGGTAAGTACAATCACCTCTGCTCATATGGGTGGGGTGGAAGCGGGTACCCTCCAGGGATGGTAGGACCTGCCTGCAGGTTCCTGAATACCTTTTTGTAAGCTCGGTTTTTTCCCTCCATCCCCCCCCCTCGGTGGCTGTTCCCTGGTGGGGCTCATGTGGGGTGCAGTACCTGCTGTTGGGTGGTCTCAGTGCAGAGGGCGCAGCGCAGTTTAACTCTTGCGGATATTTCCCCTTGGTTTGGTCTCCGGCAGGTGGCCATGTTTGTGTGGTCCATGACATCACAAGGGCCATTTTCCCTTGGTCTGACATGACACTGGAGACGGGCAGCGGCAATGCCAGGGCTTCCGGGCCCTCTTCCTTCTCCCAGATAAAGGGACTGCTAGCACACATGGCAAACTGCTGGGTCTAAACATGCAGTCCTTCTCCGGCTGGTAGTGGTGAGTTCCGGGGGGGGGGGGGGGGGGGGGGTCCGAGTGACCAGCGTGACCAGCCGACACGCTGGTCACCAGTAACACAAAGCAATGTCATGGCACTGTTGACTTGAGCCTTAAAGGTGCCAAATTTTAAATAAAATTACCATATTCAAAACAACCAAACTAGATCCTTTGAATGCTTTTAAGTGCAACGGAGTGATGTGGGTTATAGACCCCCACATTCCTCCAGGAAGAGTACCTGTCACTGCTTAACTGTCACAAGGAATGATTACATTCCTTGTGACAGCAATGAAACTGATCAAAAGTTTGTTTTTTTTCCCTTTAGCGCCCCATCCCCTCCGTGGTCACGCACAGAAGCAAACGCATATGTAAGTCGCGCCCGAAAATGTAAACCGTGTTCAAACCACACGTGAGGTATTGGTGCGATCGTTAGAGCAAGAGCAATAATTCTACAGCAAGACCTTCTCTAACTCTAAACGGGTAAACTGTAGAAATAAGCCTCGCCTAAGGAGATTAAGCACCGTAGTTTGTCACCATTCCACAAAAGCGCAGTTTTTAAAGCCTGACATGTTGGGTATCTATCTACTCGGCATAATGTCTTTCACATACAAAAAATGGGCTAACTGTACGGTTTTGTTTTTAATTCGTTAAAGTGTATTTCTTCCAAAAAAACATGCATTTGAAAGACAGCGTGACATTAAATGCATTTGAAATACAGCATGACCTAAAATATTGCAACAATCTCTGTTTTATTCTCTAGAGTCTCTGCTAAAATAAAAATATGTACAGTATTTGGAGGTTCTAAGTAATTTTGCTTGGGCATAAAGGGGTTAAGATTTAACAAATCCAAGCTTTGAGCATTTATCAAAACAAGCCATTACCAATGGAAAGCACTGGTTGCAGAGATCTTCCAGCCTGCAGAATTGAGTAATCCCATTTGATTCCCAAGAAAGATGAAATGTAGATGCTTGTTCTTGTATCATCCAGCCTCTGGCTAGATTGCCTGTGTGTTTCTCAAATCTTCCTCAGCCAGGTGCCTGTGCATTTATTCCTATGCACTTCTGAGTAAGAACCCATACTTGTATTCAGTGCCTATAACTTTATCTTTACTGATAATTTAGAAAAGAGACCTAATTATGACTGGTCCTGTAATTGTGTTCCATACCTTTTTGTAGACTTTAGGCTGCTTGGGTTAAAGAGGCTGATTCTAATATTGGACTCAACATCTGGTTGTCACCAGCTTTTGTATTTTTTTTTTTTACAGAATTTTTTGAATGCCAACAGTTGTCCAGAAATTCAAGGCTTCTTGTATGTTAAAGATGTAGGGAAGAAGTCATGGAAGAAACTGTTCATTTGTCTGAGAAGATCTGGACTTTATTGCTCTACTAAAGGAACCTCAAAGGTATAGCTTTCTTTTCTCCTTTTTATTTTTTTATTTTTTTTTAATGCAGCACTTATAGGCTTGCAAAGCTGTATTTTGAGGCAATTTAAAATGTAATTTTGAAATAAGCATATAAGTCATAATAAACTGCTGCTTTCAGTAAGAATGTTTTGTAAAAAAAATAAAATAAAAAATAAACCTTTCTCTAAGGTCCCTCAGCCCACAAACCCCATTTTCTATTCTACCCCAGAACATATTTTAACCTGGTGCATGCAATTTACAACACCATTTGTGTAGTAAATTGTCAAATTCCTCCATAAGGGTCCTTTGACTCTATATTCCAGTCATGTTAAAGGTTGGCAGATGTCAGTCCGAAACATAAGTTTCAACATTAGTGACACTAAACTACATCTTTATAGCCTAATGTTTAGTACAAGGCATGGGCAACCTATTCATACACCACTGTTTTTATAGACTATCTTCAGGTGATTAGACACAGTCAAGCTTTTGAGAACATGCCCCCTTGGGGTGCTTCTCCTATGACCCACTTGCATACATCCTCAGGTTCCTGATAGCTGTAGGTGATAGACATTTTCTCCATCCCTGAGAGACCACCTTCACTAGTTTTAATTTTATTTTTTTATCTTCTGATTCTTACTCCCCAAAAAATATTTGAACTCTACCCAGTAGAAAAAGTTTGCAAAAAGTTGGCTAGTTATGTGGTTGACCCCTGCCATCTGTCTTGAGCTAAAATCTCACTGTACCTATTGAAGATGCTATGCCTTTTTAAAGTTTCTGCAAACACAAAATTTGAGACATACTTTCAAAGTACTCTTTAACCAAAAAGGCCCTGCCCTGAAACCAGCTCTTGCTATTTCAGTATGTCAAAATTCAGCTAACTGAACTAGGACAACCAACATGATAAAAAATCTCTCCTCAAGAGCTCCAAGGTCCTCAAAATCCATAGCACCTCGCTCTACACAGACTTCAGTATCAAAACCTAGATTTAGCCCTTCCTTTCTGCACAAGGCTTGTCTCGGATGCCACCAAGTCCTCTAAAGCCCTCCTCACAGTGAAGGGGTGCCCTCACTCTTAAGAGTGGGGGGACATCTGAAGCAGTTTGCATCTCTGGGTAACAGACTTCCCAGACTTGGTTTCAATTAGAGTTCAACACTCTGCCACCAGTTTCTGCTTCCAGATCAACCAAGAACCGACCAAGGGCAGTACAATTTGCAAAGAGACCATGCGCCACCTGTTTTCTCTGAGTCATTTTACCAGTACCACCACAAGACTGGGATTATACTCAAACATGTTTGTTACCAAAGCCCAACGGAGGTATCTGTCCTATCCTGGACTTGAAATTTCTCAACAAATGCCTTCACATTCCAAAATTTTTGTATAGAATCTGCAAGGTCTGTAATTGCTTCTCTGAGACCAGGGAAACTCGTGGTTTCTGAACATCAAAGATGCTTATTCACATGTTCCCAATTACCCACCTCACTCGGCTTCTGTTCTTTGCAGTGGCAGACGACCACTCCAATTTTGTCGCATTGCCTTTTGGTCTGTTCTGTTACCACAGTGTTCACAAAGATCTTTGCTTGCCCTTCTCAGAACTCAAGACATCTGGGTGACAGTCTAGCAAGACTACCTCCTGAAGGATCCAGCTCCTCACAATTCTTACAAATGTCCAAAAGAGCCTTAGCTGGATGCTCAACTTGTAGTGAGATTTAGCTTGAGTTCTGGGCCTAAAGGTGGCCTCTTTTGAGGCAGTACCCTTAGCTCAATTCAGTTCAAGAATTCTCCAACTAAACCTTGTCTGCATGCAAAAAAGCAGGCCCTTACCCATGCTTCTATCCTCCTAAAGTCCTCGTGGATCACCACTTCAATAACAGTTGGAAAATCTTTCCTTCCCTACAGTTGTAAAGTTCTTACCAACACAAGTCTGTCAGGCTGGGAATAAGTCATCCAATCCTTGACAGTTCATTGCTTGCGTACATGTGTATGAATAAGTTGCCCGTGTCTTGTGCTGGTTGAATAAGGTCAAAGGAATTTTGACTTGCCTGTAAATTCTGTATCTGTAAATTCTGTAAGGAAATGGGACACCCTCCCTAAACGCTCTTCGCTGCATGGCTTGCTACAAAACTGAGGACTCGCAAAGTGGGGTAAGGTTATAGGGGAGGGGGTTCTAAGCTTTAGTGTCCAATCACCTGAAGGTACAAGCCTATAACCCATGGTGTATGAATTAGTTGCCCATGTCCTGTCATCTATGCAGGGCCATCTTTAATATTGATAGGACCCTGGGCAAACACTTTTTTTTTTTTTTCTTTTTTTTTTTTTTTCTTTTGGCCCTCACTATGCAATTTTGCTCCCCACCTTCTGAGACATACAATTAATAGCATCTAGACTCAAAATTTGTTAACTGCAGGAGATCAGGCAGCACTTACAATTGGTTGCTAGAGGTTACAGCATACATGGCTCACTGATTAGTTGCTAGAGGCTACCGCACATTACCACTCACTCATTGGTTTTCTGAGCTGTGGGGAGGATGGGGATAATGAGGCTCAGTGCTTGGGAGGATGGGGATAATGAGGCTCAGTGCTTGGGAGGATGGGGATAATGAGGCTCAGTGCTTGGGAGGATGGGGATAATGAGGCTCAGTGCTTGGGAGGATGGGGATAATGAGGCTCAGTGCTTGGGAGGATGGGGATAATGAGGCTCAGTACTTGGGAGGATGGGAATAATGAGGGTTAGTGCAGAACACCCCTCCTTTCATTGAGGGTCACCAGAGAGCCCCCCCAAAAAAATCTGAGCTTTTCCTTGAGTTCACTGAGCTGGCACTGGCAGCAGCCAGGTCTGGAGGGAGAAGCCCCATGCTCCAGTTAACAGAGGGGTGGAAGGACAGTTAGTCAGGCATTCCCATGCTCCTCCATTGAACATGGGGGAGGGGGGGGGGGTTGCAGAGCTGAGTAATCGTGTCCTAGCAACCAACCACCACTGACAGCTGCAGGGGGGAGCCGGTTGGCAGCAGCCAGGGCTGCAGGAGAAAGTTTCACTCCGCTGAATACGGGGGCGGAGTCTGAGTCGGATTAGCCGCATGGTTTGTTTCTAGACTCCGGGTGGTCCTAGCAACAAACCTATTGTCGGCAGGAGCCAGGAGGTGGGACTGCAGCGGTGTCACACTGGCAAGCAGAATGTCCTATCTATGGCAACACTGGAGTGGGCTCAAGGGGCTGTTGCTTCGGGCCCCACAATAACTGGGCCCTGGGCAGCTGCCCCTTTTTTCCAGCGTTGAAGTCGGCCCTGACTCTATGGAGTTTGCAGGCAAGTCAAAATTGCCCTCTTTTCAAAAATCATCCCTATACAGTTGTGCTCATAAGTTTACATACCCTGGCAGAATTTGATTTCTTGGCCATTTTTCAGAGAATATGAATAACACAAAAACCTTTCTTTCATTCATGGTTAGTGTTTGGCTTAAGCCATTTATTATAAATCAATTGTGTTTAACCTTCTTTTTTTAAATCATCACAACTACCCAAATTACCTTGATCGAAAGTTTACATACCCCAGTTCTTAATACCAAGTATTGCCCTCTTTAACATCAATGACAGCTTGACGTCTTTTTTGGTATTTGTGAATGAGGCTCGTTATCTTCTCAGATGGTAAAGCTGCCCAATCCTCTTGGCAAAAAGCCTCTAGTTCCTGTAAATTCTTGGGCTGTCTTGCATGAACTGCACGTTTGAGATCTCCCCAGAGTGGCTCAATGATATTGAGTTTAGGAGACTGAGATGGCCACTCCAGAAACTCCACTTTATTCTGCTGTAGCCAATGACAGGTCGACTTGGCCTTGTGTTTTGGCACAAAGATTGTTGCATAGGGGCTTGGTGAGCCCTATTAAAGAGTCTCCCTTCTGAGGTGTTTTAACTACACCCAAGTACTCCTTTTTTTTTTTTTGTTTGTTTTTTTTTTTGTTTGTGGCATTGAATGGCTTCCAAAAAGAGGAGTGGGACTAACACCATAGACAAGGGCACACCTATATCAGTAGTTCCTGATGAACCTAGTTGTATCCCTAGTGCTGTATCCCCTGAAAGACCAGAGGCTCCCGGGCAATCTGAGCCGATGCGCCTATCTGGTATTGGGCCTACAGTCAACGCTGCTTGCTTCACCCTTTCACTAAGGATAAACTGTCCTCAGCCCTAGCTGGGTTAGAGCACAGGGTTGCCGGCATGATTGCCTCCATCCCGCAGTGTGGCAGGAACCGTGACAGATCAGCCTCCCCAAAGTCTCCTAGTCTGGCGCAGTAATGGGTTGTGGATGGGGAAGAGTTTAAAGCTCAGGATTCAGTGTCACGCCCAGCAGATGAGTCTGCTTCTGCGCAGTCTGGACAAGAAGATATCCAGTCGATGTCTGCCTCTCAGTTGTAGAGGCTTTTGATCCTGACTCTGACCAAAATGGTTTGTTCTTCCTTTAAGTTGCCTCTTGCAGAGGTGACTGAGCCCCCCTGGACCTCTTTGGGATCTCTGAGACCTTTTCAGGTTGCACAGACTTTCCTGCTACACCCCCTGTTGGAACAGGTGGTGTATGCTGATTGGGAACATCCTGACAGGACTTTTTTGCCTCTTAAAAGTTTTTTTTCCCTTTTTTTATAAGCCATGGATGAAAAGTTTGTCAAAAAATGGAGTATGCCAGCCGTAGATGCAGCTGTCTCTTCCTTAAACAAGAACTTAACTTGCCCGGTAGATAACGCACATAGCTTGAAAGACCCTGTTGACAAACTGGAGTTATTATTAAAGGCTTCCTTTTCTTTGGCCAGTTCAGCTATTCAGCCAGCTGTTGCAGCAATTGGTATTTGCCAGTCTGTAAAGGATCAAGTCAAATGGCTGGATAGGCCTAATCAGGAGGATGATCTGCCTAAGACCAATATTCCTTGAGTGCTGTGTTTAACTGTTGATGCTTTAAAGGATTAAAACAGCAGGTTTCTTGTCTGGCTCTTGTCTGTACATATGCGCAGACTTTTATGGCTTAAGAACTGGTCAGCCGAGCTTACTTGTAAAGTTATTGGCAGGTTTCCCGTTTCATGGGGAACACTTATTCGGTGATCACTTGGACAACTATAGCCAAAATATTTCCGGAGAAGCGTTCTCTACTTCCTGTGAAGAAAAGCACACAACGTCATCCGTTTAAAAACTCAGGGACTGCTTCCTCAAATGTCTCAGCGTCAGGACGGTTCTGCCACCAACAGGGTGCTAGGGCCAGGGCCAGAAAATTCTTCTAAACCCAGCACCAAGCCCTCCTTTTTAGGGGACACCCCCACTCCATCGGGGGGGGGGGGGCTGCTGCGCTTTGAAAATATTTTGGAAAATTCAGGATGAGAGGGTCACCTCAATTATATCTCTCGGTTACGAGCTGAAGTTATGCCCCCCTCAGGTTTCTAAGATCCAGCGTTCCCTCGAATCCTCCAAAAAGAAACTTATTGCTTCAGGAACTACATCATCTAGTGCATCAAGGAGTGATTTTAGAGGTTCCTGTATTCAAAAGGGGCACAGGATTTTACTCAAACCTGTTTACGGTTCAGAAACCAAACTGGGACACAAGGCCCATTTTGGACCCAAGGTCCCTGAACAAGCATCTATTGATACAGTCCTTTCGGATGTAGTCTGTCTGCTCAGTAGTAACCTCACTCCAGAGGAGACTTTTTAGCCTCCATCGATATAAAGGACGCGTACTTGTATGTACCTTTTCAGCCTCATCGGAGGTTCCTGCGTTTTTTGAGGTAGAGGAACGTCACTTTCGAACGTTTGTGGCTCTACCCTTCGGGCTTGCTCCAGCTCCCTGGGTGTTCACAAAGGTCTTAACACCAGTACTGGGTCTTTTAAGGGCCCAAGGGATCCTGGTGCTTGGGTATCTGGACGACATCCTGCTCAGAGATCACTCAGTTCAGGCTCTAGAACAGAGCAGAATATGCACATGAGGTATTTGAAAAGCTTAGGCTGGATCATAAATACTGAAAAGTCATACGTTGAGCTGGTCTCAAGGCCAAGATATTTGGATCTGATTCTAAACACTGTCCAAGCAAGAGTATTTTTGTCACCCGTAAGGATCTGTGCCCTGAAGGATCAGGTGCATTGGATAAGGGGCACCAGACAACCCACCATTTGGCTTTGAGTCTTCTAGGGAGGATGATAAAAAGGAAATTCAACCAGCGCTAATCACTACTATAATATACTAAAGCAGCTGAATACTGAGGATAAAATCTATCAAATCCAACAGAACAAATGAAAAAAAAAGCAGTACAGCGCTGACAATGTCCCTAAAGTTTAACATGAACGTCCATAAAGTATAATGTCCATAAAGAGAGAAATTCCAGATGGAGATCCCAATGTGCAAGTGATATCCAATAATGATGCGTGACTCATAAAGTGATAAAAATCCACCACCAGTATCGCTAGCCTCTCACCTCAACGAGGACTCAAAACAGCCTTTCCCACAATGGGAGATGAAAAGGGGCAGGTAACTGGAACCAGGTGGCTTGCGGTCTCATTGAGCGATCACATGTAATAGAGTAAATAACATCTAGTGCTCTCTGTCTCAAGTTTAAAAGTATTTATTAAAAAGTAGATCAACTTACAAAGCAGGCACTGTTCCCCAGTGCGAAGGATGAAGGCGTGAAGATACTCCACGAAAATCAATAAGCAGGACGCGGGTGACGTCACAAGTCATGTGGCGATCCGTACGCGTTACGTCCCTTGTGATGGGCGGGACTTCTTCAGCGGCGACGGCGTGACGTTGTGCACCCGCTTTAAATAGCTCCGCTTATCACCGCAGCCAATGGAGCAAGTTGTATACAAATTGCCATGGCAACGATTACCAGAGAACGGAAGTATCAGCTCTCATGTTGGAACCATAGAGGGATTCGCCACAGCAGTGATAAAACACTGTGGCTGAACCCTAAAAAGATAACTAAACTTAAAATGCTACTGAGTGTAACTAGTATAAATGTAACCAACTCCATAATGAGTCTTGTTTATGTGACGACCCGTGTACTTGCTCGATTTCGTGGAGCATCCTATTCATATAAAATATAAAACACAATATCCATAGATACCAAAAAGATAAAAATACATATAAAAGACCTCCTTCTTTGTCAGAATCCCCAATGTCTTTCCTTCTTCCACAAGCCAGTGTAGTTCGTCCTTGTAGCTCAGCATTGGGTCCTTATTAAGGATCTGATAAGTATCTGGGTCGTCCAGCAATCTAACAAGCTCTGCAAGATATTTGGATTTGTCCAAGATGACAAGACCCCCCCCCCCCTTATCTGCTGGGCGTATAATTATGTAATTTCTAGCCTCGCTTCTAGGGAGGATGGTATCCTCCGAGGCAGTGCCCGATGCGCAGTTTCATTCCAGGCGTTTAAAACAAGACATCTAGTTTGCTTAGGAAAAGTGGAAGAAAAGCTCTGGATTATCCAATGTGCTTATCTCCTCAGGCATGCTTAAGCCTTAACTGGTTGCAGGATCAGAACCTGCAAAAGGGAAAATCCTTTCTTTCTGTAACTTGGAGAGTACTGACTACAGATGCCAGTCTCTCAGGCTGGGGAGCGACCCTAGACGGCCTAACGGCTCAGGGGATATGGTCAGGAACAGAGCAGACCCTGCCCATCAACGTCCTAGAATTATGGGCAGTACGTCTGGCCCTGTGGTCCTGGACGGTGGAGCTTCAGGACTGCCCCATCAGGGTTCAGTCCGACAATGCCATGGCAGTGGCTAGTATAAACCACCAAGGGGGTACCAGGAGTCGTTCAGCTCTGAAGGAGAACTGCATACTAGCCTGGGCAGAGGGACATGTGCCAATGATATCGGCAGTCCGTATCCCAGGAGTAGAGAACTGGAAGGCAGTTTATCTCAGCCGCCAACAGATCTGCCTGGGGGAATGGCCCCTACACCCAGAGGTGTTCCGAGAAATTTGCCAACGTTGGGGATGGCCAGAGGTCGACCTACTGCCATCCAGGTTCAACAAGCTACAGCAGTTTGTCTTGAACAAGAGATCCTCTGGCAATTGGAGCAGATGCTCTGATAGTTCCATGGAACCAGTACTCCCTGGTTTATGCTTTCGCTCCGATCCCTTGCCTTCCACATTTGTTGCGCAGGATTCAGAGAGGGGGTTCCAGTCATTCTGGTGACACCAGCCTGATCCAGAAGGCCCTGGTTCCCGGAGATTGACGATAGACGGGCCATGGACGCTTCCACATCGCCCCGACCTACAGTATCAAGGTCCTATATTCCACCCCAATTTGACGGCATGGCTATTGAAGCCAGGGTGTTAAAGGACCGTGGCTTCTCGAGACCAGTGGCGTCTACTCTAGTGAATGCTAGAAAAGCTGTCACTAGGAAGATTTATAATGAGGTCTGGAAGACTTGTATTGCTTGGTGTGAAGCCAGAAGATGGCATCTTTGGAAATGTGTGATTGGGAGAATTCTCTTTTCTACAATCAGCTGTGGAAATCAAGTTGGCTTTGAGTACAATCAGAGGTTAGGTTTTGGCCCTATCAGTATAATTCCAAAGGCCTTTAGCCTCCCATTCACTGATCTGAACCTTTATGCAAGGGGCAACTCACTTGCTTCCCCCCATTTGGTCACCTATGTGTCCTTGAGACTTGAACTTGGTGCTGTCTGTGTTACAGAAACAACCATTTGAACCTATTAAGGAAATTCCATTAGACTTGCTATCACGCAAGCTGGCCTTCCTGATGGCTATCACCTCGGCTAGAAGGGTGTCAGAGTTGGTGGCCCTTTCATGCAGGGAACCGTACTGGATCCTTCACCATGACAGTCGTGTTACAACCTGTTCCATCCTTCTTGCCAAAGGTGGTGTCAGCCTTTTATTTAAATCGGGACATTATTTTGCCTTTTTTTTTCTCTCAGCCTTGTTCGGCGGAAGAGAGACTGCATTCTTTGGATGTTGTCCGGGCAGTCAAGGTTTAGCTGTCTAGATCTGCGGAGATCTGAGGACTTTTTTTTTTTTTTTTTTTGTTTTACCAAAAGGACCCAAGAAGGGGCAGGCAACTTCCATTGACAGTTAGGTCCGTCAATTGGTTATTCAGGCCTATGGTCTGAAACCTAAAGCTCCTCCCTTTAGGGTGAGAGCTCATTCTACCAGGAGTGTAGGAACCTCCTGGGCTTTTTGCCATCAGGTATCTGTGGCTCAGATTTGTAAGGCTGCTCCCTTTTTCTTCAGTGCATACGTTCACCAAATTTTATAAAGTGGAGGTTCGAGCAGCCGAGGATTCGGCCCGCAGTGTACTGTGGCCTGCCGTATAAGTTCTGATGGCTATTGTTTGGCAGAGTGCCTCCCTCCCCTCAAGGCTATTGTTCTGGGACATCCCAGCAGGTAATGAATATTAGCCTGACTGTCCCATGATGTATGAAAATAAAAATTAGATTTTTTATGTCATACTTGCCTGTAAAAACCTTTTCTTTGAGTACATCATGGGACAGAGAGCCCTCCCCTCTTTTTTTGAGGATTTAGTGCTTGCTACAAAACTAAAGTACTTCCTGTATGGGGGGGGGGGGGGGGGGGGTTATATAGGGGATCGCTTCCTGTCTGAAGACCTTTGGTCTACCAGTATCCATTCACCTAATTGAGTATAACCCAGCAGGTAATAAATGCCTGTTCCATGATGTACCTGAAGAGAAAATTTTTTACAGGTAAGTATGACGTAAAATCCTATACTTTTTTTTTTATTTTTTTATTTTTTTTTTTTAATAAAATTGCTAAATGTTTCCAACTGGAAAAGACTTAAATTAGAATTCAAGTCTAAGGTCAACTATTCTTAAATTTTCCCTCCCCCTACCTCTTCTGCCTACCCTATGTAAAAAAATTGTATACTCAGTCCAGTTGTGATTCTGCAATCCCTGGCTCCCCTGAGTCATGAAATGCTCAACAATGGCTTGGAATTACAGGAGCCATGGCCAGTCATTATTGGTGCTTCCTCCTTTCCCCTGCAGCTGACACAGCATCACGTGACTGGACCAGAGCAGACCAAAAAGTTTAAGAATGGTTGGTGTTGGGCTTGAACTTCATCTTGTGCAATGTTAATCTTCCTCATCTCTGGAAAGTTTCAGCCTGATGCTTTCTGAGTTCATGCTGTGTTTAACAGCACTTGAATAAGGTAGACTGTAATGCCAGCAACCTCCCACTCGTGGCCAGCAAGGTGTTGGGTCCATATGAAAATATTCAAGCAAGCACTTGCAGTATTTAATATAGGGCTTCCTGCCTGTCAGTCTGTGTTTTCAAGGAGAAGACGACTTTATCTTGGAAACAAGTGAACAAAGCCAAGTTTTTGTCCTAAGGTAGAGAGAAAAGTTGGAAATCCCTACAAAAACAGTGGGATGCTCTTCTAGTTTGTAGTGGTGTTAATGAACAAAAGTTAAGCTCTCGTCATACCTTGGAAATATCAATTAGCAGCATGATCTCATATTTCAGTGGAGACTTCTTTTTTTTTTTTTTTTTGCAGGAACCAAGACATTTACAGGGAATATCAGACTTAGAAGATAGCAATATTTATTCACTGATATCCTGTAAGAAGCTGTATAACTCGCCAACAGATTTTGGATTCGGTGTCAAGGTAATACATTTATTCAGAGCCTAGATACATTTTAAAGTGGCCTAGAAAGCAACATATTTTTTGTAGATTAGACCTAATTTTAGATTCAGTGTGCCATGTTTATAAAAGGTAGCTACAGTGCCTTGCAAAAGTATTCACCCCCTTGGCATTTTTCATGTTTTGTTGCCTCACAACCTGGAATTAACATGGATTGTTTGAGGATTTGCATCAATTTACAGAACATGCCCACAACTTTGAAGATGGTGGGGGTTTTTTGTTTTTTTTGTGAAGCAAACAACAAATAGGACAAGAGAACAGTCAATGTGCATAACTATTCACCCCCCCTAAAGTCAATACTTTGTAGAGCCACCTTTTGCAGCTATCACAGCTCCAAGTCGCTTTGGATAAGTCTCTATGAGCTTGCCACATCTTGCCACTGGGATTTTTGCCCATTCCTCCTTGCAAAGCTGCTCCAGCTCCTTCAAGTTGGAAGGTTTGCGCTTGTGAACAGCAATCTTTAAGTCTGACCACAGATTTTCTATTGGATTGAGGTCTGGGCTTTGACTAGGCCATTCCAACATATTTACATGTTCCCCTTAAACCACTCAAGTGTTGTTTTAGCAGTGTGTTTGGGGTAATTGTCCTGCTGGAAGGTGAACCTCCGTCCTAGCCTCAAATCAGAGTGGTACAGGTTTTGCTCAAGAATATCCCTGTATTTAGCACCATCCATCTTTCCCTCAACTCTGACCAGTTTCCCAGTCCCGACTGCTGAAAAACATCCCCACAGCATGATGCTGCCACCACCATGTTTCACTGTGGGGATGGTGTTTTTTGGGTGATATGTGTTGGGCTTTGCGCCAGACATGGCATTTTCTTTTGATGGCCAAAAAGTTCAATTTTAGTCTCATCAAACCAGAGCACCTTCCTCCATACATTTTGGGAGTCTCCTACATGCATTTTCACAAACTCAAAACGTGGCATTTTGTGTTTTGCTGAAAGTAATGGCTTTCTTCTGGCCACTGTGCCATAAAGCCGAACTCTATGGAGCGTATTGCTTATTGTCGTTATGTACAGATACTCCAGTCTTTGCTGTGGAACTCTGCAGCTCCTCCAGGGTTACCTTTAGGTCTGTGTTGCCTCTCTGATGCCCTCTTTTCCCGGTCTGAGTTTTGGTGTGCGGCCGCCTCTTGGCAGGTTTGCTGTTGTGCCATGTTCTTTCCATTTGGTTATGATGGATTTGATGGTGCTGCCAGGGATCATCAAAGATTTGGATATTTTTTTTATAACCTAACCCTGTCTCAACACTGTCCCTTGTTTGAAGAGTTCATTGGTCTTCATAGTAGTGTTTGGTTAGTGGTGCCTCTTGCTTAGGTGTTGCAGCCTCTGGGGCCTTTCAAAAAGGTGTGTATATGTAATGACAGATCATGTGACACTTAGATTGCACACAGGTGGACATGATTTCACTAATTATGTGACTTCTGAAGGTAATTGGTTGCACCAGAGCTTTTTATGGGCTTCATAACAAAGGGGGTGAATACATACGCACATGCCAATTATCAGGTTTTTTTTTTTTTGTTTTTTTTTTATTTATGAAAAATAGTTTTGGGTATATATTTTTCTAATTTTACTTCACCAACTTAGACTATTGTGTTCTGATCCATCACATATAATTCTGTTTAAAAAAACATTGAACTAAAGGCTGTAATGTAACAAAATGGGTAAAAAGCCAAGGGGGGTGGATACTTTTGCAAGGCACTGTAAATAATTGGAAGTATACAAGAATGTCCACTACATTAGCATTGCAAAGGCTTTGCATTGGACAACTTAGATACGTTTCTGCTCCAGGTATAAAATACCCTTAAGAAAATGAGTTGATGTGCAGCTTTCATGTGAGCTGCTGAGTTATTTATAGTTCTTAACTAAAGGCATATTCTTATTCAGTTAACTCCACAGCCATGCATATAACATTTTAATTATAAACGTTTTCTTCTCGTCAGTGGCTACATTATACTGTATTGTCTTGGGGCTGCACTATGTAGATTGTGAACTGGTTGGGACACTTAAAATAAAATACAATGTGCATCAAGATATTCTGTTCTGTAAACCTAAACTTATTTGGGGCTGGCCTATGAATTTAGGTATGGTAGGTGACACAGCAGATACCGTTTAAAGTACTTGAAAACCCTAACTAAATGGCCTTTGATTTCCTAAAACATTATGTATTGGAAGCCATTGCAGGTTTTATTTTATTTATTTTTTAAAACAAAACCACCTTGGATTTGATTCACATATATGTAAATTGGATGCGGATTGAACCGCATCTGATTTGCATGACATGTGAACTAAACCGGCTTTCTATGTAGCCAGTTCACATCTGCAGGCCGGCCACAGTACTTTTTTTCAAAAGTCCTGTACGATTTTAGGCGCGATTTCATTTGTCATACACTTGACAAAGCAAGAGAATTGTCACCAGCACACCATGGACCCAGAATGTGTTTATTCAGCAATCACATCGTTACAGCAAATGGCAATGTTTCGGAGCCTCACAGGACCCCTTCATCAGGCATGTCACATGCCTGAAGCGGTCCTACGAGGCTCCAAAACATTGCGATTTGCTGTAATGATGTGAAAGCTGAATAAAGCTTTGGACCTATTCTGGAGATCCATGATGTGCTGCTGACATTCTCTTGCTCTGACGTAGGGATCGTCAAACTACGCCCCCCCAGCTGTTGAGCAACTACACATCCCATGAGGCATTGTAACTCTGACATTCAAAGACATGACTAGGCATGATGGGAATTGTAGTGCCTGAACTGGAGGGCCATAGTTTGAAGACCCCTGCTCTGAATATTCATGATTCCAGCCGGTGGTTGCTTCAGCACCCACTTGTATGCATGGCCATTTCTACAGGAACGTGTGCATTAGGAATAGTGCATTGGATACACTTAAGAAATTTGCACCTGAATCGGTGAATGAACTGGACTTCATTTAATTCATTGTAGCATACTATAGCTGCTCATCTCCTGCAGGCTTTGCTGCCACTTTCACACCAGCCACCACTGTCATTAATGAGGAAGGGTTTCCTAGTAGTGCCAACAGTGGAGTGTACCCATGGAATGTGTGTTGGACTAGTCATTTGTAGCCTTCACAGAGGGTGTATGTGACCGGGTGACAACTCAGATTGAGGAGCAGGGACAGAATGTTATAACCAAAAAGCAATCTGCACAGTCAAAATTTATAACTAATAATTGAACACAAGTTGCTGTTAAAACACCATTGAGTGATTTCACCACACACCTAAATGTATACAATAAACTTAACTCAACCTTAAAAAGGCCAGCATAACATCCATATAAAATCGTGCTTCCAGCCACCAGTGTGTTTATTGAATTGAGATACCATGGACTTACCGATGAAGCCGGTCATTTGGGCGTAACGGATAAAGGGGGCGAAGCCACACCAGTGACGTCACATTATGGCCATATTTGGGTCTGGAGAGTCTAAGGAGTGGATGGTGCCATATATTGTATCCATGAGAATTTCGTAGCCCTTGGTGTGCTTTTTTTTTTCTTTTTTTTTTTTTTTTTTTTTATGCGAGTATACATTTAGCCTTGAGCCTTATTAAATTTTAAATATGGAAAATATTTAGTCCCAATTTCGTTTTTATATGGTATACTGCATATACTTTACCTAATGCAAAGTAATGTGTTCAGGAGATTGAGCTGCATATCGGTCATCTTGATGATTTTTGTTGAGATAATTTAAAGGATAGCAGTAGGGCTGGTAAGTACGGTGCTTTTAATACATTAAATCTGTAATTTGTTATATTCCAAAGGGATGCTACTCCTATTGCTAGACCTAGCTGTGTCTGCGAACGGCAGGCAAGTGGTTGGTGTCTGCCTGGAGCTGGTTTATACTAAATACAGCCAGAGGCAGACTTCCTCCACTTGTCAAAAGCTTGTGGGCACAGTCAGATTCATTCACAGGAGTAGCAGGATCAGAAACTGCTAAATACAGAGCACAGAATGCACCGTGCACTCGTACTATTATGGGATTTAAATGGTATAGTTTTAATGCTCTGGTAGCGGTGCACTTCTGCTAATCCTGGGCTTGACATTTGATTACATACAGCTGAACATAGCTATCCTTTTTTTAAATTACTTCATTGGGCAGCACAGTGGTGTAGTGGTTAGTACTTTCACCTAGTAGCAAAAGGTCTCTGGTTCGAATCCTGACCAAGACACATCTGCCTGGAGTTTGCATGTTCTCCCTGTGCGGGTTTCCTCCGGGTACTCTGGTTTCATCCCACACTCCAGAGACATGCTGATAGGTTAATCAGATCCTGTCTAAATTGGGCCTACTATGTATAAATGTGTTAGGGACCTTAGGTTGTAAGCTCCTTGAGGGCAGGGACTGATGTGAATGTAAAATGTATATGTAAAGCGCTGCATAAAATTGACGGCGCTATATAAGTACCTGAAATAAAATAAATTAAAAGTGCAGAATTTGCTGGTAACAAAGGAAGTGTCCAGTTGCAGGGCTCCTTTCTGGTGACCTTCCAAATTAGAAATCAGTAGCTGAGGTCAGTTCTAGTAAATTACATATTTTGCTATCCTCAGTTCCTGCACTTTAGCTGTGAGTTTACTTGATGCATTGCAGTGTCTCACAAGCAGTGGGTAAAAACTCTGCACAATCATGTATTTTCTTCCCTTGTTGTACATAAAGATGGTGCATGCGTGGTGTGTGTGGGGTTTTTTTTTGTCTGCTGTACTGTCAATCATGATCACTTATTGTGGTCTGAATTCTGTGTAATTTTATTCTACTTGTGATGAAATCTTAACTTTTGTAATATTTTCTCAATTTACAAATATCACATTGGCACAAGGGGGGGGGGGGGGGGGGGGGAAGAGTAGGCCATCTGAATAAAACCTATGCAAGACTAGTTATAAAATAGGCAGTGATTAAAGTCATTACCTCTATTACTACTTTATATATGGGGAGTAATTGGGAACAAACCTCTTGGAGGGGATATAAGAGTGACTAGCATGAGGTTGTACAAGTTAAGCGCTTGTTCAAATAGTGCCTTGACATTTTTTAATGTAGCCCAACAGAGTCCGAACTGACATTAAAGACCTGCGATTTCTGTGTGCAGAAGACGAACAAAGTAGGACATGTTGGATGACTGCATTCAGACTTTTGAAGGTAAAATTTCGAGAGAAATACCATGGAAAAAGCAGGTAATAGTGTTGGTAGATCAATAACTTGGTAAAGTGTTCTTTTAGGCATGTCTTTGTTCTGACAGTTTTTCCAAATTCTATACCACGATCATGCACCATAAGTTTCCTAACCATTTTACTTAGACTCCAGCTTAGTCAAGGCTGTGATTGGATAAAGGACAAACTGTAGCGCACTGATCATCTCTGCCCTTTTCTTGTTGGAACTTCAAACTACTCCATCTTCTAGTTTGAATAGTGATGTACAGGAGATTGCAGGAAGCTAGTACAAAGACCGCTTAATGCGCAATTAAACAAAATTCAAGTATTTGTACAACTGAAATAGGAAGCTTATATCTGCCTAAATGCTGCAAAGTACAACTACAGAATTTAAGGATTTGAACTGTTCAAGTCAGTAGGCAGGTACCAGTATTGTCATGAGGAAAGATTTAAGCAATAGATAACAATAGCCTCCCTAAAAAAAAAAACCGAATATAGATTTATTTAAAAGCCTGGCAGGTGCGGATTCTGCTAGTACTCTGAATAACAGTTTACAGTTAATGAGGACATATAGCACAATCTTGCCTGTTGACCCCCTAATCTCTTGCACTACTACGGAGGCTTTAAAAGTATGTATGCTGGGTTTGTGTGAAAATCTTTGTTTCACAATTCCCTAATCTGTAACAGTCCTCCTATACCATAGTAACGGTTTTTAGTAAGCATAGATGAGGATGGTTGGTTAAATACGCCTAGTTTAGTGACCTAAACCAAGACAATTATGCTAACTCTTGCATTTCTGAGGAATTGTCAATGCAGTTTTCTGGTGTGTAAGATTCTTTCAATTTTGGGTGATTTAGTAAATGACAGCAGGGGGGCTGTGTATAAATTGTGTATCTACTGTAGACTGAGGAGAGAAAAAAAGTATTTGATCCCCTGATGATTTTGTAAGTTTGCCCACTGACAAAATTGATCAGTCTCTAATTTTAAAGGTAGGTTTATTTTAACAGTGAGAGATGGCAGAACAACAAAAATACTAATTTCAAAAATGTGATTAGTCACAAATGGAAGAAACACAAAATAACTGTCAATCTCCCTTGGTCTGGGGCTCCATGCAAGATCTCACCATGATCATGGTAAGGAATATGCCCAGAACTACATGAGAATCTGGTAAATGATATCAACGTGGCTGGGACCATAGTCACTAAGAAAACAATTGGTAACCCACTACGCCATGAAGGACTGAAATCCTGCAGCACCCGTAGGGTCCCCCTGCTCAAAGCACATGTACAGGCCTGTCTAAAGTTTGCTAATGAACATCTGATTCAGAGAACTGCGTGAAAGTGTTATGGTCAGATGAGACCAAAATCAAGCTCTACGGCATCAACTCAACTCACTGTGTTTGAAGGAGGAGGAATGCTGCCTATGACCCCGAGAACACCATCCCCACGGTCAAAAATGGGGATGGAAACATTTTATTATGTGTTTTTCTGCTAAGGGGATAGGACAACTTCACCGCATCAATGATACGATGGACAGGGCTATGTACCTTCAAATATTAAGTGAGATCCTCCTTCCCTCAGCTCGGGCATAGAAAATGGGTCATGGATGGGTATTTCAGCATGACAATGACCCAAAACACACGGCCAAGGCAACAAAGGAGTGGTTTGAGAAGGAGCACATTGAGATCCTGGAGTGGCCTTGCCAGTCGCCAGACCCCAATCCTATAGAAAATGTGGAGGGAGCCGGCCTCAAAACCGTGAAACGTCAGCCTCAAAGCCTTAGTGACTTGGAGAGGATCTGCAAATAGGAGTGGGACAAAATCCCTCCTGAGATGTGTGCAAACCTGGTGGTCAACTACAAGAAACGTCTGACCTCTGTGATTGCCAACAAGGGTTTTGCCACCAAGTACTAAATCCTGTTTTGTGAAATAGTCGAATACTTATTTCACTCTTTAAAATGTAAAACTAACTTTTTTGAAATGAGTTTTCCTAGATTTTTGTTTTTCTATCGCTATTAAAATAAACCTATTAGACTGATCATTTCTTTGTCAGTGGGCAAACGTACAAAATCAGCATGGGATCAAATATTTTCCCTCACTGTATATACAGTTGTGCTCATAAGTTTACATACCATGGCAGAATTTATGATTTCTTGACCATTTTTCAGAGAATATGAATGATAAAACAAACTTTTTCTTTCACTCACATTTAGTGTTTGGCTGAAGCCATTTATTAATCAATTGCGTTTACTCGTTATAAATCATAATGTCAACAAACTACCCATATTATCCTGATCAAAAGTTTACACACCCTGGTGATTTTGGCCTAATAACATGCACACAAGTTGACACAAATGGGTTTGAATGGCTATTAAAGGTAACCATCCTCACCTGTAATCTGCTTATAAATAGTGTGTGTGTATAAAAGGTCAATGCATTTCTGGACTCCTGATAGACCCTTGCATCTTTCATCCAGTGCTGCACTGATGTTTTTGGGTTCTGAGTAATGGGGAAAGCAAAATTGTCAAAGGATCTGTGAGAAAAGGTAGTTAAACTGTATAAAACAAGAAATGATATAGTACACAATTAGTAGGCACTTGAGGAAAGATGGGCTGCATGGTCGAGTCGCCAGAAGAAAGCCATTGCCCAAATGCCACAAAGTATCCTGCTTACAATATGTTAAACAGCACAGAGACGAGCCTCAAACCTTCTGACACAGCCATTTGGAGTGATGAGACCAAAATTGAGCTTTTTGGCCACAACCATAAACACTACATTTGGAGAGGAGTCAACAAGGCCTATGACTAAAGGTACGGAGGTGGATCACCGATGTTTTGGGGACATGTGAGCTACAAAAGGCACAAAAAAAGCAGAAATTTGGTCAATATTGGCAAGATGAATGCAGTATGTTAACAAAAAATACTGGAGAAACATTTGCATTCAGCAGGAATTTGTGCATGGGACATACTTGGACATTCCAAAATGACAATGATCCAAAACACAAGGCCAAGTCTACCTGTCATTGGCTACAGCAGAATAAAGACGTTTCTGGCGTGGCCATCTGTCTCCTGACCTCAATATTGAGCCACTCTAGGGAGAACTCAAACGTGCAGTTCATGCAATACAGCCCAAGAATTTACAGGAACTGGAGGCTTTTTGCGAAGAGGATTGGGCAGCTTTACCATCTGAGAAGATAACGAGCCTCATCCACAAATGCCACAAGACTTCAAGCTGTCATTGATAAAGTATTGGGGTATGTAAACTTTAGATCGGGGTAATTTGGGTAGTTTCTGTTGCCATGATTTAAAAAGGAGTAAACCCAGTTGATGATAAAAGGCTTCAGCCAAACACTAACCATTAATAAAAATTTGTTTGTGTTCATATTCTCTGAAAAATGGCCAAGAAATCAAGAATTCTGCCAGGGTATGTAAACTTATGAGCACAACTATATCACATGAGCAACACTATGCTTGAGTTATGGCAGGTTCCATTTTCCACTTAAATGTCTCCTTTTTTACAGTACGGTGTGCTGCTGTATCAGAACTACAGAATTCCTCAACAGAAAAGTCTGCAAACAAACTTCACAGCACCTGTAGGTTCCTGTTTTGTTGCTAAATGTATGATGCCTACTGTTTTTTGTTGAAATTGTTTTAAGAGACAGTAACCTATATTTTGTCAATTTGAAAAAGGCTGCTTTGTTGCATGGTGATATGTTAATAGTTTGAGTAGGGAAAAATTAATAAATGTAAATAGTTTTTCACGCCTTCATGTACAAACATTTGAAAGCTCGACCAGGGCAAATTTTGAGTTTTGACACAAAGGCAAAAATGTTATGCAAACATACAAACTTGGCTTGCTTTTTTCAGTTAACATTTAATAGCCAATACCATTTCAGATATTTTTATAAAATATTTTCTGATTTACCAGGAACCCACATATTTGAACAGTTTGATGCATAGAATTATGGTATAGGGACAAAAAAGTGGCTTTAATTTCTGGAGGGTGAAACAATTGAAATAATATACCTTGGGTTATTGAAAGTGTTTTATTTGTAATATTGACAATCTTTGCTGGCACATATCACAAGATAATTTTTCACTTGGGTGTCGTAGACATTATATGCACAGAATGACGAGCTGAAAAAGAAACCAAATATATTTTAAACTACTATTTTCTGAAAGTGGAGATATTTCCTGTATAGGTATTTTATGGGGCCTAGAGTAAATGGGTGTCCATATGGTTTTCTGGCTGTATTACCATGGTTCATTTTCTGACTATTGCACTGACCCTCAAATGGTATATCTAAAAACCTCAAAGCAAAGCATGTTTAGTATAGCTGGCACTTAACTTTTTGTGTTTTTTATCCTTTTGAGGTACCCAGTCTTGCATCTTTTTGGTTACACTGCCATCTACAGGAGAATTGGACATTGGCAAACTGTAGGCCAGCCTGGAATCAACCCTCCCACTACCAGTTCAGTTTTTTGCTAGGGTCCTCTGGAGAGCGGACACATTTTCTGAAGCTCTTATTTTTGTTCATTCAAAAGATTATTTTACTCAATGGTGGTTGGCATAGTCAAGATGGATACTTAAATTCTGAAAGTTTCTCTAGTAAACTAGCGAGTCCGTTTTTCCCACTACATTATTTATTTTTTTTAACAAAGGGGCTAGCCCTGAGGCCTTGGAATGGCAGGTTACTCAAGGCTGCATAAGATCCCAAAACAGCCGCTTCCAGGGTGACAGCTGGATTTTGTCTAGGCTGGGAGAACCACCACCTCAGTGACCAGGACAGCCGCCCAGTAATAGAGTAGAAAGTTCGGGAGTGCTAGTCCCCTTACAGACAGAGGGAGGTATAGTATCTGTCTCGCCACTCAGGGGAGCCTCCCAGCCCACACAAAGGATATCGGCAAACTCTCCAGCCTTCTGAAGAATGACCTAGGTACATGTGAAGCGGTGTTACGAAAGAAGTATAGGAATTTTGGGAGATGGATCATCTTCAGAAGATTGACTCTCCCCAGCGGCGTTTGGGGTAGAGAGCGCCATACAGCACACTTGGCTACTAGTTGCGTCAGAAGTGATTGTATGTTCTTACCTATGTAATCGCCCGTACTGCCGCTAATTTTGATGCCCAAGTAAACTCTTCTACCCATTTAAGCTGCGTTTGTGTCGTGGCTCATGGGGTCGAGGGGTTTAGTGGGAATAGAACCGATTTTGTCCCAGCTGATGCGAATGCCTGAGTATATTGTCCGAACTGGTTAATCTGATCCAATGCCATATGCAAGGAGGAAGAGGCATCCGCCAGATACAGCAGGGCATCATCTGCGTACAAAGAAAGCTTTTCCTTGATCGGGCCTATCTGCTGTCTCAACTCTCGTCTCCACCCGCAATAGTATAGCCAGGGGTTTCATAGCAAGGGCGAACAAGCCCGGGGGAAAGGGGGCACCCCTGTCTCTTACCCCGGCCCAGTGGGAACCTCTCCGAGGCAACCATTTAGTTCAAATTCTAGCTGAGGGGCAGTTGTATAACATGTGTACCCTTTTCATGAAGCCTGGTCCGAATCCGAAGCTAGAAAGTACCTTACACAGGTAGCCACACGACAGTCAAAAGCCGCCTTCGCGTCGAGTGAGGCCACCACTTCCGTTGACCCTTCATCGGCCGTGTCAATATGAGTGAGGAGGCGTCTGATATTTAACGTCTGTTCCCCTGCCTGGCATTAAGCCTGTCTGGCCCGAGTGCACCAGGGCTGTTGTGACCGAGTTTAGCCTGGTCGCCAAGATTTTGGCGTCGACGTTCAACAAAGAAATAGGGCAGTACGAGGAGCACAGGGCAGGATCCTTCCCCGGCTTGGGGATCAACACTATGACTGCCTCTCATGGTGCCAGGGAGCCTCTCCAGCTGCAACGACGCAGTGAATAGGGTGTGAATTCTAACGACGAGTTAAGCAGCATAGTGCTTGTAGAACTCTACAGGAATTCCATCAGGCCCCGGCGCCTTGCCAGTCTGCATGGACTTAAGAGCCTGCTGGATTTTCATCACCGTGATGGGAGCATCAAGCTGATAATGGTAGGTCGGTGTAAGGACCGGTATGTCAATATCTAATAGGTAAGTTGTGAGGTCCTCGTCCCTATAGTCTGCCCTTGAGCTGTAGAGGGTTTGGTAGTATTCTGCAAAGCATTGATTGATCTCCGGGGAGGAAACCAGTTCTTCCTTGGGGCCCATGATATGTGAGATGCTCATCCCTCCCGTCTGTTCTCTAGAAAGCCAGGCCAGCAATCTCCTCACCTCTCACCTTAAAAATCCGTTGGGACTGAGCAAGTAGTTTCTTCTGGGTGAGAGAGCTGCGGAGACTAAGAACCTCTAGTCAAGAGCTGCAGGTGGGCATAGTGCTGGGGATCTCGGGTCCTAATAAAAAGCTCCTCTCCACTAGCTGCTTCCCTCTCAGTCCTCATCAAGGCCGCCCTACGCTCCCTGCAAACTTTGGCTATGGTGGTCTGGTATTGTCCTCTTGTGGAGGCCTTAAAGGCATCCCACACAATCGTGCCTGCCGTGCCAGCATTGTTTGCCCAGTAGCCAGTCAGCTCAGTCCGAAATTGGTCATCCACAGCCCTATCTAGAACCTGGATAGTCTCCATAGTCTGGCAGTTGGGGCCACAGAGGGATCCAAGGTCAGGAGCAGCGGCGCATAAGAGATCCCCCTGGGTAGTATTTGTATATCCGTGACTCTCGGCAGGACCGGGCCCCCGCATATACCAGGTCTATGTGGGAGAACGTTCTATGGGAGGCCGAGTGGCATGTACAAGCTCAGGTGTGGTGGTGGCTCCACCTCTACACGTCCGTCAACCCGTAGGTGGCAGCCCACTTAGCCAGCCTTGAACAGGGTTGACCCCCAGACGTCAGCCAACCCATGCCCGAGTCAGGGACAAGGTTAAAGCCCCCCGAGAATCACATTATTGTCAAAGGCAAACTCAGCCATTTTGCTTATTTGGTTCAGTAGCGATGAGGCTGGTGGAGGCAAATACATGCCTACAATGGTCCAGGTTAAAGAGTAAATCGTAGCGTGAATTATGACATGCCTACCATCCGGGTCGAGAGCCAGATCCAGGAGCCGAAATGGGAGGGTTTTGAGCACCAGTACACTGACCCCTCTAGCAAAGCTGGAGTGCGTGGAATGATAGTGGTAGCCCACCCATGGTTTAAGGGAGAGAATTCTACTCCCCATGAGGTGCGTTTCTTGTAGTACACAGATGTGCGGGTTGTAAGACTTAATAAATTGGAACACCAAGGAGCGCTTGGGTGGAGAATTCATCTCCCTAGTGTTCCAGGAGAGGATGTTAAATGCAGACATGGGCTGTAAAATCGGTAGGGGGTTTAGGATAAAACAACCCGGCTCCCAGACCCAGGACGTACACATCTCAACACAATGCAAAGCTGAAATGACAATAGTCTGAATGTAAATTAACAGTGTAAAATTAAAAAGCAACATTAAGCCCAAGAACAGAATGGCCATCAACGGGCCAACACCCCTTCCCCCCACCCGCCCCCCTAAAACTAAGGAGGGTTTGCAACCCAAAACCCATTACGGCACACCGACCAAGTGGGGGGGCCTGTGCAAGCGGCCATATTGCCCCTCCGTAAAGTATCTGGAGGGTACAGATGGGCTGGTAAGTCTTTTGCTCCATGGCTTCCGCTGGGGCAGTTCAGAGGCCTGGGGGGGGGGGGTTGTATGCAGACCAGAATAGGTAGAGATCAATGTATGATCCAAGGCATAAGGAGCAGTACTGAGAATGGAGCCTCCCATCGCAGCAAACAGGTGGAATGTGTAACTTTGGTCTCCTGATACCGTCAGGGGTGCAGACTTGTATGGCATAAGTGAACACAACACTGCACAACAGGTGCAACCAAAACCTCTCTCACGAGTCCCCCTCGGGCCCCCCCAAGCAATCGCCGTATTCAGCATGAGTCTGTAGTGCAACCTGGGGCCCAAGGACTTGGTCAGCACAGGGTAGAATGTGTCACAGAAGGTCAGGACAATGTAATGGTTCCCGCAGAGTGCTTATGCGAGCGGACCGGGGCCCCCAGCTGAGGCCTCCGTTCAGCCCGCAGGCTGTCCAGAGGAATAGGGTGACATGGGCTCGGGGGGGGGGGGTGTTTCGGTAGTAATCAGTGTGAAGGGGGGCAGAGAGGTGTAACTCGCGGTTTCAGACATTAGCAGGTGTGTGGCAGGGATTCTAGCCACACTGCGGCATCACGAGGCGTAGTGAAGAAGCATGTGGATTTGCCATCTTGAACTCTCAGGCGCGCTGGAAACAGAACACTATAGTGGATGTTTCTGGCTCTCATGGCCACCTTGACCTGGTCAAACGACTTTCGGAGTGTCTGGTATTATCGGGAAATATGAGCAGTTTGGCATTTTGAAAGTGGAGGTCTCCTATAGCACGGGATGCTCGGAGTATCTCGTCCCTGTCTCTGAAATTCAGAAGCTTGAGTATGAAGGTCCTCGGTGGGGATCCCGGAGGTCCCAGCTTGGGTGGCACACGAGGCGCCCTCTCCACCACATATTGAGGGGACAGGTGGGTATCTGGGAGGAGAGAGCGCAGCAAATCCTCAACAAAGGTAGTCAGATGGGACCCTTCTGCTCCCTAGGCTAGGCCCACGATGCAGAGGATGTTCCTTCTGTTACTGTTTTCAGCATTCTCTGCTCTTCATTCTAGGGCTTTCACCTTGGTCTGAAGGGCCGCTGAGTGCTCCATAATTTCGTCTTCCTCGGTACCAACCCGCTGCTCGGTGTCCGTCACGTGAGACCGCAGCTTATCCATGTCCTGCCGCATTAGGCCCATGTCCAGCTGAATGGCTTCTATTTTTGCCATGAGCGCAGATTGGCAGGTAGCAATGGCTGTCATCACCCCTGCAAGCCAGGGAGGTCTAGAGTCGGGCTCCTCCATCAGTGCCGTTTGAGAGTCCTTGTGTGAGCCTCATTTGGCGCGGGTCTCCACGTGGGTGGGAGGGAGAGGCGACAAGTTCTACTCTATTGCCAGGAAACGGAGCCTCCCTTCCCTTACCGGCGGAAGCGCCCGATCTTCGTCTCATCCAGGTGCTGCAGGGTCGAATTCCAGTGAGACAAACTGCCAGGATCTGGAGTATCAGGAATGGCCCAGTGGAGCACGAGCTAGAAGCAGCTACTCGCCTCGCCATTTTGGACACGCCCCCTTCCCACTACATTTAGTATACTGGTTGATCCTGTGACATTTTTGATGGATAACCCAGTCTGTTTTTGAGTTTTTTACAGGATTCTGCTACACTTTCACAGATTGTCCAGAATACTAGCCTGACCTGTTGGGCTCCTTTTACACTTGTGCAACTTGGGATTTGACTTGTGAGACCCCAGGTTGCAGGACAGTATCTGAGAGCCTTTCCAATTGACGCTACTGAAGTCACTGCAAATTCAGAAAAGGCTTTTGCACTACTTTGATCCAACTTTGACACGGCTTTAGTGCCAGAGTGTAAAAGTCTTATCAAAGTCACTTCAAAGTCAGACAGCTAGTGTGATAGGAGCCTTAGTCTTGGTCAGAGCTATGGCAGTGCCCCATTCTGTTAACTCACCCTTGGGGGTTAGCTGCTGCAGCCTCATTTTGTGTGACTGAGGTGGCATATGAGCACAGTTACTTGTGCTGCAGCCTCCAACATTTCTCCTCACCTCAGACATTCATGTGACGTCACTGCTGGGGGTGGAGGTATTGCACACACTTGCTGGTTTTGTCTCCTACAGCTGCACAGTGCCTTGTTTCCCTCTAAATTTTTTTTGCACCTTGGTTCCCCCCTGGCCAGAACACTTTGATCAGTGATCTGGTTTTCCAGCAATGCATGGCTGGCTTCTGTGGCACAGACTAACTTACACATGGGCAGAATGTCGTTTTTGTTTTGTTTTTTTGAGCTGACAAATGTCTCCCACCATTCTGCCCGTGTAAGGGGCTTAAATGACAATGTTGTAAGGAATGCATATCGCAGCTGGAGACCAACGCCGATTCTGGCACCAAGAACGTTTGTATCCCCTCTCCCGTACTAAATCTGGCAAAAGACATGCTGCACTTAACTGGTTCAATGAGACTACTCTGCATAACTCTTATCAGATGTGGCATCTATAAAGAATCTTTCAAGAGTAATTTCAGTCTCCAGCCAGTATGCTATACTATGAAATTGGAACTGATTGCTCCTGCTTCAAGTACAATCTCTGGCCTCCATTTGTTATATACTGATGGCCTCCATTTGTTATATACTGAAGCAAGCCATAAAGGGTTTTTTTTTTTTTTTTTTCATCCTTTATTCATTGATATAATTTGCAAAGATTAGAAACGCCAAAATCGCTTCCTCGATTGATTGAACCACCTGGATTTCTCACCTCCAACCTTTCTGTATCACCGCACATATGATTAAAGCTCTCTGATCTTCCTAACCAAAGTGTCATTGCCTCTACATTTGCAGGAGTCCTAGGTTCAATGGTAGCCTCCTTTACAGCAGCGCTATTTGTCCTGGCTTGGTAGTGCAAAAATCTGATGTTTAAATTGGAAGTCCTTCCTCCATTATTTAGGAAGATTCTTACAACAGATGTGAATGGAAAAATGCGTTGCGCTTAGGTATATATTCACTTTATCAATCTAAAGGCGCCCAGTGTATGTGCTTCCAATCTCAAATCAATAGATATAAATAATACTGCTATATACCACATTAAAGTGCCAAATATAGATAGTGATATAATTAAATCCACCGTGAATATGAAAATACCAGTATATTGCGCTTAATGGTAAGCGACCTATTTGTATATAAAGAACATAGCTTAATAAAAATATCAATCAATGCGCCTAAAATTTACATCAGTGCCATGCGTATATCCAATCTAAAAGTGCTACGTGCAAAGAAAAATTACTTGTATACAATGGTGACAAGTGAAAAACCATGCATTATAAATATGGTAATTAGCATACAAACTGTGAAAAAAACTCTATAAGCAATAAGTGATAAAAACACATAAAAACTATATATATTAATTAGGTGATAATAGTCCTTTAATGTGAAAAACAATCTTCCAAATCTGTATCACGTAACAATGTGTGGCGGAAAAGAATCCAATAGTGCATAGAGGTGCTTCACATGGGAGACGGATCGTGGAACCACAGTGCCCAAATGTGCCCCGGTGACCCCCAAAGTAGCTGCACTCACCTCTGAGCGTGTGACACAGGGTTTAGCTGTGTCCAAACACGCTTTGGAGCCACCCCTGGGCTCAGTAATCAGGACACCAGATGATCTCCCATCAAGCTCTTTTAGGACTCCATAGGCATCATACCAAAAGAAAAAGAAGGGACTGCATAGTGTAATATCGCCAAAATATTTAATAGTAACTAGTGTAAACAATCCCCACACCGGGGTACTCACATTGCATAGGTGCTTAATGTGCACCAAACAGTACAGGCAGAATGTACGTCCAGAAACGCTATTTCGATGCGCTGTGGGGTGTTCAGATAATTCCAGCCCAGCTCAGTGCTGCTTGCTCCGTCCTGGCCCCTCCCCTACGCGTGTTCGACACAAGCAGTCACGTGTCTTCATCAGGGGGATCCCCCTGATGAAGACACGTGACTCCGTGTCGAACACGCGTAGGGGAGGGGCCAGGACGGAGCGAGCAGCACTGAGCTGGGCTGGAATTATCTGAACACCCCACAGCGCATCGAAATAGCGTTTCTGGACGTACATTCTGCCTGTACTGTTTGGTGCACATTAAGCACCTATGCAATGTGAGTACCCCGGTGTGGGGATTGTTTACACTAGTTACTATTAAATATTTTGGCGATATTACACTATGCAGTCCCTTCTTTTTCTTTTGGTATGATGCCTATGGAGTCCTAAAAGAGCTTGATGGGAGATCATCTGGTGTCCTGATTACTGAGCCCAGGGGTGGCTCCAAAGCGTGTTTGGACACAGCTAAACCCTGTGTCACACGCTCAGAGGTGAGTGCAGCTACTTTGGGGGTCACCGGGGCACATTTGGGCACTGTGGTTCCACGATCCGTCTCCCATGTGAAGCACCTCTATGCACTATTGGATTCTTTTCCGCCACACATTGTTACGTGATACAGATTTGGAAGATTGTTTTTCACATTAAAGGACTATTATCACCTAATTAATATATATAGTTTTTATGTGTTTTTATCACTTATTGCTTATAGAGTTTTTTTCACAGTTTGTATGCTAATTACCATATTTATAATGCATGGTTTTTCACTTGTCACCATTGTATATAAGTAATTTTTCTTTGCACGTAGCACTTTTAGATTGGATATACGCATGGCACTTTGATGTAAATTTTAGGCGCATTGATTGATATTTTTATTAAGCTATGTTCTTTATATACAAATAGGTCGCTTACCATTAAGCGCAATATACTGGTATTTTCATATTCATGGTGGATTTAATTATATCACTATCTATATTTGGCACTTTAATGTGGTATATAGCAGTATTATTTATATCTATTGATTTGAGATTGGAAGCACATACACTGGGCGCCTTTAGATTGATAAAGTGAATATATACCTAAGCGCAACGCATTTTTCCATTCACATTTAAACGCACGGCTATGAATACGTGACCTGCGGTTGCAGCTGGGTATTTGTAGATTTCTACAGTAAGGCATAGGGTCATTGTGGCTCGCAAGACCTCTTCTCTCTTTTTTTCTTACAACAGATGCCAGCATATTGGGCTAGGGAGGTGCCCTAAGCACCTTGTTGGCATAGTGGACTTTATTGTCAAAAAAATCTAGCCTCCCATATGGCATTTTGCAGCTTTGGATGATTTGACTGTCTGCAGAGTTGGGTCATCCCGCAGAATGCTCTTCTGATCTGGATTCAGTTGGACAACGCCACAGCAGTATCATTCATTAATTGGAAAGGAACCAGAAGTCTCACAATGGCAAGAGGTAGAGCAGATGCTGTGCTGGGTAGAGGTTCATGTTACAGCATTGTCTGCCATTTACCTCCCAGATGAAAATTGGCTACAACATGTCTTCTATACTAAATGCCTACACCACCATGCACAAAAAAATGTAAAAATCCTTTATAAAATACAAGGAAAGGAGCACTGATGTTCCATGTATAGAAAAAGTATGTATGAACAAAAAAAATCAAATCTATACCAGGCCACCAATACTAGTAAGCCAAATAAGCCAGCATTTCCTAATTCAGTAAGAATCCTGCACTAGTATGACTTGGGTCAGTATATACAAAATAAGTCAAAAGAAAAGCAATAGTGCAAATGTCAACATATCAATTGCTCAAAAGTCTTAAAGTTGTAAGGTGCCTCTCAGTAAGTGAAACCGTATGGTAGGAAGGGTGGAGCTGCCACCTGAGATTTCTTCAGGAGTGGCCCTACACAGGTGTTCCAGTATGTGCCACAGGGGAAGCAGGATGTAGACCTCCTGGCCTCAAGTTTCTCCAGGTACAAGGGTCTGCTAGCAGAAGCAGCAGATGCTCTGGTGACTCCATGAAACCTGTATGTCCTGATTTATGCCTTTCTTATGCCCTGTATACACGGTTGGCTTTTACGACGGAAAATGTGCGAGAGAACCTTGTTGTCGGAAATTCTGACCATGTGTGGGCTCCATCACACATTTTCCATCGGAATTTCCGACACACAAAGTTTGAGAGCTTGCTATAAATTTTCGATTGCGTGTACACAAATCTGACGCACAAAGTTCCACACATGCTCAGAATAAATTAAGGGACGAAAGCTATTGGCTACTGCCCCATTTATAGTCCCGAGGTACGGGTTTTACGTCACCGCGTTCAGAACGATCGGATTTTCCGACAACTTTGTGTGACCGTGTGTATGCAAGACAAGTTTGAGCCAACATCCGTTGAAAAATTCATGGATTTTGTTGGACTGTCCGATCAATGTCCGACCGTGTGTTCAGGGCATTAAAAATATTTATCTGCTTCACATGATTACATTGGAGGGTATTTCCAAAGATTTCTATTGTCTTGGCTCAGGAGGATGCAAGGCTCCTGGCAGAAGTTCCAGGAGTTCTACAAAATCTTCCAGCACTTATGTGTCATGGGTCGATATACCATGCTGCTTTATGGTTGCTGGTGTTAACGGAATAGCTATTGAAGCCCAGGTTCTGCAAGATTGTCATCTCCTGGTTTGATTCCTACAATAGTAAAGCCAACAAGTCTGCTTCTTGCAAGGTTTATCTTTAGACCTGGAAGGCATACTTGACTTGAGTCTCAAGACTTCCACCCTAGCAGTACTCTGTAGGACTAATCCTTTCCTACCTACAGCTGGGTCTGGACCAGTGTTTGGCTTTCAGCACGTTTTTTTAAAGGTTTCCAGACTTATCTTGTTTAGGAGACCTTTTTATCCAGGAAGTCTTTCTAGCTCCTCCACTGCTCCTTTGCAAGTGCACTTGCTCCAGAGCTTAATGAGGGGGGAAGCTCTGCTCCTGAGCTTAGTAAGAGGGGAAGCGCTGCTGACTGCAAGCAATGATGCAGTTTTTTTTTTTCTTGCATGTAATTGGGTATTCATTGTGAAGGGAGGCTTTACCTAATTTACTAATTTCTGGAGCAACTGCACGTGCAAATGGCAGTCTTTGTCTTTAGCAAATCTACTCCAATGTTTCCAGTAAGGTGGTATTCATTGTAGCCGTCACATCTGTATACATTGGGGGGGGTCTGGTCTTGCAAATAACTGTTTTGCATAGGGACAAGGTGGTGAGCCACCTTCTTCCCTAAAGCTGGCCATAAATGGCTTGAAATTCAGTTGGTTCAGCAGGTACCGGACAAATTTCAATCCACGTGTGGCCACTGTGGTTTAACAGAAGTCTATCTACCAATTGACTTCTGTTGAACCCCCTGATTTTTTCGCTTGATCAGTGCTGCAGGCTATAGACTGCAGCGCTAATGTGTATCCTTTAAAATAATTTTTGATCAGAAGTACAGGCTGCTTTTATCCAAGATATTCAATATCAATTGAATGATACAAAAATTGTAGACAATACTCATTTGAAGTAGCCGGCATTATCTAGGATTTGTAATGCTATATGTACTGTAGAGCAATGTGAATTTTGCAGTTTACAGCAATGGGAAAAAAACAATAAGGAAACTGTTTTAACAAGCACCATTAGTCAAGGCACATTCTGCTAGTGGAGCTTTAGAGAGTCCACATCGGTCTCTACATTCTTGTAACAATAAACATATCCTAAATTGACTACTTGGTATAAAAAGCCTTAAGGCGTTGGTGGTTATGTGCAAGGAATTTCTCATAGGTGAAATGTATATTAACTCCTGAATCACCTCCAAAATATTGGGCGCTATGGTTGTTTCCCAGTTATTGGTGGTAGTCGGAGGAGCTAATATCAAAATAGATCTGTGATGGCTCAGGTAGACATCCAAGCTTACCATCTCAAGGATCAAGTTCCACACTTTCCTGTCAAGGCACTCTTCTAGAGCTGTAATTATTTCTTCCTTTTTGGGGCAGCTATCTGCTAGCTTGCAAGGCTGTTACCTGAACTTCCATTTACACGTTCTACTAGTTGTACTTTGCAGCGTCATTTGGGGTTTGCTTCCACCATAAAGTCTTGCGGGCGGCTTCTTGATTTGCCATCCGTCCCCATTTTTATTTTATTTTTTTTTAGCTTTCTGGCGTTTGGCTGTGTTGCCCAAATTAACTGCTTATGGATATCCTGAAAGTAAGTTGTCCTATGTTCCTTATTGGATGAGCACATAAACACTACTTTTTTTTTTTTTTTTTTTTTTTTTTTTTTTTTTTATTCATGATTTTTCTCAGTATCCATTGAGGGGCAAAAGACCAAGCATACTCTCAATGCTTGTTGCTGCAAAGCTAGTGTTTTTTGTTTGAGTGTCCAATTCTCCTGTAGATAGCCGTAAGTCTTCCTGTGTTCCTCAATGGGCTCAAAACAATTTTATGGCATGTACAAAAATGATTTTTTTCATTCAAGAACTGATTAGGATATCCACACATATGCTTTGCTATCAGTTATTGCATTTCAGAGTTTAGTGAAGTACATTTTTGGGTTTCCAGCTACAATTTAATTGAAGTCATATTGAATGAGTTTGATGCACCAATGAGATTTGTTTTTTCCTTCTATCTGAAACTGATGCCAAAAAGTTTATTTTCCATTTAGTGGAAAGAAAATAACTCGTATTTCCCTGGGTTTAATGGTGGCAATGCCATCCATTACCTCTAATGGTAATTTTGGGGCTATAGAATAAAATATTTTTAGTTTTTTTTTAACAAGTATTTTGTACCTCCTGTAAATAGGTTGGTTATTGTAACAAACTTTTCCTGTGATCCGCATGATTGGCTAATCATGTTAATGACCCCATCATGGACCATACAGATCCATTCCTGATTTTCTTTTCAGCTTGCAGCCTCAAGGCCTGCAGTCTAATTGTGCTGTGCACTTCGTGAAAACAGTCGGCACCAGAACTAAACAGGGAAGTGGTCAATTGGATGATCACACAATCGGATGATTCCTGATATTTTGCCCAACATCCACGGCTCCTAGTAGCAGCTGGACATGCTGTTAAATGTTCACATCAGAACAGGAAGAGGTTAAAAATCAAAGTCTAGCACATGTGTGTAACTTTTTTAATTCTTTTTTTTAAAGTACACACTGCAAAAAGTGCTCATACAAGCAAATCTATTATAACAAACCTAATGCCATCTGATCAGAACTCTTAAATAGCATTATGTAATAAGTTATATAATCGCAAGCTAGTCTGTGTAACCAAAAATGTATTTTCTTAATGTTCTTGTGTTTCGTTTCAGAGAAGTGTGTCAGAAAATTGCTTAGTTGCCATGGATTTCTCTGGGCAGACAGGGAGGGTTATTGAAAATCCTTTAGAAGCACAAAGTGCTGCAGTCGAAGAAGGTCACGCATGGAGGGTAAATGTCGCCCTGCATCATTTTGCTATGAATTTCAAGACTGAAAAACTAATATTTGAAGTACAAAAACGATTGCAAAAGAGCAAGCCTGCAGTTAACTGCCGTAGTATATTTAAGAAGTCAGCATGTTTCCTTTCTTCTCACTACTTTAAAGCATTCTTGCAGCTTTGGCTCATATCATTGCTGGTGACTGGTTGCAGCCAATTGTCTTGGGCCAATAAATTATGATTTTGTCCAAAACCACCAGAGGAGAAAAGGTGAACTATAACAAATTATTGCCATAAAGTGTATTTCCACTTTTGGAGCTAAGATGATAAAAGTATACACTGCGCTAAATTCAAAAAATATGGTGCAGAGCAGCTACATACAGGGTGACAAAAACCAAAAGAACATGTGAAAATAAAATGTAGCGCATAAATTGTGCAAAAAATTCTACAATCAAAAAAATGGCTGCAACACAAATGTCCATAAGTGATAAACACGTTAATGATGAAACTTATAAGTCTCTATATGAAGGTAAATAAAGTCCAAATAAGTGAATAAAACAGCAAATAAGCATGGGATATCCCACTAGGAGTGGTATGTGGATGTGAAACGACAAATGTTCCAACACAGGTATATCATCAGATCATCCCAAAGCTGTATCTCACAACTGCATATACCTTGGTGAAGATGGTGTGTAAGAAACTCTTACCAGATATAATGGACTCCCTTGTCAGCAACAGGGAGTCACTCGAGCAGGTTGCCTCTCAGGGCCTGAAAAACGGACATCACAGCTCTGCGAACCTTCTGGGTCAAACTCTGTGTGGATCTCCCGGGGCCGCCAGGTGGGTCCTCCCAAAGGATGGCCGAGGTGCGAATCAGAGGGGACGATGCATCACGTGAAAGGCTGAAGTGGAGACTGGTTTGACCTCTCAGTTGATATGTGGAGAAAAAAATAAACAGGCTCCACATAGCGTAGATGAGTAAAGTGGGATTTTTATTGCTAAAAAAGCCAGGCAATAATAAAATGTGATCACAGGGTATAAAAACAAAGTTGGGCAACAAGAAGGATGCTGAAAGCGCCCGACGCGTTTCGATCAATGGATTGTCTACTGGGGCAGCACTTTGACGATGCCCCAGTAGACGATCCATTGATCGAAACGCGTCGGGTGCTTTCAGCATCCTTCTTGTTGCCCAACTTTGTTTTTATACCCTGTGATCACATTTTATTATTGCCTGGATTTTTTAGCAATAAAAATCCCACTTTACTCATCTACGCTATGTGGAGCCTGTTTATTTTTTCTCCACATATCAACTGAGAGATCAAACCAGTCTCCACTTCAGCCTTTCACGTGATGCATCGTCCCCTCTGATTCGCACCTCGGCCATCCTTTGGGAGGACCCACCTGGCGGCCCCGGGAGATCCACACAGAGTTTGACCCAGAAGGTTCGCAGAGCTGTGATGTCCGTTTTTCAGGCCCTGAGAGGCAACCTGCTCGAGTGACTCCCTGTCGCTGACAAGGGAGTCCATCTTATCTGGTAAGAGTTTCTTACACACCATCTTCACCAAGGTATATGCAGTTGTGAGATACAGCTTTGGGATGATCTGATGATATACCTGTGTTGGAACATTTGTCGTTTCACATCCACATACCACTCCTAGTGGGATATCCCATGCTTATTTGCTGTTTTATTCACTTATTGGACTTTATTTACCTTCATATAGAGACTTATAAGTTTCATCATTAACGTGTTTATCACTTATGGACATTTGTGTTGCAGCCATTTTTTTGATTGTAGAATTTTTTGCACAATTTATGCGCTACATTTTATTTTCACATGCACTTTTGGAGCTAGTTGAGAACACCTTGTATATTGCTTAAATTGCATTCACATAGCTCAAAAATAAAAATTGTTGGTTTAAGTACAACTAAAGGTAAAACATTTTTTTTTGTTTTGGATCGAGTGAAGAGGGATTAGAACACCTGTCAGTTTTTGTCTGTGCCCCTGTTAAGGAGATTGACCCTTTATTATTTGTCCTGTTTACCATTATCATTGATGGTAAAAAAAAATCCCAAATTTTGGGTTGTCCCCAGAAAAGTAATAGAGGGGAAATTGTCCAATGGGGACACTAGTTCTGGTGACCTGGGGGTCCCTAAAGAATTCCTTCATTTGTGTTGATTTCCTATCGCTTCCTGTTCGGTTATGGAAGGGAAGGAAAATCTCCGCAATGGGGACACAGATGGTGAAAAAAAAAAATCTGACCGGTTATAACCCTCCCTACTTTATCCAAAATGGGCAAAAATAGCTTTGCCTATAGTTCTAATTTAAATTGTAATTGCTCTTTTCTGAAAACGCAAAACCGATTAATATTTAGATATTTAACAGTCTGTATCCTGCTGGCAGATCTCATTTATAAACTCATTTTGAACATGATCTGTGATAACAAAGGGTTAAAAATCTAGAAGTAGGGCTCTGAATTTTGTTGATGAAGGGAAACTTGGTGTGTTCCTCTTGTCAGTGGGGACTGACTGAACAATTTGAAATGACGGAATGATGAAACGCAGAGTAGCTTGCAGCCTGCCTGAAGCCTACGCTGAACAAACACCTAGAAAGGTAAGAAATATACATTTATTTTAGGTATTCTGCGTAAATGGGAATACATAACACATAGTGGGTTTTTTTCCAGATTTGACTGCAAAAGTGGAAAAACACTTTAAAGCTTAAATCCGAGACTGATTTTTTTTTTTTTTTTCAATTTTACAAAGTCCACCCTGGTTATCTAATCCTTCTAATCCTCTAACGCACATCAGCCAACTTTAGATGCAGAAATTCATTGTAATCTGTGCTACATATGGTTAGCACTGATCTTTCAAGTGCTAATCAAGTGACTTGCCTTATGTGAACAGAACACAGGGTTGTTTACTCACTGACTCCACCATTTAGAGAATATCATGTGATTTTATCAATGAATACAAGGAGTTCTGTTATTGGATGAAGCATAGATTGTGAGTGTCAGCTCTTCCTGCAGTGGTGTCGCACATCTTTTGCTGACTCTCAGGGTGCTCCATTCAGCAGGAAGTAGCAGGTTTGCATGTGGTTCCACTAGAGTGACTGTCATACAAAGCGCACTGGTGGGCTCTGTACCCTTCTGCCCAGTTACATTACTTTTCTTAAGCTGCTGCAAATTTTTCTACATGTGTAAGAGTAAGCCTCTAACATATGAGTTGCAGCATTCGGATTACCTTTTTCTCATTTATACAGACGCATGATTTCTTCAGACAGTTTGGTTATACTGCTGCCTACAGGAAGATTTGAACACTGGCAAGCAAAAGCCATTGACAAACTAGGTATGGCTGCTCCCACTCCCAGAATGCTTAGTTTTTTGATGGTTTCCAGACTGGACCTCTCTTTGCTGAGCAGTTGACTACAGAAATGGCTAGTAATTCAAGTAAAGGTTGCTTCCACATGCTGCTAAGCCTGTCTGTTTTTGCAGCTATTGTGTTTGGCATATCCTCAACAATATCTTTTTGTAGGACATACCCAGACCCTGCTGGACTCAAGATTATTATGGGGCCTGCCTAGAAATGTTACCTTTTAGGCACTGGACCCTGGTTGTGGCATTTCCCAACGTTTTAGGTGCCAAGTTGTAGAGCCCTTTCCAGGTCCAGAGCCATGCACAACCTCTGCCGTGACCCAGTCTCTGAAGACTCTTGTGAATGTGAATATGCAGTGTGGGCATTGGGCACTGCTACATTTGTACTGTTGAGCCCCTAATTTTTCACCTTTTTTGTTTCCATAGAAAGGGTTAACTATGTTGAACTATGTGCTACATTGCTAGTGTCACGTGCATGCATTCAATACCCTGTTCCTGCCTATTCAGATAGCATCTTGCTGCCACTGCTCCTATCTGCAAGATATACCAAGTTTTTTACCTTGGTTGGTCCTTTTTTGTAGGCCTACAGTGACCTAGTCCCCTATTGCCATTTACACCCCTCCTTCCAGAAGTTAGTTTGTGAGTACTTGGTTTTTATCAGGTGTGTAAGTTGTCTCTGAGCAGTACAATAGTTCAGATCCAAAAAGGGAGTAGTCCTACTGGATCAGGCCCCTTCAGCCCACAATCCACTAATGGGCCAGCCTAAGGTATTGTTCCCTGCTGGAGTCCATACACTACTTGGAGTCTCCCCTTGTTCTGTCAGGTGTATCCCCCCCCCCCCCCCCCGCCTTGTTCAGGCAGAAGTTTGCAGCTATACTCGATTTTATAGACTAAATTGCAAATATATTGGAATATAAAGTATGGGTATAATGGCACTACCTATAGGTTAGACTGGGATAGCCTTAGATATAGCAACCCCCTGCTCGTGGTTGTAAATCTATAAAGTATTGAACATATAGGAATAGGTCCCCCTTATATTATGAATGATACTTCAAAAAATATAAGTGTGTGCACAATATTGTATGCTTGAGGAAGATATATTGCAAACAATCAGGTGTCGCACAGCATAAAGTTGTCCTACAGCGTCTTGTGGTAAAGCCAAAGGCTATATTCCATAGTGTGCATTTATTGAAACCATATACCATATGCTATGAAAAATTTCTGTATATATATCTATACCCGTATCAAACAGTTGGATACATCATGGAGATGACATTACTCCATATACCAGTACATATGCTATGTATATAGATTATGTCACCCTGATCAAATAACATATGTGTAATCAGGCATGGATTAAAATTGCATGTATACAAAACAGAAACTATTAGCACAAAAAATTCCAGCAGTTAGATCTCAGACATAGTATAACAGTCCCATATGTTGGTATTGTATTAACTTTATCAGATTCCCAATGGTGACTTTGGTGCTGCAACAATTGTCTGGTGACTCTAGTGCTCCCCCTTTTGGTTGCCTACTCGCCAGCTCCCAGAACCCCAACAGGGGTATTACGCCTGTGGTGTAGTATGCTGGGTTACTTCACTTGCTGCTTCCTCTGGTAGATGCTTGTAATGTGATCAGCTCCCCAAGCCCCACACCGGGGTAGTACGCCTGTGCTGGGAAATAGATCGCTTTGCTGCTATATTTTGTGCTGGATGTCTCCTGTGCCTCTCAATCCGTGAAGATGTTGCTTCCCCTCATATGTTAAGAAAAAAGAGCTTCCATGGCGTAATAAAGTATGACCACTTTATTTAAAAACATATGTGCCCACAAAACGGGGATTTTAGACAGAAAAAAATAAGTGAAATGGACAAAAAGTAACCAACAAAAAATAAAGTAAAAGTAAAAATAAAAATAAACATAAAATTAAAAGTCCAGGCACTATTGTGTATAACTCTGTCCAGATGGAATAGGACATCAATAGTTACCAGGCTGTGTACAAGTTTTAAAAGTCCCTCCTAGAGAGGGAAGCAACATCTTCACGGATTGAGGCACAGGAGACATCCAGCACAAAATATAGCAGCAAAGCGATCTATTTCCCAGCACAGGCGTACTACCCCGGTGTGGGGCTTGGGGAGCTGATCACATTACAAGCATCTACCAGAGGAAGCAGCAAGTGAAGTAACCCAGCATACTACACCACAGGTGTAATACCCCTGTTGGGGTTCTGGGAGCTGGTGAGTAGGCAACCAAAAGGGGGAGCACTAGAGTCACCAGACAATTGTTGCAGCACCAAAGTCACCATTGGGAATCTGATAAAGTTAATACAATACCAACATATGGGACTGTTATACTATGTCTGAGATCTAACTGCTGGAATTTTTTGTGCTAATAGTTTCTGTTTTGTATACATGCAATTTTAATCCATGCCTGATTACACATATGTTATTTGATCAGGGTGACATAATCTATATACATAGCATATGTACTGGTATATGGAGTAATGCCATCTCCATGATGTATCCAACTGTTTGATACGGGTATAGATATATATACAGAAATTTTTCATAGCATATGGTATATGGTTTCAATAGATGCACACTATGGAATATAGCCTTTGGCTTTACCACAAGACGCTGTAGGACAACTTTATGCTGTGCGACACCTGATTGTTTGCAATACATCTTCCTCAAGCATACAATATTGTGCACACACTTATATTTTTTGAAGTATCATTCATAATATAAGGGGGACCTATTCCTATATGTTCAATACTTTATAGATTTACAACCACGAGCAGGGGGTTGCTATATCTAAGGCTATCCCAGTCTAACCTATAGGTAGCGCCATTATACCCATACTTTATATTCCAATACGTTTTGCAAAGCACCTCACTGGGGACTTTGTGTAAGGGAGGCAGCAACCTGTGGTTTCTGACCCTATAGACGTGTCCTAAGCGCAGTTTCTTTCCGGAATTCTCTAAATTGCAAATATGCTGAATTGGAATCCAGAGGCTGTAGGTGTACTTCTATGCCTTCCCCTAAAAAAAAAACAAAAAAAAAACTATTTCACTTACCTGCGACTGTAGCATCCCCCTGAGCCTTCTGTGGAGGGATTATTTGATAAGTCACACTAATCATTGGAGGATTTCGTTTGAGGGGTGGCAGGCTGCTGCCATAGATTCCAGTGTTAAATAACCATTCCAGTTAAAAAGAAAACATGCTGTAGCTTCTACCAGTGCTGTTACTGGCCTGGGATCGCTGAGAGGCTCCTAGACGATCAAAACTTTGCTCTTCTTACATAGGAGTGCTTTACTCCTCACAAACCCTTTTGAAGACCAATCTGGAAATATCCCGCCTTAACAAAACACTTACCATACATGTTGAGGACGTATTGGTTGTTAAGGTTTCCCATTGAGGAATGTTTAGAAACCTTTTTTCAAAACCTTGTTTTCTCTAGTAGGCCCAGTTTTGCAACCTCCCATAGCCATAATGTAAGTCTGTCAAAACTTACGGGAATGGATCCAGCTAAAATCCTTACTGATCCTTTGTTGGTGTCCTTGGAGATTATAGCCCTACACTCTTGTGTGGACAGATTAGTAAATTTTTCCTTAACCCCTTCAGATCCGCGCTATAGCTGAATGACGGCTACAGCTCGGATCTGCTTTGCTGGGAGGCCATCAATAGACGTCCTCCCCTTTGCAAGCTCCCTGCACGCCCACTGCAGGGCGCATGCGGTGCGATCACTGAGTCAATGAGACTCAGGTGATCACAGATTGCAGTTAGGGGTCGACCCGGCCTCTAACCACATGATCAGCTGTCAGCCAATGAGAGCTGATCACGTGATGTAAACAGATCGGTAATCAGTTTTTTTTTCTCTTTTCATGCTGACAGGGTGAGGAGAAAAAAAAGCCGATCACCGGCTTCTGTTGAAGGGACATTGGTTCCGAAGAGGAACAGCCTGTTATGTGCCCACCAGTACCGCCTGCCAGTGGCATCAATCAGTGCCCACCAGTAAATAAGTGCCAGCAATCAGTGCCACCTATCAATTTCCCACCAGTGGTGCCAATCAGTGCCACCTAGCAGTGCTGCCCATCAATGCCATCTATCAGTTCACACCAGTGCCACCTATTAGTGCCCATCAGTGTAGCCTCCATCAGCGTACATCAATGAAGGAGAAAAATTACCGGTTTGCAAAATGTATTAACAAAATATAAAACTGTTTTTTTGGTTTTTTTTTAATTTCGGTCTTTTTTTTTAACAATCAAATACCACCAAAAGAAAGCTCTATTTGTGGGGAAAAAGATAATTTAATTTGGGTACATTGTATGACCGCGCAATTCTCATTCAGAGTGACAGCACTTAAAGATGAAAATTGGTCTGGGCAGGAGGGGGGTTTAGGTGCCCAGTAAGCAAGTGGTTGAAAAGGCTAAGGTGAGTGCAATTGGGTATTAAAAAAACAAAAAAAAAACTACATGATCGGTTCTTACCCCTCCAAATACCTCAGCCTGATCTTGATCCAGCACTGTGCACAAAAGTAGCAGTGCACTCACAGGACTCAGACAGCAGTGGGAGCCATTGGCTTCTGCTTCTGTCAATCAAATTCTGTGTTCTGTCTTCATGGGGCAAGTCAATCTGGACAAATCAGTTTATTTGGCAAAGGACCAGATTGTCCCTGGACTGATTGCTCAGGAAGCTGGTTCTGGAATTGGGGGTTATTTCCTTCATTTCCATATTCTGAAACCTCTTCATGACATGTACCAGCATGTCAGCTGGGGAGTCCTGGACATCAGGCTGATGGGAGAAACTTGGTAGTCCGAATCTCTTAACATCCTGAAACTTTGGTTGATTTGGCAATCTCTGAAAGTCTCAGTCCAGATTCAGTCGAACACCACCACAGCAGTAGCGTACAACTGCTGTCGAGAAGGAATCAGAAGTCTTGGCAAGACAGGTAGTTTTGATCCTCTCCTGGGCATAGCTTCATGGTCTCGGTTTTTCGAAACAAGGCGTAGACTATTTTTAGGTCGACTTCCTGAGAGCACAAATCATGGACCCAGGGGACAGGTTTCTACATGCAGAGATGTTCCAGGATCTGTTAGAGATGGGGGAGGCTGAATGTTAAACCTGGGGGGCAAGAAGGTTCACAAACTGCACAGGCTTTGTCTCCCAAGTAATTCCTTGTACAGGAATCCTCTAGAGGAAGCAGTGGATGCTTTTGGGATTGAACCTGAGCTATGCCTTTCTCCCCTAAAACTTCATCCTTGTCTGCTTCACAGGATTGAGATGAAATGCATTCCAGCGATTCCCATTGCTTTAGACTGGCCCAGGTGGATGTGGTACACTAATGTAGTAGAACATATGGCAGATGCACTGTTGGCTTTGCCAAATCCTTTAGGATTTTCTGTCCCAAGGATTGTTTTGCCATACTACTTGACACAATGGCTTTAAGGGCATAGTTGTTGAAGCCTTGTTTTGAATCGGAGGCATCTCTCAATTGGTTTTTCCTACAATGCTAAAAGATAGGAAGGTTACTTTCCATAAGGTATATCCATAAAGTTGGAAGGCATACTCTACTTATTGCTAGTTGCAAGATTTCTACCTTAGGAGTTTCCTCCCTTTTCTGCACCTGGATCTGGACCAGCATTTTGGCCTTGAGCACTTTCAAGTGACAGATTTCTTCCTGGTTTAAATTGTTTCATAGACTGTTGTTCTTTCATATCTTAAGTTAAACCTTTACATTTAGGGCCTTCCATATAAATCCCCTGTGACTCTGAGATCTGAACCTGGTTCTCTCTGCCTTGTAGATCATTATGTGAAACCATTAGACATTCCCTCTACTCTTAAGCTGGATACACACTATACAATTTTCTGTGATTTTTTTTTTTTTTTTTTTTTTTTTTTCCTTCAGATTTACCAAAACCATATGAGGTCAAACCTTAAGTTTCAATTTGTATGCAATCAGGCAGGCCCTTGCACTACATGGTTTTGGTAAATCTAAAGGAAATCGGACAACAAAAGTTGTATAGTGTGTATGGGGTCTTAACGTGGTGCTTTCTGTAGTCCTCACCTTTTGGGGTGTCCAAAAAGTGCTCTTATACTGCAAGGAATTATTCCTGGCTTTGCATATGGGGGTGTTGGGGTCCAGAACTTCTTGCCTAAGGTCGTTTTTTTGCCTTTCACCTCAACCAGGATATTTTTCTTCCAACCGCCTATGCAGCTCTTATTCAGCAGAAAGTCTGTTGTCTGGATGTGGTCCAGGCTGTGAGGGTTAATCTGTTACAAAAAGAGAACAGTCTTCTTGAAGCTGTATTTCGGGTGGACCCCATAATGGTGCCCCAGCTTCTTGGACTGCAGTCTTTGTGACTCCAGCAAACCATTAATGTTTTAGCCTTAAGGATCAGGTTCGACCCTCTTTGATCAAGGCACACTCTAGGTCTGAGTGCTTTTTTGCTCTTTTTTGATCAAAGCATGTGTGTGGGCAGGGTTATCCTATGCTGGTCATTTACTTTTTATTTTTTTGCTGCCAGTATCATTGTCCTCTAAGCAGCAGTATAACCCAACGGTTTAAAAATTCCTGTGACCCTGGAATGCCAAAAGTATTTTACAGGGAGTATAAAAATGCAATTTTTCTACATTGTTTGTTTTGTTTGGCCATACTTCCCTTGTGGGTCATAACAGTACTCACTTTTTGTTCTTCTGTGACTCAGAGTCAGCTGATGGTGTTCTATTGTCTGGTATCAGCTGATGAGGCAGAGCTGCTCCAGGCTGTGGAAGGATCCCAACAAAATTGTCAGGATCCACCAGCTGCCTGGTTGACAGCTGGCTCCAGCCAGCTGCACCTGCCCCTTTCCTAGCACTCCAATGACCACTGTAGGATCAGAGTGCAGAGGGGTGACTGGCATTCACTGCTTTAAACTCCGAGCAGACCAAGATGAGTGATCAGCAGTTATGTGAGCACTCGGTTCTGTCTTGCAGCCAATGTGGGAAAGGTGCAGCATGGAGGAGAATATGTTGTCAAAGTAAAGACAAGAATTGTGCTCCTCACAGACACTGAATGTGCCAAATCTATAAAGTGCTAAATATAAATAGCATTACAATGAAAATTCAAAATGTGACAACCAAAAGTAGCTAAGTGTCCTTTAAAAAGTGCTCTGTGCAATACAAAAATTCATAATAGTCCAAAAAAATGTCCTCAAAGTGCAATAAGGCATGTAGCTCTCCCTAAAGATGTGTATTTTAATTTTGTGCAGGTACCTAATAATGTATGGATGAGAATATGTAGCTTTTTTTTTTTTTTTTTGGCTATACTAAAAAAAAAAATGTATCTAATGTCTTAGTTGGACAAGTATCCTTCCCCAGCTTTTCACAGCAGTGTTCTTTACTCTGTGCACAGGAGGTTCTACTTGCTGTCTGAAATACGTTACATGCAAGTGTAATATAACTTCTGGGTAAGCATCCAAGAAAAAGCTGAGTATGACAAACGCCTCTCAAGAGCAGCTTCTGTGTCAAAAAGTTCACTGCTGCCTGAAGTCAGGTTGAAGATGGCTTTCCTTACGCAATCAGCTGCATGGTTAGGAGCTTAATCTCATTTACTAATGTGACACTATGGTACAGTAGGCAGGTCCCTTGAGTCTTTCGAGCCCTATATGTTACTTATGTAATACAACTCTGTAGTCTGCATTTTTGGGTATAGCTTGTTAGGGTAGTAAGTTTAATTGAATAATATCAAGCCTCACTTGAGCAGTATATATTTTTTTTAAGCAGGTCTAAGTGTACAGCAGCACAGGGATTTTGGCACCAAAACCAGTAGCCCTGCACGGTGGGTTTATTGATATCCTGACTAATGGCACGAAACTCATCCTGAAACATTTAGATGTAATCCATTTACCGGTCCTCAGATGTGGTGGGCTTTTTCACTTGGTAATCCTGCAAAAACATGCTTCCTGACGGTCGGCTACGCTCACGCCTCTATGGAGGGAACCTTGGTTGCCACTCAATGTCTGCTTATCTCATTACATTGTGGGAAGGCGGAATAAGTATTTTACACAAGATGGGTAATTTTGCTTCCAGTTCATCTTAATTGGGAGTTTCTTTACTTGCTGAGAATGTGCGGGACATAGACCCCTTGAAAAGCTTGAAAAATTTCTACTTGACAGTCTTGAGGGTTCAGTTGGACTCCAAAAAAAAAAAAAAAAAAGCTTTAAAAATTGTTTCCTCACTGATGCCATACAGTATTCTACAAGAGCAATTTATTAGAACTAGAGCAGACAGAATCTGGAGCAACTGTGCATAGCAGTCGGCTTCTAGTTTTCGTTTTCAAAGCTTACCAGAACAAGCTGACATTAGAAGCTGGTTCCTATGCACAGCTTGTCTGTCTGCTCCAGTTTTAGTAAATTCCCTTCTATGTATATGCCACTATCTTTCGGTTCACAATTGAACTATATATAGTAAGACCCTTTGGCAACTACAAAACTGCACAGAAATGATTCCTAACAGATCATATAGAGCAGGGGTCAGCAAGCTTTTTCCACTAAAGGGCTGGATTCAGTGTCTGTGAATGCATGGAGGGCCACATTCACCTGCTAATAAATGATAATAATAATCCTAACATAGTCATAATAAAACAGTACAGGTTTACCTCACTTAAAGGTGCTTCACTAATACAATGCCAGTTCACTCTGAGGGAGCATGTGGCTGGTGATTTGGATTTTACTGCTGCTTCCCCCATCCTGACAAACAAGGGTGGCTGATGCCAGCCAGCATGGTCTAGAGAATGGGGTCCCTGTCCCCAAGTGAGAAGGGGTCCCTGACCCCAGGGGTGATGGGGTCCCTAATAGGGCCCCCACATTGCAATGCCCTCTGTCCCCCTTCACATCACTCCCATAGTGTCCTCTGCCCCCCCCCCCATAGCAAGTTTCCTGTGCCCCCAAAGCAGTGTCCTCTGTCCCCTTTCATCCATTGTCCCCCACCCTTTTTTTTTTTTTTTTTTTTAACGGGTTGTATAAAGATTGAGACAACAGGGGACCAATGAGGTGCTCATAGAACTATGGAACACTTCTACACAGGCAGCAAGATTTACACGCTTGTCATCTTTGGGCTAGCATCTTGACCCTCAAAAAAAATGGGCCTACCTGTGTGATCCTCAAAGATGGCATAAGCTTTCTTTGGAGGACTGCGATTCGCTTTCAAGTAAATGTTTGCAAGCATTTCTTGCACATTACTTGATATTTATGTACTTTACCAGGTAAAAATATATTGGATGCTTAGTCTGTTTTTTGAAACCCCTTCATATCCTTATGGTGACAGAACTGGCTGTGTGTATTAAGTGGGGCTTCCATGTATGTGAATAAGTGGGGATCTTTTGAAAAGGTGTAAATTCAGCAAGATAAGAATAATGAAAATGTTAATGGGACTATTTCAGCCTGAACCCTTGATACAAGGCAGGATAAATCCATGCTTTCATGTTTACACCAAACTCTGACCCTACCATCTGTGTCACAGCTGAAATTGAGACTCCTCAGACCAGGCATTGTTTTTCCAATCTTCTATTGCCCAGTTTTGGGGATCCTGTGCGAATTGTAGCCTCTGTTTCCGGTTAGCTGACAGGAGTGGTACCCGGTGTGGTCATCTGCTGCTGTAGCCCTCCTACTTCATGGTTCGATGCGTTGTGCATTCAGAGATGGTATTCTGCAAACGGTGGTTGTAACAAGTGGCTATTTGAGTCACTGCTGCTTTTCTATGATCTCGAACTAGTCTGCCAATTCTCCTGACATCAACAAGGCATTTTCCTCCACACAACTGCTGCTCACTGGATATTTCTTTTACAGACCATTCGCTGTAAAACCTAGAGATGGTTGTGCGTGAAAATCCCAGTAGATCAGTAGTTTTTGAAATACTCAGACCAGCCCGTCTGGTACCAACAATGATGCCACGTTCAAAGTCACTTAAACACACTTTCTTCCCCATCCTGATGCGCAGTTTGAACGTCAGCTAGTCGTCTTCACCACGTTTAGATGCCTAAATGCATTGAGTTGCTGCCATGTGATTGGCTGATTAACAATTTGTGTTACCAAGCAATTGAACAGGTGTACCTAATAGAGGCTGGTGGGTGTATATTTTTATAATAAGCTAAGAGATGGATATATTATCTAGCCAAACTACAGTGTATATTTAGGTTTTGATGCATTAGCCTGGGCTATATGGTCAAATAAAGCAGTACATGTGTTGGCTTTCCAGATAAGAGATTTCTTGTACAGTGGCTATAATTCACATACTGGCTTGGAACATCATTAATTACACTGAGGTTATTGCAAATCGGTTAAATAGAAATATCTGTATAATAAAACAGAATATATTCTATACAACTATAGAAAGGAATCAGCTAATTTAGGGGGTACCTCATCTATCTATTTTACCATCTACCAAGAAACCTTTCCTTATTATGGACTTTACTGTTACCAGAGACTGTTACACAAAACTTGTAAATTTAATGTTACAAAATTTCCAATAAAAATGTCTAAAATCATTGAAAAATATTATGTGGTTGTCATGTACTTTGTGGCAGAGCCTGACATTTAGAGGGATACCTCTGGTATAGTCCTGGCTCAGGAACCACTGGAGTTGCAACAGTGGATGCGAGAGTGCAGTGGTGTTAGAGTGCCTGCAAGGTCCTCTGGCAGCAGATGTGTGGCCACTGAGTCGCCGGACTGGACTGTATTTCTGAGTGGCAGGAATAGCAGGTATAGACACACAGCGGATGCAGGACAGCATCAATAGGCACTGGACAGAGCAGGATCAGACAAGTCGGATCGGTATCAGATATGTCATAAGTGGCAGGCAGAGTATGGTCAGTATGCAGGCAGAGGTTGGCAACAGGATATCAGGTGGATAAGCAGGCATAACAAAGTCTAAGCAAGCCAAGGTCGGGACTGGAGATGAGCAAACGTGGTCAGGAAAGCTGGGTCAATACAGGAACAGAACTTGGGTAAAGCTGCAGATCAGACAGCCCTACACTAGTATAACATAAAAGACTCTGCGCCAAAGAAACAAATAATTGGTGAAACAGCAGCAGTGTAAATGTGAGCTGACTAGCGTCCCTGCAATAGAACAATGGTTGAACACTGCGCTTGAGTATAACGTGGTTAAAAAATCATAAGATGTATATCAAGTGTTCGATTCTTGTAAAAATGGTGAAAAAAGTGCTTGTGCTTCAATATAAATTGTAAATCGGTGTTCAAAGTGCCCCACAAGGATGTAATCTCACCCTGGATGTTGACCACCTAATGTCTAGAGTGTTCACTTGCACTTTGTGGGGAAATAACCCCTGATCTAGGGGTTGGCGACCTTGGCCCTCTAGCAGTGGTGAAACTGCAAGTCCCATGAGGCATTGCAAGACAAAATCACAGGCATGACTCCTAGAGTCAGAGGCATGATTGTATTTGTAGTTTTCCCACAATTGGAGTACCGAGGTTGCCTGCCCTAGATGGTGTCTTTCAAAAGTCAGCTGCACTGCAAATCCTCCATGGATGGAGAGTAAAAATGACAGAGCTCAGTCACGGTAAGGATCGGTCACCTTTGATCGTTTTTTTTTTTTCGAGCAAATCTGGTGTCGCGAGGCTTGATCACGTCATCGTGACACCAGATCACACAAACTTCATAGGGGACTGAGCCTTACCGTGATTTTGTGGCGTCCAAAGGAGACTGGCCTGATTAACCCCTTTTGAGATGCATACTGATCACACTGGGAGCTAGACAAAGGCACCTTAGCAGGTGAGTGTCCCTTTTTTTTTTTTTTTTTTTTTTCTTTTATTTTTTTTCATTTTTTTTTTTTTTTTTTTTTTTTTACATTGGAATTTTTAATAAATATGGTTTTATGCCATGGGTTCCCCCCTCTCATTTTTATTCCCCATCTACTACAAAGATATCCAGGAAGTCTCTGAATAAATCGTCAATCAGGTGCTGGAAGGTGGCAGGGGAATTCCAGAGGCCGAAGGTCATGACCAGGTATTCAAAGTGTCCGAATCTGGTACGAAAAGCTGTTTTCCACTCCTCCCTTTCACTGATACGAACCAAGTTATAGGCTCCTCGCAAGTCCAACTTGGTGAAGACAGTTGCGGACCTGAAATAATTTGCTCACGAGAGGAAGGGGATAGGGGGTTCTTAACCGTGATCGCATTCAAATCCTGGTAATCTGCACATGGCCACAGGGACTTGTCTATTTTTTGTAACAATGAATATTCCCGCTCCTGCTGGAGAAGTAGATGGGCAGATTCTTTTTTTTTTTTCTCTTGTTTAGAGTGTAGAAATATTCACCCAAAGGACATCTTGGCCCCTGGGAAGTAGTTCACCGGGCAGTCATATGGCCGATGTGGAGGGAGAGTGTCAGCCCCCCGTTTGCTAAAGACATTGAGAAACTCATGGGACTAAGGCACCAACTGGTCTATTCCTTGATCAGAGTCCATGCATAGCAGAGTTACTGAGGCGTTGGAGGGGTTACATAGTAGGTGAGGTCAAAAAGGCAGAAGTCCATCAAGTCCAACTTATGTGTGTGATTGTATGTCAGTATTACCTTGTATATCTCTGTATGTTGTGGTCGTTCAGGCACTCATCTAATCTAATAGTTTCTTGAAACGATCAATGCCCCCTGCTGAGACCACCACCTGTGGAAGGGAATTCCACATCCTTGCCGCTCTTACAGTAAAGAACCCTCTACATAGTTTAAGGTTAAAACCTCTTTTCTTCTAATTTTAATGAGTGGCCACGAGTCTTGTTCAAATCCCGACCGCAAATGTTTTATCCCTATTGTGGGGTCACCAGTACGGTATTTGTAACTTGAAATCATATCCCCTCTCAAGTGTCTCTTCTCCGGAGAGAATAAGTTCAGTGCTCACAACCTTTCTTCATAACTAATATCCTCCAGACCCTTTATTGGCTTTGTTGCCCTTCTTTGTACTTGCTCCATTTCCAGTACGTCCTTATTGAGGACTGGTGCCCAGAACTGGACAGCATACGCTAGGTGTGGCCGGACCAGAGTCTTGTAGAGTGGGAGAATCATAGTTTTATCTCTGGAATTAATCCCTTTTTAATGCATGCCAATATTCTGTTTTCTTAGCCGCAACTTGGCATTGCATGCCATTGCTGAGCCTATCTACTAGGACCCCCAGGTCTTTTTCCATTCTAGGTTCCCCCAGAGGTTCTCCTTCCAGTGTATAGATTGCAGTCATATTTTTGCCACCCAAATGCATTATTTTTCTTTTTTCTAGATTTGAACCTCATTTGCCATGTAGTTTCCCACCCCATTAATTCAGATCTTTTTTGCAAGGTTTCCACATCCTGCGGAGAAGTTATTGCCCTGCTTAGAATTGTCCAAAAATACATAGATTGAATGGTTTACCCCATCCTCCAGGTCGTTTATGAACAAATTAAATAGGATTGATCCCAGTACAGAACCCTTGGGGACCCCACTACCTATCCCTGACCATTCCAAGTACTTCCCATTTATCACCGCCCTCTGAACTCGCCCTTGTAGCCAGTTTTCAATTCATGTACTCACCCTCCTTATTTTGTACAGTAAACCTTTATGGGGGACTGTCAAATGCTTTTGCAAAATCCAGATACACCACGTCTGTGGGCCTTCATTTATCTAGATGGCAACTCGCCTCCTCATAGAAGGTTAATAGATTGGTTTGGCAAGAACGATTGTTCATGAATCCATGCTGATTACTGCTAATGATACTGTTCTCATTACTAAAATCTTCTATATAATCCCTTATCCCCTGAAAGAGTTTACATACTATTGATGTTAGGCTAACTGGTCTGTAATTCCAAGAGATGTATTTTGGGCCCTTTTTAAATATTGGTGCTACATTGGCTTTTCTCCAATCAGCTGGTACCATTCCAGTCAGACTATCAGTAAAAATTAGGAACAATGGTCTGGCAATTACTTGACTAAGTTCCCTGAGTTCCCCAAGTACTCTCGGGTGCAAGCCATCTGGTCCCGGTGATTTATTAATGTGAAGTTTCCCAAGTCTAATTTTAATTCTGTCCTCTGTTAACCATGGAGGTGTTTTCTCTGATGTGTCATGAGGATAAACACTGCAGTTTTGGTTACTGAAGCCCCCCGATTTCCCTCGTGAAGACTGAGAAGAATAAATTCAATACCTTCGCCATCTCCCCATCCTTTGTAACCAGATGTGCTTCCTCATTCTTTATTGGGCCAATATGGTCTGTCCTCCTTTTTTACTGTTTACATACTTAAAGAATTTCTTGGGATTTTTTTTGCTCTCCTCTGTGTCTTTCATGTTCTATCTTAGCGGTCCTTTTTGCACCCTTACATTTCTTGTTGCATTCTATATAAAGTCTGAATGCTCAGGATGATCCCTTGTATTTTTTGAAGGCCTTCTCCTTTGCTTTTATATGCATTTTTCCATTGGAGTTATGCCATCCAGGACTTTTGTTCGCTCTTTTAAATTTATTACCCAATGGGATGCATTGGCTAATGCCCTTATTTAATATGCTCTTGAAGCAAACCCTTTTCTCCTCCGTTTTCTTTGTTCCTAAGATTTTATCCCAATTTATGCCTTCTAGCAGGGTTTGTAGTTTAGGAAAGTTGGTTCTATTGAAATTCAATGTCTTTGTATTCCCCTTATGTTTCCGATTTGTGTGAGAGATAGAGATAGAGATAGAGAGAGATGCCAATTGACCTGTGATCACTGTTTCCTAAATTGCCCCGTATTTCCACATCTGTGATCAGGTCTGTATTGCTAACCAGTAGATCCAGTAACACTTTATTGCTAGTTGGTGTGTCTACCATCTGACCCATAAAATTGTCCTGCAAGATATTTAGGAACTTGGCTTTGTCCCTTTGGCACTCTACCCATAAAGATTCCACCTCCTCCCTAGCTCCTTTAGTGATGTCATCTCTCACATTCACTTGTACATTATTCTTGATATAAAGGCATACCCTTCCCCCTTTTTTACCCTCTCTATCCTTGCGATAAAGGGTATACCCTTGACTGGTTGCCAGCCAATCATGAGAGCTGTTGAACCAGGTCTCTGAAATTCGCACAAAATCCAAATGCTCCTCATACAACAGTATCTCTAGTTCACCCATCTTATCCGCTAGGCTCCTGGCATTGGTGAACATGCCACGTAGTTTAGACCGGTCGCATATTATCCTCCTTTTATTGGGTGTTCCGAGATTGCAGTTAGAAAAACTGTTTCTGACAGTAGCGTGATTGGACTTCTCCAGCAATCCAATCGATCTGAGGATTATGGGCTTGAAGCCAAGGTAGGCCCAAGATGGGAATTAATGAAGAGATGCGTTAAGGCTCTAACTCCTTACTCCTACCAAACAGAACGGTTAATGGAGGGCTTTCCTGAGTCACTAGTCCTGACTTGATACATGAGCCATCCGCCAGGTATACAGAAAGTTGTTGTGTCTTTGGTCGCAGTGGAATATGCTGCTGAGTAGCAAAGGTTAAGTCAGCGAAACAACTGCATGCCCCAGAGTCAATAATTGTGTTGACTGAGATTGTTCTTTCCGGAAGCTGGAATGAGAGTGGCAGAGCTAGATGAGTTGCATTAGACAGATGACGGGTTGGCAGAGGAAACGACACTTGCACATCTTTACAGGACAGGTCCGCCCATAGTGGCCGGCTTCTCTGCAATAAAGACTAAGGTTGCCCTGTCGGCGGCGTAAACGTTCTTCAGGAGACTGAACAGGAAGCATCAACCTGAGTTGCATTGGTTTGGGGACATCTGATACAGGATTGACAGAACTTGAACTGGCAGGAGCTGAACTGGTAAACGTAGAGTGAGCAGGAACTGGCGCTCTAGGCATCATCCATACAGCACGGGACTGCTGGGTAGACCTTTCTGACCGACTCTCACGGAGCCGATGGTCAATCTGGATAGCCAGGGTGATTAGGCCCTCCAAGGTATTGGGTACCCCAACCTGGGCTAGCTCATCTCTAAGACCTTCGGACAGTCCAAGGCGGAACTGATGTTGCAGAGCTGCGTCGTTCCATTAATCTGCGCTCACAGCATCTGAAGTCGCAACCTAGTCCTCAGCCAATCTGCAGCCTTGCTGGAGAGCATAGAGAGCAGCTTCCACCTTGAGTTTGATGCAATAGCCAAGCTGTACAACAAACCGCAACAAAGAAAGATGACATGGCATGAATCTGTGCGTTATTTTCCTCTAGCAGCCGGTGGGCTCAGGTCTGGGGTTCCCCTTGGAGTAAAGAAATGATGAATCCTACTTTGGATTCCAGAGAGAAAGTCCAGGACTGTAGGGCGAAGTACAACTGGCATGCATTGGGGAATGCCCTGAATTTACTTTGATCCCCTTAGAACCTTTCAGGTGTAGGCACTCTGGGTTCAGGTGGTAGCATCACCACAGACGGTGTAGTAGCAGTCTGTTGGTGGAGCTTGCAGAGGTGGCCAAAGACTGCACACATTCTTCTAGCTGGACGTAGCCTTCCTGCAGAGATTTGACAGGATGGTTGATGGCTGCGAGATGTTGACAGATCTCTTCCATTGGAGAGGTCCCTCCTGCAGGTCAGACATGCTGTCATGTACCTTGTGGTAGAGCCTGACGTGCAGAGGGAGACCTCTCCTACAGCCCTGGCTCAGGAACCACTGAAGTTGCAAGGTCTTCTCTTGACAGCAGAGATGTGTTGCCAGTGAATCACCAGACTGAACTGGATGGCTGAGCAGCAGGTAGCGTCAGGAACAGCAGGCGCAGATACACAGTGGATGCAGGACAGCATCACCAGGCACTGGACAGAGCAGGATAGACTGGAGCAGGATCATACAAGCCAGATCAATCAGATAATAAGATATATGGCATAAGCGGCAGGCAGAGATTGGCAACAGGATATCGGGCAGATAAGCAGGTATAACGAAGTCTAGGCAAGCCGAGGTCAGGACTGGAGAAAAGGAAACTTGGTCAGGAAATCCAGGTCAATATAGGATTCCAATACAGGCACAGGAACAAAACTCTGGTAAAGCTGCAGATCAGGCAGCACTGCACTAGTGCAGCTGCTGCCCTTATATAGGCCGTTTTGGCGCCAGTGCTTAAATGGCTAATGCGTTCGCATTTGGCAAAATATTTGTGCGCATTTTGTTCCCAGCGCGGCGGGTACTCGCAGGACATGCATGTGCACCTGCCTAAAATTTGAAGTGTCCTTGACAGCGGTGTAATTCATATGAATGAACTGTAACAAGTTATCTTTGCATGAGCTAAGAGGTTGAAGCGTTTCACAACGAGTTTCCACAGTACCTTGGCTCACAACTGGGTGTGCCTGTGTATGCCTGTTCATCAATTCACAGGTTAATTAAAAAGATGGCCTTAAGCATCTCAGCACATTGCAGAGAAATTTAGGAGAAGAGGCTCCAACGTGGCCTTAGACCTTCCAATGTTGAAACATGGTAATCCACCATGACCTAGTTTTTCAGCCCATAATTGGTTTCCATTTCAGACTTGATCTTGAAAAAGTGTAGTCCCTAGGAACAAAGGTCCATTGACACTAAGCTTTTCAATCCTAATCTTGAAAGATTTGTAAATTTTCAGTTGGATTTTCATTATTCAAATCTGCTGGACAAGTCCCAAAATCAAGGCTGCTAAGGCAGTACAGCCGGCCCTGCTGTACTAAGCCCAGGCCCCATCAGTTCAGAAAAGGGGGAGTGGGGGCCACCTGAGCAGGACGACCAGTTGTACTGCCTTACTGCCCACTCTTGTGGCTCCCACTGCTACAGCTGCCGACTTCTCCTTCTCCCTCCTTCTGCGCTGCAGGAGGATCAGTATCTGCGCCCCCCTCCCCTGCAGCGATTCCGGCTTCCTCCTCTCCTGCCAGCAGCTGCTGCAGGTACATGGGGGATGTTTCAGGATGAAGAGTGGGGGGGGGGGTAAAGGTTTTATTACCATTTTGTGCCATTTACTTTAACGTAGTGATCAATTGGTACCAATCACTTCTGTCCATTCATCACTGAAGCATAGTACACAGTTTACTATGCTTTAGTTTGTGAACAGGAAGCCTGTGAGTGCTTCCTATTCATTCACTGTCCAATGCAGCTGAGGCTGAAAAAGGAACTGTTTAAACCCCTGATATTTCATCAAAGCTTCCCCAACCAACAGAGCAGTTAAAAAAAAAAAAAAAAAGTAAAGGTACTACTCCCTATAAATACCCCCTTGTATCATTTTTCTCTAATCAGAAAAGAATACACAATTGATGGCACATGATTATGGTCCCTTTAAGGGGCAGTAGAGGGTTACTTTACCTATGGTAGTGATTTATATTTAGACTGCTGAGAGCACATGTGAAATTTACAGCCAGTTTTGAGCATGTCAGGAAGAATTGAGCACTACTAAAAGCTCTGTCTGCTTAGGAGTTCTTTGGCTAGATAGTGTTGTGGGTAAAAGTCCTGAGCCTGGTTTGTTGTACATGGTTTGCTGCAGAAAGCCCTATTTTTTGTTTGCCTTTTAAAAAAACCTTTTTATAGAGTTGCGCTGATTCCTGGCATACCTCACCTTGTTTGAGAGGACTACAGAGAGGGGTGGCCCCAAGAATCGTAAGATGGCCTATTTGCCCCTTTTCTCATTGCAGGTTCTGTTACCTCCCACCTGGTGAGACCAGTAATCATGATCAGTTAAAATTGAGATGCTGGGGTGACTGCTTCTGCCCAGGCACAAAGAATGCATAGCTGGAGTTATCAAACAGATTCACCACTGAGGCCCCAAATGCACCACCTGGTGCAGTTGCAGCTAGAGGCTCCGTCTCTGACCCCCAGATTGTGGAGCAGGTTGTGATATATTATCCTTTCCTGTCGATCTCCAGCCTTGGGTTTTGATGTCCACTACAGGAGTAGCTTGTGTAACATGAAGACATCTGGAGGGTGTCCTTTTTGTTTAAGATTTCCCAATGCGCTCTTGGCCTTTGCGAGGGGCAGTTTATATGTACTGTGCTTGTGAACCATCTCCCTGCCAAGACTTTGCTAGCTCAGGCAGCATGGTGACACTTATGCATTCAAGACTGCTTGGAGTGACTGACCTGGCAGGTAAAACCTTGGTTTTTTTTTTTGTGCAAATGGTGACACTAGTAAAGAGGCTGGGGTGGTAACAAAGTTGATGTATTCCATCATAGGTGGAAAGGACTGTCCTTTTTTTGGAACTGTGGGAACTCCTAAACCTGCTCACTTGCTGGGAAAAGGTTACATTTCTTCAAGTCAAGGGAACATACCAGACTGCAGACGCTAAGATTTTGCTGTTCCAGGTTTAAAGACCTAGCAGATCTGGGGGTGGGCAACTTCTTATTGTAGGTCATGGTTGGGCAGTATGATGAGACTTCCATAATCCTGCGCATCTAACGTGGACGTTTTAAAAGGCACATATAATACTGCCCAAGTATACATTTCCATGCCTGATACTGAAAATCGGATTCCTCTTTTTGCAGTAAATTATAGTTTTCATTTGAGTTGCCAAGATCCACAGTGAGGTTAGAGTATTTGCTGGTTCTTAAGCTATATAGGCTGATGGTGCCCAATTTAGCTCACAATGAAGCACTAAGTGAATACCAGGAGACTAAGCAGTTTGAGGTGTGGATAACCAATTGGTTTTGCTGGCCATGCTTGAAGGCTGAAGAATAAGATACTGAGCTTCCTGCCAGTTAACCGTTCTGGTGTCACTTCTGAAACCCCTTGGTACCTCTACCCATAATCAAAGTTCAATTTTTATGCATTAAAATGGGTCTACTTTTTTGTTAATCCAGTTAAGTAAACCAGAGGATACAGATACATATTGGTAGTTACATTTTGCGACTAGATATCCTGAGTCTGTTCCTTTTTTAAAGCAATTGCACAACAGTTCCTTATGTTCTCAAAGACAGCTTTTTGTAAGGAGATCCTGATTAAACCGAGGCACCCTTTGGTGAATGTGATGGCAGATTTGTAACCAATTGGGCAGCTGCCAAAGTCCATCACACATAGATGGCTAGTCTGGTCGAGAGCTTGGTCTTTAAGTGGGTAGTACAATGAGATAGGAATGCTTAGGATTATTACATCCTGCATGATTTGCCATATTGGTGATTCCAGACCCATCCACAGGATCTTTTACAGTTTAAAATGATGTAAGGGTGGAGACTTTATGAATGCCTTGTTTTAGTAATAGGCGACATTGAAAAATGAAACCACACAGCAATAAAACGCCTCTGATGCGGGAGGGTCCCCGATGTAATGCCTTTAGTGAAGAAACCTTTTTAGAGCATTCAGGAGGCACAGGAGTATAAACGGGTTAGGCAATTTCAAGTTGGGAATCCGGTGGTCTTGCTAAAACCCATGGTAGAGAGTTTCTGGCCAAATGGGTATCTTTGTGGCCATGGAAAGGGTAGTAAACTACAGGGTACATCAGCCTAGAAAGCGAAAACCCTACCAAATTTACGGCATGAACTACTTGAAACCCTGGAGACACAAGGAACAGGTTTCCACTCTGGTTAGTACAAACCTGGGGTTCCAAGTTAATCTCTACTGGGAGAAGGTGCCTAGTAACCCTGGCCATATCACAGCAAGTAAGTTTGTTTATGAAGAGAAACGAGCAAATCTGTAGGACTTGCCAGATCTCACAAATTTAATTGAACTTCACAACATGGAACCAAAAATTGCTGGCTCATAGCCCATCTCAGAAGAAATGAGAATACTAGAACTAGATGTCGATTTTGGAATTGTGGAGTGATTGCTCAAGCCCAATTGTGCGCTATCGAAGCCTAATATAGCTTTACAGTTACTTTAGAAAACTCTGAAGTGTCATTTTGACACTTATCCTATGCCTTGGGTGGATACATTTTCTAAGAGGCGTTAAGACCAGCCCAATACATCACTAAACTGGACTTTACTAACGAGTGCTGGCAAAGACTTTTGGTAAAGAAAAAGGCAGGGAGAATACTGCATTTATTACTGAGAGCCAGTACAAATGCATCCCACCACCTTTCAAAAGCCTTGCTATGCTCCCCCTCTTGATTTGTCTACCTTGAGAACATAATCCTTGGCAGCATAAGTTACATGGTTCAGGTCGTGTAGGACTCTGAGAAGAGTTAACGGTTAATCCTGATTAAATTTGAATTGGGTTTGAGGAAGCAAGGTACCTGGGGTATGTTGTGCTTAGAGGTGTGGTGAAGCACCAGTTGCACAAATATGCCCAATAATGCTTTGACCTTCTTTTTCCTTAAGGGGCAGCATCTACTTTAACCACTTCCCACCCGCAGTACGTCATATGACCTCCTTGACTTTCAGTGTGGATATCTGAATGATGCCTGCAGCTGCAGGCATCATTCAGATATCATTCTTTTCTGCCGGCGATCCTGTGTACCGTAAGAATGATCATAGCGGCAGTTCCACCGCTTGATCGTTCTTACAGGTGACGGTATGGGACAGCCCCCTCCCGTCTCCCTCCAGTGCTTCTCCGTGCTCTCCTGTGCCATCGGGGACCCGGAGAAAGAAGCCGCCAGATGAAGAGCATAGAGATTTCCGGTAACCAGATGGTCACTAGTCATCTGCGTGACCATCGAAGGCCCAAGCCACAGATGTCAAAGCGGCGATCTTGGCTGGAAAGCATTAGATCTGTAATTTTATTTTTTTTTTTTTTTTGATACTTTCCAGCCTAGGGGAGAGTTGTGGGGACTTATAGACCCCATATCTCTCTATAAAGAGGACCTGTCTCACGCAATTCATATTACAAGGGATGTTTACATTCCTTTAAAATAGGAATAAGTGATGAAAAAAAGTAAAAAAAATTTTTTGGAATTTTTTATTTTTACAAAGTGTCCCCATGCACAGAAGCGCATTCTTTAAAGCGTCCCAGTGTGCTCGTGCACAGAAGCGCAAGCCCCACCCACATATGTGAATGCCGTTAAAACCACACGTGAGGTATCGCCGCGTGCGTCAGAGCGAGAGCAACCATTTTAGCACTAGACCTCCAACTCTAAACATGTAACCTGTAAAAAAAAAAAAAAAAAAAGCGCCTGTGGAGATTTAAGTACCGAAGTTTGGCACCATTCCACGAGTGTGCACAACTTTAAAGTGTGACATGTTGGGTACCTATTTACTTGACGTGACATCTTTCACATTTTACCAAAAAATTGGGCTAACTTTTCTGTTTTTGTTTTTATAATTCACAAACTTTTTTTTCATAAACACGTTTGAAAAATTGTTGCACAAATACAGTGTGACATAAAAAGTTGCAACGACCGCCGTTTTATTCCTTAAAGTGTCTGCTGAAAAGCTTATGTTTTGGGTGTTCTGAGTAATTTTCTAGCAAAAAAATTGTTTTTCACATGTAGGAGAGGGGTGCCAGAATAGGCCTGGTATGGAAGTGGTCAAGTACTACAGATGGTTTGTATTAAACTTCACCACTGACACAGAGAAAAAATAAAACTGCGCTAAAATAAGTGAAAACAATGTACCATGAGCCAATAATCGTGAAAGCTGCAATTCAAAATGACACATACCCAATCAAAAATAGAAAAAACACCTGAATCGCGCTAATGCGTAATCGTAGAAATTGATAGGTGATCAGTGATGAATAAAACCAATAAGTATAACCTTATTGATATATAACTCTATGCTCATTAATGATGAACCTTAAGTGCACAATGTAAACAACAAATGATAAAAAGAAAAGTCTCTCAATAAGTGCTAAATAATCCACCCGTGCAAAACACGTTGTTTACATTGTGCACTTAAGGTTTATCATTAATGAGCATAGAGTTGTATATCAATAAGGTTATAATTGGTTTTATTCATCACTGATCACCTATCGATTTCTACGATTAATCATTAGCGCGATTCAGGTGTTTTTTCTCTTCACCACTGACACACCTGACAAATTGCAGGAAGTCTAGTGATGATTCAGTTGAATGATGATGCAGAGGAGGCTTTTCTGATGCTTAAGGCTGCATTATGCCAACATCCAGGTATGGTTGCTCCTGGCACTTTTTCCTAGTTGTACTAAGATTCCTCTAGTGAAGGATTTGAAGCAAAATAATCCGGAAGCTGCCATAAAGTGGACTAAATTAAGGAAGCAAAAGCCAGAGTGACTCCTTGGTTCCTGTCTCCTCCAGTTTTTGTGGTAGAGCATAGACCTAGGTGATGGTTCTAAAATGCTGATGTCTCCTCGTAAATTGTAGGGTATCTTATGCCTCCATACCTCCGAGTTGAGGCAGATATGGCTGAGATGGCTATAATGTAAAGGATGTCAGGGATGGGTCCTGTACACGCAATAGATGCGCTTATTTGATTTGGTCTCTAAGACAGTAGAGGGATTGTTTATCTGCAGGAGGGGTGTATACTCTGTAAACTCCTAAGAGCACATGCAGCTTAGGCTTTTGATACCCCTCTTTGTGCACAAAGTCCTGAAGCATTTTTTTGTTTGCCTTTTGAAAATAAAACCTTTTTTAATGTCTATGCTTCTAGTCCCTGACCTTTACATTCCTTTGCATGTGTCCCATGTATAACAGAATTTATTTTTTTTACTGTAATTTGTCTCATAGGATGTGGCTTTTGTTTTATAGAAACGCAGTTCACGGATGAATGTTTTAGGAAGCCAAAGCCCACTTCATCCTTCTACACTTAGCACCGGTAAGTAACTGAACTTTGACTTTTATACTTAGGAAAAATTGTACATTTGCCCTGCTTTATTGGAACAACATTTTTTGTTTTTTTGTAGTTATTCATAGGACACAGCCTTGGTTCCATGGTAGAATATCTCGAGAAGAGTCTCAAACAATCATTAAACAACAGGGGCTTGTGGATGGGTAAGAACTTTAAAACAAAAAATAAATATTTAGGATAGTACTGTTAAATATTATTCTTCAGTCACTTTTCCAAATACCATCTTGGGCAATTGCCGCTTGCACAGTTGTAACAACTAAAATATTTTCCCTCACCACTGCACTGATGACTGTAAACCCAAGACAGTGGGTGAGACTCCTTGGTGAGGAGAGGCAGCAATACAAACCTGATAGTATAACCTTTCACCACAAAAAACTTGTATTAGTTACAAAAACCTATTTCTATTTTACTGTTCCTTTAAGAGTATTAGTCTAATAGTTGTCTGCTATATGCTAAAATGTAAACTGCTTAGCGAATGACTTTACATTAAAGGCTAAAATTGGCTTTAAATCCTATGGTTTTATCCCCTTCATGACCAGGCCATTTTTTTGTGATTACAGCTGTACCCAAATAAAATTTGTCATTTTTTTTTTCTTCATTAATTTAGGCCAATATGTATTCTGCTACATATTTTTGGTGAAAAAAAAATCCCAATAAGCGTATATTGATTGGTTTGTGCAAAAGTTATAGGGTCTACAAACTATGGGATATTATGGAATTTTTGTATTTATTTTTTTACTAGTAATGGCGGCGATCAGTGACGGGCTTGCGGCTGACAAGTCAGACACTAAGTGACACTTTTTTTGGGGATCAGTGACACTAATAGTGATCAGTGTTAAAAAATATGCAGGTCATTGTACTAATGATGCTGGCAGGGAAAGGGTTAACATCAGGGGAAATCAAAGGGTTAAATGTGTCCCTAGGAAGTGTTTTATAACTGGGGGAGGGGTGCTTGTACTGTAAGACAGATCCGTGTTCCTGCTTGGCAGAAACAGGAGAAGATAGAGCTCTTGTCACAGAACAGTGATCTGCCTCGAACGGTCGGCGGGTCCCGGCGGACATCAGGCGCGGGTTGCCGGCGGCACGCGTACGCTCCCCAGACCCGGAAGAAAAAATGACGTACAGGTATGTAATTTCACACTAAAGGGCTGCCCTACTGCAGTATATGTATGTGGGGCAGTCCTTTAGCAGACAGTCTAATATTATGTATAGCCAAAACTTTAGATGGGTAGAAAGATTAAAACATCTTTGAATGTATTTATTTTTTTCCTGTGTCCTCTTGAGGAAATAAAAAAAAAAAATGAAAAATGCAGCGCTGAAAAAAAATATAACAACTCCAAGAGTCACCCTGGGATAGGGAATTCACTGGTGAAATAGTGAATGGTACTGCAAATGAACAATATATAAATAATACAATACAATAAAAGTGCTCAGTGCATAAGTGAGGACAGTGGGTGAACTCATATGGCACAATCACAAAAACCAAAGGAGTACATATAGTCCATACAGTATTTACACATGAAGTGCTTATCTGACATGGGCCAGTCAGCATCACAGTATGCTTATAATGCACATTAAAAAGTCAGTGGAGACTCGAATACAAGATCTACCGTATTTATCGGCGTATAACACGCACTTTTTTCCCCTTAAAATCAGGGGAAAATCGCGGGTGCGTGTTATACGCCGATCCCCTGCGATCCGGAGCTGCTAGATCTTCAAAATCGCCGACCGCGATTTGAAAATGGCGCCCCCGGCGCCGAAATACACAGCCGGTGCTCGGCTCTTCTCGGCCACTTTTGGCTTCACTCGAGCGCCGCCCGAACCTAGCAGAGTTTACTTGGCTAGGTTCGGATAGCTCCGCTCACAGTCACGCCCATCCCGAGTGGAGCCGAAAGTGAACGAGAGCCGCCGAGGACCGGCTCTGTGTATTTCAGCGCCGGCGGCGCCATTTTCAAATCGCGGTCGGCGATTTTGAAGCCCAGGATGGCAGGGATCACAGGATCCAAGGCTGCACTGGGGCAAGGCTGCACTGACATGGCTGCACTGACATGGCTGCACTGATGGGCATTTCAATAAGTTTTTTTCCCTTCAACTTCCCTCCTAAATTGGGGTGCGTGTTATACGCCGGTGCATGTTATACACCGATAAATACGGTAGTCTTACAGATGACCTAGAGATGCAATCTTTCTTATGATGAATATACAATGTAGGGAGTGAGTCTTACACACGACATTCTGGGATGTGCATCCAACACGGGGGGAGGGAGATGGGTACTCTTACCCCAAATCGTGGACGCACACGCCAGTGGCGGTGGGTCAATCGAGCATAAAACAATCCTCCAAAGAGAACTCTCCAACCAGAACTCCTGCAGAGAAGATGATGCATATCAACATCCAGGGGGGTCGGTGGTAAGTTGTCGCAGTAGGGGCTCCAACAGGTAGGTATTCATTGTCATCCAAACGGCAGCATAGATCATGGGGGGGAAAAGATAAAACAAAGGCCTCCACATAGTGCAGATAAATCTGAGATAAAAAATGTATTCAAATAAAATGGGTAAAAATGTACAAAACATCTTTCCAGATGCGTACATAGTGTGCTCAGACATCAAATAAAAGCGCGGTATGTAGAGCCAAGCAGGCTATCTACCCAAAGGTAGGTCACTCCCTACATTGTATATTCATCATAAGAATGATTGCATCTCTGTCATCTGTAAGAGATTATATATCTTGTATTGGAGTCTCCAAGGACTTTTTAATGTGCATTATAGGCATACTGTGATGCTGATTGGCCCATGTCAGATAAGCACTACAAATGTAATTACTGTATGGACTATATGTACTCCTTTGTTTTTTGTGATTGTGCCATGAGTTCACCCACTGTCCTCACTTCTGCACTGAGCACTTTTATTGTACATTTGCAGTAACATTCATAGTAACATTCACTATTTCACCAGTGAATTCCCTATGCCAGGGAGTTGTATTTTTTTTCAGCACTGCATTTTTTATTCTATTCACAATTAGCCCCGGTTCACACAGGGGCGGCGCGACTTGCAGGTCGCCTCACCGAGGCGACCTGCACACGACTTCCACGGCGACTGTATAGAAGTCTATGCAAGTCGCCCCCAAAGTAGTACAGGAACCTTTTTCGCGTCGCTCCTATTAGAACGGTTCCATTGTACAGAACGGGAGGCGACTTGTCAGGCGGCTAGGTCGCCTGACAAGTCGCCCCTGTGTGAACCGGCACTTAGTCATATCGTTGATGCTGACTAATTTTCGTATTTTTTTACACTAGTAGCACAAATTTTTCTTGTATATATTTTGTTTCTTTTGAGGAAATTTTCCTTCAGTTTTTTTTTTTCCAGAGACTTAACTTTTTCTGAAGGAGCCTGGAGCTCCTTTAAGAGGAATTCTATTTATCCTGTAAAGAAAATTTCCTCCTGTTAAGTAAGCAGCTATAATATTTGTAGCTGCTGACTTAATATTAGCAAACTTACCTGCCCAGGGATCCTGCAGTATTTTCACCCCAGCCGATTTTTGTATCGGTTCTGGGGTGGGGTGCTGCTGCCGCCATTGCTTGTAAGGGTATCCAGTAGTGAAGCCTTGCGGCTTCAGTCTGTTCCCTGCTGCACTTTGTGAATGGCCCTGCAGTAGGGGAAGGAGGAGGTGGGTCATGGCAAGATCACCCGCAAATGGGAGTGGATACCCGTCAAAACAAGGTAACCCCCTCAAAAGGTGCCAAATGTTGGATGGGGGAGAAGGCAGATAAGCAGAGCTTCCACTTTTGGGTGGAGCTCCGCTTTAAAAGCTGGCCATGCATAGTTTTTGTTAGATGCCTGCTGAACCAGCCAAAATTTGAGCTGTGGCTGGCTCTACCTGGCTCACCAAATCTTTCTAAATTGAGGGAGCCAGATAGAAAAATGTCAGCCAAACAGACTGCAGCCAATCAGATGCAGTCACTGTTTGGGGAATTCAGGCAGCCATGAATGCTGCATGTGTCTGTATACAGTAGCTGGCAGAGCTGCCCATGGCTTGAATTTCAGCCAGGTCAGCATGCTTGACTTGAGCCTCATACACACAATGCGATTGTTGGCTGGAGATTGTCTGACACTGTTGTCTTAATATATGGCCGTTTGTCAATTGTCCAACTTTCGGCCAACAGTTGGATGACAGGCTAGTAAATTTTCGGTGGACAACGGTCTGTCTGATTTTCGTATGGTCAGTACACAAATCCGTCACACAAGTCAAAAGTACAAACACACGCATGCCCGGAGTTGATGCTCACAAAACGCAAAATTAGCAGAAGGTGCCCAAAGGGTGGCGTTCAAGAGGAAATTCCTTGTAGTGCGTCACTATGTTCGTGTTTGTTGAAAGACAAGATCCTGGCACACGCCCTTTTGACAAAAATCAGATGCTCGGTTGTCCAACAATCGTACCGTGTGTACAAGTCTTTAGACAGTTGTCGCCAGAACAGAAGTCTGTTAAAAGATATAAACTTTTTCTCTGGTAACTGTAAAATTTTTAGGTTTGTCATCGCTTTTTTTAGTGACTGGTCACCAGAAGGGCTAAATCTTGGTGGGGAACACAGACCACATAAAAAAAAATCTGACATGGTTTGAATATTTCTCAGCTCTTTACAGATCTACAAAAGCTCCTTGTTTGCATGCACTTTAACCATTAGGTTGTAATTACATTTTTTAATTTATTGCTAAACATCTATTGGACCTAATTCTTTTCAGCCTCTTTCTCATACGAGATAGTCAGAGTAATCCAAAGGCGTTTGCTCTTACACTGTGTCATCACCAGAAAATAAAGCATTTCCAGATTTTACCTGTAAGTATTGCTTGTCCATGACATCATATTCCCCCCCCCCCCCCCCCCCTCTGATTTTTCTTGTATCTTTTAATACATGGGATATTGTGTTAATTGTCTCAATAGTTTTTTTTTTTTTTTTTTTTAATCCTTTTTTCTTGCTTTGCAATAAAAAAAATCTTGCATTTCAGAATCTGAGAGGGCAGACTCTGCCCACTGCTTTCGTATTATGATTGACAGCAAACATTTGAACATTTATAATGTCTGTGTTTAAGATGCCACACTGTAGCTATCACAGTGGAACGGCCTTTAATAAAACTATTCATATCTTTTTGAGTTTGCATTTCTGGTGCATGTCATCTTCCAGCATGTTTTGGTTTTCATTCCTGTCCAGAACTAGAATCTATGATCCGTGTTTTAATTTATGCGCTGTCATTTTAAATCTGAATGTTATTCATCCAGGACCATATATCAATCTGTGCTACGATGCTAGCACTGAATTGAGGTGATATAAGACACTTTTGTGTAGTGCTGCATTCATTATAACATCCTTAAATTATGGCTCTGCATTCATTAATACATTCTTTAAGGCTGGGTTCACACCTAAAACAGATGCAGCTAACAGGGGTCCGGTGTGTCCCTGTTCTCCATTTCAGGGATGAATTGGGCCTGAGTTTTTGCCTGAATTCGGACCTGAAACAGAGTGAAAGATGCACAGGGCTCCTGTGCAATCTGCTCAGCAGCCGCCCCGGAGATACGTGAACCGGCTCCATTGAGAACCTGTCACAATCTCCTGTCATGAGTGTGAACCCAGACTGAATGCTTTTTAAATGTAATCGTTGAAAGTATCAGAATTTGACTTGTGGTATTCTGCCTCTTTCAGTCTCTGGATACCATGGCTCTAACTGGGGGGGGGGGGCGCAGAAGCAACATCAAGCCAATCAATTGAGCTGCAGGGTAACGAGTATGTTAATAGAGAGAAGTGCAACAAAGATTAGGTCATCGCCGTGTTTTAACTGTCTAGTCACAGGCTAGAGGAGAGGGACAAGACCTGCAAGTCTTTCACTGGTGTATTTAGCATAAATTGACATTTCACTTTTAAGCAGAACTCCAGGCAATTTATGTGTAGACTACATGAAAGTGATCTATTCTAGATTTATATGGTGCAAATTATAAATTCTACTCAAAGTAATGACAACATTTTTAACCCCTGCAGAATGCTATGAAAACTGTTAAGTATGATGTACAACATGTGTTAATATGTAATGTATTCATATAGCAATTCCTTATGAGATGTAGATCAGGATTATTGCAAAAGCTGTTATACATCTGAAGAAAGTTACCCAGCAGAAATACATAAATGAGAAATTTATTTAAAAATGCAAATTTAGAAATGTTCATTGAAATAAGTGGCAGGAATTGTAAAAATATATTCAGTTGATCTCTAGGCAAACCTAGTTGCCCATACCAGCTACAGTATGTGAACAATTTATAGTTGCCTTCAGTGAGCATGACAAAGTGGTCTCGCTGTTTCAAGTTTTTGTATGCAAATGTTAACTTTTTCGGTAAACCTTTTGGCTTAGCCCTTCCCTTTCCCAACACATCAATGTCTGAGACATCATGTAAGTACCAATAGGAGGGCAGGGAAGGCAGGACAGGTATGATGTGCAAAAAATCGCAGCTACCTACCTAGCCATCTCTGGATTTACTGGTGTGTTTTGAAATGCAGTTTTCACCAAATGTGACCTTTTTTAATTATGCATGTTGATCATATGCTTATGTTGATTTCCCCAGATTTTTAGACCAATTTACATTTCACTAATAGCAGTACATGAAAATTCATTATTTGGTCCACATTCCACTAAAAAATTAAGGTTTATGTCCAATCCAGACCGCTTTTTTTTTTTTTTTTTTTCCTTGTTATGGGGGAGAATTTTGAACTCGTGTCCAGTTTTACTGTTGTCACAGGTCTCCTTTTTAATATGATTTCCACCTGCTTGTGGTCATGGTGAAGTGGTCTCCCCGCATAGGATGTGGACAGCAGTAAATGCTGGCATTAGGTTGGAACAGTTTCCACAAGTTAAAAGCATTTTCATTTCCGATTTCTACTTTTGGAGATTTTTCCCTCTGCCTGTCTTGTGAAGCCATTGTCATGGGGGACAGCAAGAGGGGGAAAATCTTTAATGAAGGTCTGCAAAGCACTACAACTTTACAGGGGTTCTAATACTTTCCCAATCTATCAAAGAAAAAGTAATAACTTTACATAAATTTAAGAGTTTAATCAGAGATGAGGGGGGCCTGTTCTGGTTCCAAATGGTGCCTGCCTCACTGCAATTTTTGCTTTTAGAGTTGAGTTCTTTGCATCTCTTCTATTTCAAGTACTAGAACTGAGCCATTACTGAATTTTATAAACAGAAATGCTTCCTTTTAGAATATCTGTACAATAAAAGCATTTTTATGTCTTAAACTTTGTGTTTGCAGTGTGAAGATGACGGACAGTTGTTCTTTAGCCTTGATGATGGCAATACCAAATTCACAGATTTAATTCAGCTTGTTGAGTTTTATCAGCTAAACAAAGGAGTCCTGCCTTGCAAGCTCAAGCACCACTGCATCATAGTAGCCTTATGACCTTCAAGAAAAGACTGTTTGGTAACAGTAAAGCTTGGATGTCCCTGTGTTTTGAGGGGGGTATAGATTTTTGTGTTTTAAACATGCACCTTCTGACTCTGGATTTATCAACTGGTGCCAGTTTATCACAATAGGCTGTTTTTTGCAGATCAGCCATGCTCTAGACTGGGAATTTTTTAAAATGCAAAAAAGCTGAAAATACCCTAAAGCTGGGTTGCTCATCAGAATGAAAGCCCTGAACAATGTCTTTGGCTACAAGTGGAAGCTAGTTTAGCAAGAAAAGGGTGGGAATAAGGACTATTGCCCTGGAATAATCTTGACCATTAAGACTGATGCGTTTACTTTTTTTTTTTGTTTGTTTTTTTTGTTTTTTTTTATTGAAATACATTTTTTGCACTCCTGTTTTTTGTGTTTTGTTTTTTTTTTTGTTTGATTTATGATTTGCAGCCTTTTAAAAGGAGCGAGTGTGGCATTTAAATCACCCAGCAGTTGGTAAACTATCATGTATGCTACGACCTAAAATGATTATGGTGAAGATGCAATCAAGAACTTTCTGACAAGCTTGTGCTCCTTTTCACCTGCATGCATCTTTTAAAAAGCTTACTCAAACTGAAGCAAGCCAATTCCCTTTATTTTTTTACTTTGGCCCTTTTTTTCTTTATATATTCACCAAAAACAAAATGGCTGTTAAACGTCTGTCCTAATAAGCTTGAGTCTGTAAGTGATAACTATGCATAAATGTCTGAACTACGGTTTGTCTAGTCATCTATATTGTTTATCAGGAAGTCAATGTTATCATACAGTAGAGGACACGATGGCCAAGGTCATTCAGAATATGCCAGATATTGTGATAAGGTCTACCTAGAATAAGTTGGGTTTTTTTTTTTCTTTCATGTTTTTATTGTATTTCTGCAGTGTTTGACACCCCTAAATCTACCACTGTTGGAGGGGATGACAATGCTCATTTGGGATTTCATTGTAACATATGACAGGTTTTTATAGAATCTTGAGCTTAATTCTGACATTAAATCCTGTTAACAGAAGAGCAACAGATAATTACAATTCAAGGCTATGTTACTTGAGAATCACTCATGACAGTAAAAGTTTCCTTGAAACATATCAGCTGTACTATACAACAATGGTATAGAAACACTGTATTTTAGATTATGGAGCACATTGTCTTTACTTTATTCCATGTATTTGCCTCATATAAAATGAAGAAACTTGATTTATGTATGTTTTTTGTTTTTTTTCTTTTCTAATGTACAGTATTTTTTATTTGAACGTAATGCCATGTTGCACACTGGCAGAACTTTCTTATGAATTTTTGATCATCACATTGACAACCATGCACTTGGCTGATTAAAAAGCAAAAGCTTGCAATTCTTTGTGTGCCATTTCATGTTGACTTGGAACAATTATAGCTTTTATTAAATTAGACCTCTTGGTTTTAGTTATCAAGCAATGCCTCATGAAGTCTGATACAAGAATTAAATAGAATAAATCATGTGACTAGGGTATTTTTTTTACCGGAGTTTTCAGTCTCTATTCTGTATTGGTACATTTTATTGCTTGTTGGCTATTAACAGTGTTTGTTTTGACATGAACCCTAAAGCTCCCAAAAATCTAAAAATCCTAAACCAAAAATTACATTAAAGCAGACCCCCAGACAAACCTTTTTTCCTTTAAAATGTGCTGTGTAAAAAGTTTACCCTCCAAAAGGTGTATACCACTTAGGTTTTCTGCCCTTTCTTTAATGCCCTGCCCTTTAATGTCAATTATATTCTTGCCAGATAGTATAGCTTTAACTATTCTTGCAGTGCTGCCTCTGAGAGCTGCTGCTGTCATACTGATATTTATCTGCCCCTCTTCCCCCTTCTCTATTCACAGGAAGTCTTGTATTTTATGAATAGGTCCAATTTCTTTTTACACAGCAAATTTCATGAGCGAGGGTTCGCCTAGATTTCTTTATTTGTCATGCTGGGGGTAAAAAATCCTGTTCTTCATACCTTTTTTTTTTTTTTTTTTTTTTTTTTTTTTTTATAGCATGTTAGATGAATGTTGCAGGTGACTATTTCTACATTACCCTGATAATTTTGGTACATATAAATGAAAGATATCACTAAGTTAATAAAAAAAATCTGGGAAACCAGATAAATGGGAGCTTTAGATGATCATGTTTAGGAATGCTTTAACTTTAGCGACTATGCATTCTCACACTAGCCTGAAATCAAGAAACAGGCCAACTCTTGCAAGTTTTTGCTGTTATTACCGGAAAAAAAATTGTCTGGTAAAAGCATACAAAAGAAACCTTGATGAAGACCTAAATGCGTGCTGACATGATTGGACAATGACCTTTGACATCAGCCATCTATTTTCTTCATATTGGAACAGAACTTTGAACTGTTCCTGTTTTTTAGAATTTTCCACATGTTTAAAAATGATACAAGTTAGGTTTAAAATTTAAGATTCTTGAGTGTATGAACATTTTATCTCTACGTGGTTTATATTTTGACTGTGACTGTTAAAAATTATGTGGATTGTTGCCTCTCTACACCTGTATCTAGTGCCTAGCAATTCATTTACACTTTCCAGTTTTTAACTGGAATAATTTGTACTTTCTACCTATCGACCAGGGCAGTACTGTGAAGTATGCTGGTGTTGCCAAATGTGCATTTCCTTTTCAGTTTCTGTCTTGTTTTTAAGAATTCAATGAAGTACAATTGGACCGTACAATTTAACCTACCTATCCAGGTGTGAAATGGCAAGTTTTTTTAGCATTTGAGAATGTCTGGCTATAATTCATTTTATCTCAATAGTATATTTTGGATAAAAATGCAATGCTTGATTCATTAATCTATTGTATTAGACAGGTAGGTAGCATATTAAAAACTGCACAAAATAAAATTGCCTTTTGATTATAGCAACCACAATCCTGTGTATGCTTTAGTACAAATTGGAAAAAAAATTGTTTGCATTTCTGCACACTATAATGTGCCTGTAGAAGTATGAACAACTTAACTTCTGCTAGCTGAAGTTACTAAAATGTTTCATTGAATGCCTAGCCATATTCTATATAATAAAGGCATATACCAAGTTTTTTTGAATGTGATGTAAAAAAGTAGTGAGAAATTAGATATTAGATTTCATGGTTTTCACAAAGGTATAAATGTTGGCATACATTTTGTACAAAATCAGATTTTGTGTATATTGAGTATATTATCAGTTTAAGTGTGGTGCGTTCTTACATTTTTACAGAGTAACTGCTTTTTGTTTTTAACCATAAACAAAGACCACAACGAAACAGCATTTTATTCTATGAATAGATATGTCAACTAACACCACCCTGTGTAGCATTCACTGTAAACAAAGCATGTCCACAGTGTGTGTACTTAAGCCTAGTACACGCCATGAGGTTTTTTCTGGGTTGAACAGAAAAAAACTGACGGCTCAGGTCGGAGCCGCTCTACTAACGATCTGGCGTTAGTACAGCGATCTCCCCTGCTGTGCTATTGTGTTCTGACAGGGGGGCGGCCTCCCCACTAGAACTCTCCAGTTATCGATGTCAGCCATTGGCTGAGAGCACTGATCGGGAGACAGTCAGTCAGCTGCTGGTTTTCCAGCATGCTTGTCCGACAGCCAAATTGCCGACTTCTCTTGGACTGGCTGCCCTACACATGGGCCGAATGTTCCCCGGCAATCGGCCCATGTGCTAGGCTTTACTATTACAGCTGGGTCATTTTTGACCTGGGGTATAAATGTTCAAAACACCATTGCAGAGGTCAGTAGCTTCAATTGGCATTCTAAGGAAAAGGACCTAAAGGATGCTGTGGTACTGCATTATGAACCTTGTATTGCATGCTTGAACAGTCTGTACGTGAAATATTATATATATTTCTCTCTATCTCTTAGCAAGAAGCAGGCAATTAAATTGGTATAGTGCAACGCAAATGTTACTTATTGGAGTGCCCTGTTCTAACATTTTTTTTTTTTTTTAATGAGCGGAGTTTTTTTTTTTTTTTTTTCTCAACATTCGCTTAACTTTCACACAGAATTCATACATTTTTCCATTTGAATCCAGTTAGAAAAATGTGTGAATCTTGGATGAGTTGTGTGAAATTTGTGTGAAGACCTATATAGATAGACCTGATGTGTTTTGCTAAATTTTCCACTTTGTTATATTGCAGCCATTTGCTAAAATCATTTAAGTTAATTTTTTTCCTCAATGTACACACAGCACCCCATATTGACAGAAAAACACACAATTGTTGACATTTTTGCAGTTTTTTATGTTTTTGCATTTTTGAAGTATTCAGACCCTTTGCTGTGACACTCATGTTTAACTCAGGTGCTGTCCATTTCTTCTGATCATCCTTGAGATGGTTCTACACCTTCATTTGAGTCCAGCTGTGTTTGATTATACTAATTGGATTTGATTAGGAAAGCCACACACCTGTCTATATAAGACCTTACGACCCCGTTCACACAGGAACGACTTGTCAGACGACCTAGTCGCCTGACAAGTCGCCTCCCGTTCTGTGCTATGGAACCGTTCTAAGGGGAGCGACGCAAGTCGCTCCGACTTAGAAAAAGGTTCCTGTACGACTTCGGGGGCGACTTGCATAGACTTCTATACAGAAGTCGTTTTGCAAGTCGCCCGGGCAGTCATGTGCAGGTCGCCAAGTCGTGTTGCCCCTGTGTGAATGGGGTCTAAAGCTCACAGTGCATGTCAGAGCAAATGAGAATCATGAGGTCAAAGGAACTGCCTGAAGAGCTCAGACAGAATTGTGGCAAGGCACAGATCTGGCCATGGTTACAAAAAAAATCTGCTGCACTTAAGGTTCCTAAGAGCACAGTGGCCTCCATATTTCTTAAATGGAAGACGTTTGGGACGATCAGAACCCTTCCTAGAGCTGGTCGTCCAGCCAAATTGAGCTATCGGGGGAGAAGAGCCTTGGTGAGAGATGTAAAGAAGAACCCAAAGATCACTGTGGCTGAGCTCCAGAGATGCAGATGGGAGGAAGTTGTAGAAAGTCAACCATCACTGCAGCCCTCCACCAGTTGGGGCTTTATGGCAGAGTGGCCCGACGGAAACCTCTCCTAAGTGCAAGACACTTGAAAGCCCATTTGCTAAAAAACACCTGAAGGGCTCCAAGATGGTGAGAAATAAGATTCTCTGGTCTGATGAGACCAAGACAGAACTTTTTGGCCTAATTCTAAGCGGTATGTGTGGAGAAAACCAGTCACTGTTCATCACCTGTCCAATACAGTCCCAACAGTGAAGCATGGTGGTGGCAGCATCATGCTGTGGGGGTGTTTTTCAGCTGCAGGGACAGGACGACTGGTTGCAATCGAGCGAAAGATGAATGCGGCCAAGTGCAGGGATATCCTGGACAAAAACCACCTCCAGAGTGCTCAGGACCTCAGACTGGGCCGAAGGTTTACCCTCCAAGACAATGACCCTAAGTACACAGCTAAAATAACGAAGGAGTGGCTTCACAACAACTCCATGACTGTTCTTGAATGGCCCAGCCAGAGCACTGATTTAAACCCAATTGAGCATCTCCGGAGAGACCTAAAAATGGCTGTCCACCAACGTTTACCATCCAACCTGACAGAACTGGAGAGGATCTGAACGGAGGAATGGCAGAGGATCCCCATATCCAGGTGTGAAAAACTTGTTGCATCTTTCCCAAAAAGACTCATGGCTGTATTAGATCAAAAGGGTGCTTATACTAAATACTGAGCAAAGGGTCTGAATACTTAGGAACATGTGATATTTCAGTTTTTCTTTTTTAATCTGCAAAAATGTCAACAATTCTGTGTTTTTCTGTCAATATGGGGTGCTGTGTGTAGGAAAAAAAATGAACTTAAATGATTTTAGCAAATGGGTGCAATATAACAGTGAAAAATTTAAGGGGGTCTGAATACTTTCCGTTCCCACTGAAAATGTAACAGACTTGTATGCTACTTATACAGTTTAGTACAGTGCCCAGAACTTAAAATGTATTTCTATTTTTTAAGTCAAATTTGAGAAAACCGCACGTTTACACAGCATACCTTAAAGAAAAGAAGCGTATACCCTCAAACAGAATAGCTAATTGAATTAAACAACCTTATGAGAACTATTGGCAGTTACATGACCGATATTCTCCTTTCCAGGAAGTATGGCTCCCCTCTATCTTGCATGAATAACCCTAATTTTGCAACCCCACTATCTTAGAATTCTTCTATTTGACCTCAATACACTTAGTATCTCTCTCTTTTTGTATAGTACCTTGCCGACAGGCCCTTTTTTTTGTTTTTTGTTCCTCCTTTCTTTACATTTTACATCTACTTAACATTTTTTTTATCTATTTGCAGTTTTTTGTTTTTAATTTTTTTTTTTTTTAGACAATGTATACTAAGAGCCATGCACTTGTCAACTTGTAACTAAATATAGTTAAAGGGGTTGTAAACCCTCTTCTGTTTTTAGAAAGTCATACTAGCCTCCACTGTGCAGTTGGTTTTGCACAGAGTGGCACTGATCCTCAACTTTTGGGGTCCCCCTAGCAGTGCTGGTAGCTCTTCCCCGCATCGATTGTCCATGTTGAAGGCTCTCCTAAGGTGGACACCCATGTGGGCATGCTTCCGTGTCCTGCATCGGTGTACATTCACACAGAATGCAGGACTCGGCCCGGTGCCCGTGTCATTGGATTTGATTGACAGCAGCGGGAGGCAATGGCTGCGCTGCTATCAATCTATCAAACCAATAGCCGAGACAACGGACAGAGGAAGAGCGTGTCTCCGAGAGGGAACGAACGGGCTCAGGTGAGTGTAACAGGGGCGAGGGGGCCTGTCAGTGTCAGAAGTTTTTTCACCCTAATGCATAGGATCCATTAAAGCGGAGCTCTGCCGAAATTTTTTTTTTTTTAAAAGTCAGCAGCTACAAATACTGCAGCTGCTGACTTTTAAAACATGGACACTTACCTGTGGCCGAACAGTCTCTCAGTCCTCGGGTGCTGCCGCCTCCATCTTCGGTAAGGGAATTAGGAAGTGAAGCCGTACGGCTTCACTTCCCGGTTCCCTACTGCGCATGCGCGAGTCGTGCAGCGCAATACGGCTCGTCCCTGCTGTCTATGGGACCCGTGTGTTTCCCAGCAGACAGCGGGGGGGGAACAGGAAGTGGCGTAAATAACCGCAGATTCTGCGGCTATCTATGCCGGAAGTGGGTACAGATACCTGTAATATACCCCCCTCCCCCCTGAAAGGTGCCAACTGTGACACCGGAGGGGGGAGGAATCCGATGAGTGGAAGTTCCACTTTTGGGTGGAACTCCACTTTAAGTTGAAAAACATGAGGGTTTACATCCCCTTTTAATGTACCTACGGGCTCTGTGTTTAAGGTCTGTGCTTTTCCTTTTTCTTTTTTTTTTTCTTTTCTTTTTTTGTAACTCTTTAGAAGTTAAACAGAATGAAGTAGTTATTTTCAGTGCTGGAGTTTTGAGAAAAGAGCATTTAAATGATGTGCAGCAATTTTAAAATTCTGCCATGTGAATAAGCGCACATAATTATAAAGCGGGTGCTGTTCCAATTTGGCCACAAGTAGAAGTACATTTTTAGAAAAGTATGTGTGTGTGTATATATGTATGTGTATGTATGTATGTATGTATGTATATATGTATGTATATATGTATGTATATATGTATGTATATATGTATATATATGTATATATATATATATATATATATATATATATATATATATATATATATATATATATATATATTGTGTGTATGTATATATATAATTTGAGAGTTTTGCAAGACAAACAAAATTTGACTTGATAAACAAGTGATGTCTTGATTTACAAGTAGCGTCATGTTAGCAACTCGCATGGTTGATGATTAAAAGATGCACATAAGTATGCAGGCACCCGGGGGGGAAAGCTGCCCACATAGACCTTCCTTCGCACCGCCGTCAACATCATCCCTTCCACGCTGCACTTCAGGCTTTGCTTTGGATCTCTCTACTGCAGGGTAGTCTTCCCGGTCATGATTGCAGACTGACAGCAGTGAGAGCCGGCGGTGAGGAGGACTGTATGTGGTGCTTTACCCCGGATGCCTGAATACTTAGATGTGCCTCCTTATTCATCAACCATGCGAGTTGCTAAATGTTGTACCTTCATTACCTGTAACCATGTTGCTACACTTGGCGCCTCTTTTTTATAATCTGTAGCTCCTGTTTGATTTTGCTTCTAATCCCCCTTGTGAAGGCTGCCATTTGTGGATTGCCATTTTATGGTTACACAACCTATCAAATTGCTATAATCGAATGGACTATAAACTGAAGGACTTGTGTGAAACAAATCTTAGTTTCCATTATTTCTTATGAGGAAATTTACATGTTTCCGGAAATGATTTATGCTCTCAATCCAAGGTTCTACTGTATACGGTTTTGCTGACTTTCTATGGATGGGGTCATTTTAAGGGGAAATGTAGATGATAGGGCAAAACTATTTTGATCATGCAAATTTTGGTAAGATGAAATTGCTCTTTACTTTAAGATCTCTTTAATCCCACTTGGTTAGTTATTGCTAATTTGGCTAAACACAATGCATTTGCAGCTAAGTTTTGTACCAGTTAACTATTTAACCCACACAGCCAGTACAAAAACTCCTCTACCCTGGCAGCTGCAAAGAAGGACCACGTTTCTGTGTGGAAGCAGCAGTGCTACATTCCCCTGCTTGGTAAGAGCCAGAAATTGGCAATGAGTATGCAGTGTAAGGTTTCCTAATTGCAGAGTCTTTGCTGTAGAGGGCGGTTATTTGCATAACCCCATTGTGAGTGTTGGCCTGCATAGCTGTTGGTGCAAAGGAGATAAAAAAAAACAAGGAGGGTAAAAATCAAAGCTACCCTCACACTACATGGCTAAAGGTGTGAATTGTCAAACTGCCAGGCTAGAGATGTTAAAACGACATGTAGAAGAAAGATGGTGACAGACGTACCATTACCTGGGTAAAAAAGCCTTTACAGACTAGCAATGTGTTTTTCATTGGTGCTCAACTTAACACCACTGGAGAGGTGACTATGAGCAGGGAGTATTCATTAGACACATAACCAGTGTAAGAGTTTAAAAAAAATACATTAGCATCGACTGTGTAGATAAAAGCTAGAACACACTTCAGTTGGGCTTGAGAGAAGAATTTAAGTATTGAGAGAGGGAGGAAAAAGATCTCTGATCCAGGTTTAATTGCTATATTCTGTTGGGCTCCACCTTGTTGCGGTCATTAAAACCATAAAGGCAAATCAGTAGACCAGCTGGTCTAACCTGTCTAATGGGTATGAAGGAGAAAGCTGGTTCTATTACCTGATGTTCACAATTGACACAATGCAGGTTGCTAACTGTTTGCTAGTTTTGCTTTATTTGAAAGGAACCCATTGAAACATGCAAGTTTTAACTAAAACTTAAAACAGAAGAATCAGCACAAGAGACCTAACTTATGTGTCCTTTGTGGTGATTCTTCTGCTTTCAGTAGATATCTTGCCATGTCGTAAAAGCCAGCTCCTGTTGCCATAATTCTCCAAAGAGCTCGACTATGCCCACTTTTTCCTGGCAGATCTGCCATTCATAGAAGCCTTAATACAGCTTCTACGAATTACACAGGATCTGTGAATGGAGGAGGTGGGGCTATCTTTCACCCGCTCCTTCTCATTCAGAGATCATGTTCCATTCATAGAAGCTGTGATAAGGCTTCTGCGAGTGGTGGTTCAGCCAAGAAAGGGCAGGCATAGCTGAGCCCTCTTGAGGAGAGTTTCTGACACACCCACTAGTTGTATTAACCCCCTCATGGCAAGATTTCTGCTAAAAGCAGAAGAATCAAGACAAGGGACACATCATACGAAAGTTATGTCCCTTGTGTTTTTATATATATTTTTTTTTGCTAAACTTGGTCTTCAAACTTTTTTGTAATGCCTGGTAATAAAAAAATAAACTGGTGTGCCTTTTTTATGACATAAAAAATATATATATATACATTATACATACCAAAAGCCAGTCTGTAAAACCTTAATGCCCAAATTTAAACCAATTTTGTTTGTGACCCTATTGGGCAGATTTTTTTTCTATGTGACACTGGTATAAAGCAAGGGAGATTACACACATGCAGAAACAGCAGTGTAAATAATTCCTGAGATTCTAACACCTAAACGCTCTTAAAAAAAAATGTTCATCGCTCTGTCCACAGTAGATAAATGTCCCATCACTTTCCATCTGATCGCCTATTACTGGAACAAAGTGAGGAGGAATTGTGTACCATCGGCTACACAATCCACAAAGGGGTAATAACCACCTCCCAATCTACCCCAAAAAGTGCACTGCTGTAGTGTGTTGCAGCTCAAATGATTGCCCTATATTTTTTTTGCTTTACACATGTGTAAATACATGATGTACATAGCCTAGTACAAATACAGTATTTGCATGGTAACATGACCAAACTATTTCAATTTTAAAGATTGAAATAAATTGATTTGTAATGGCTGTTATGTATTTATCTTATGTTTTTCTGTGGGTTCAGGAATTTAAAGGTGGTACTCCAAATGCTTTGTTTCCTTTTTTTGATGGTGGGGGAAGGGTGAGGATCTTTTAAATTTGCTGCATCCCTTTTGGTGAGATTTCCTAATATTATTTTGACCACTGTAAAAGGGACAAGAAATGAGGGAAAATCTTGGTAGGGACACTTAAACCAGCTGGGTGTCTATTGCAGTGTTACATCTCCTTTTTATTATGGAATACAAAGTTCCATGTGAAAGGCTGAGTGCAGCACACTCAGCCGCTGCATCTTAGTGAAGGTAGTGGTTTGTATGGACCAAGAACTATTTAAACTTCACTACAGGCTAGATATAGATAATAAAAGCTTGTATGCTTGCCCATAGGTGGTCTTAAAGTTGACTCTTTGGGATAGAACAGAGAAGCATTAGACCAGCGTTTCTCAACTCCAGTCCTCAAGGCCCCCCAACAGGTCATGTTTTTAGGATTTCCCTCAGATGAAACAGCTGTGATAATTACGAAGACCGTGAAACTGATCAAATCGACTGCAAAATAATGGAGAGCGTGAAAACGTGACCTGTTGGGGTGCCTTGAGGACTGGAGTTGAGAAACACTGGTCTAATGCTTCCCTGTTCTATCCCAGAGTCCACTTTAAGACCACCTACATATGGGAAAGCGTACAATAAGCTTTTATTAAAGCTGATATCTAGCCTGTAGTGAAGTTTAAATAGTTATTTGTCCATACAAACCATTACCTTCACTAAGATGCAGCGGCTGAAAGTGCTGCATTGGGCTGAACTGCCTTTCACATGGAACTTTTGTATTCTATGAATGTATACAAAGCTGCTTCTGATTGGCTAGGGTGGAGAGGCCTTTACATGGAGCTTTGTATTCTAAGGGCAGCTCGGCACAGTCTGACTATTTTGTTTAGAGTGTGGGATAGGACTTTCCATCCTACTGTGTAGCTGTGGCTACATACAGTTTATACAGCATTTTAACCACTACATCTTAGTGAAGGTAATAGTTTGGACCAGCTTGGTCCAAACAAACTATTTCAACTTTACTAAAAGGTGGGGAGTAGCGTTAATTTTTTGCAAAGCTTTTAACCAGCTTCAAGCAACTTTAAAGCTCTCTTCTAATCTCCAGTGTTGAGAGGTTGAGCATGAAACTTAGATAAATTAAGTGCTTCCCCAGAGCGGGCAATACCACCCCCTGGTGAGTGCTGGAATGATCCGGTGGGGGTGGGGTGTTTCAGTACCCTCAGGTGCAATAGAAGCGCATTGAATAAAAGTAAGGGGGCTGTGAAAGCATATTAAACTGCATTATAACTGTACTGTCTGCCCTTACATTGTAAAGCACTGTGCAAACTGTTGATGCTATATAAATCCTGTATAAGAAAATTTAGAAACACATGTCAGTGATTGCATTTGTGTGTTTGGATAATAAAGTAAGGTATAACCAATCCATGGACAAGACTGCTGACGGGTGTTAAAGCCCAACTCCAGGCAGAAGAAAGATCCCTTTCAGTGGGGCTGTGCCCACGCTGCAAGGGTTAAGTGTTATTTTGTCCAGGGAAGATGAGAAACCCTACTACTTTCCCGAACCTTGGCTCCTCCAAAAAACGGCGCTCCCCCTTGATCCAGTGGTGGACTGTTCCTGACGTCCTGAGCATGGCTATGGAGACAGCTCTGGGCTTGATGTCAGGACTCAAAACTGCTAGAGCATGGAGGTGCAGGAGCTACAGAGATGAGTTTTGCTCAGGGAGGAGTGGAGGATCAGGTAAGTACAGCTCCTTTTTTATCTTTCCCCTAGGTAGAAATTTAGATTAAAAAAAAAAAAAAAAAACATGAATTTAGTCTTTTTTGTTCATTTTAAAGGAAGATTTCCAGGGGGGCACTTTTTTTTTTTTTTTTTCCCTCGAAAGGGGGCGGTAGGCCAGATAAGTTTGGGAATCTGGTCAATGTAAATTCAAAACAAAAAATATGGCAGCTTACAAACCTTAAATTAGGTGCCTGCATTGGATTTTTTTTTTTTTCAGGCTTTTTTTTAACCTAGTAATTCAGCAAATACAGTACACTTCCTGTCCCTAGCATGCTCACTACTGCACTGCATCTATGGAGGAAGTCATGGCTGCCACACAGGGTGGACTGGTTGCCTTTGAGATTTCCAGTTCCAGCTCACAGGAAGTGACAAGACCCTGCATTTGATCACTGTGTTTCCTGTACTTGCTGCAAAAACAAACCTATTGTAGCCACCACATTCTGGGCTGCAAATATTACCTTACTTATTTAATGGGGGCACTTACTCACTTTTTTAACCCAGCTGCTAGCAGGCTTTCAAAGTTTAAATAGTTGTTTTTTTGTTTTGTTTTTTTACTTCCTGAAGCCTGATGGCAGCTTATTTAAAGTGACAACCACATATCTGTGTTTACCTTCACAAACTGGAGCTAAAGGGAGTTTTAAAAGTTTCACCGAAGCTACTTGAATTAGTCTTAGTCTGGCCATACACAGTTTGAATCATTAATGGGCAGGCTGAATATACCAAGTTGATCGAGCAACTTTGGTACAACCAGCCTACTGTATTTTCTTATGATTTATCACCAGCTGCTAGCGATAATCAGTCTTCCCCCTGCCGGGAGAAGACATTGCTCAGCAGGAGGGATTCCCCTGTCAGCAGTCTGTGATGAGGGAATCATGCGCATTTCTTTTCTGCAACCTATGTATGACTAGCCTAATACAAATCTGATGCCCAATTTTACAAGGCTTTAATGATATGGACTGTCTGGAATTTGTTTGTTCAAAACAGAATAAAATGTACAAATGGTTATTTATCTTACAATCCAAAATGTCACCAGATATTTTCTTTAGGAGGTTTTGACTGAAGCACCAACAATTCAAAGCAAAATCTGCCAGGAAAGAGTGATCATTGCTGACCTGTTTGAAGGTGCAGGATCCAGGCTGCTTTTGCCTCACTACTTATTCTGCATACTTGATTACACATGCTTGCTCCAGGTCAGTGACTTGCCATGTATTGAAGGGAATGATGAGCAAAACAGCCTTAGAGCATACATCTTCAAAACAGGCATGCAATAGTTCCCTCCATACTTCTGTTCAGACTGGTTCCCTAATAATTTCTGATGGGTTAATTATGAGTGCAATCCACACAGCAGATTTGTAACTTTTCAATTAAGTTCACCCAAGAATGGTGGCTGATGCTTAAAGTGTTACTAAACCCAGAACCTGCATTCACTATATCTGGTCTCCCATAGTACATGGAAATGCAATTATTTTAGTAAAATAAAACTTTTCTCATCAGCAGTATATAGCAGCCCTGTGACTTGGTAAACCTTGTAGGAGGAATTTTCATACTGCACTGATCCTCTGTCTGGACAAAGCTGATTGGACCTGTGCTGATCACATGCACCCTCCCAAGAAAAAAAAATTCTTTAGCGATGCACACCAAACTGAGCATGTGCAGCCCGTCCACTGGCTCAGTAAATATCAGGTTGTTTTTGTTTTGTTTTTTTGACAGTGGAAGAGCAGGATCCGAGAGACAGGATCAAACAGCCTTTATACACAATGCAAAGGATTAACTCCTTAGATTCCACAGTGAGTAGAACAAGCATGCTTTACTGCGTATACAGACTGATTTTACTGTTGTGGGTTTAGTAACACTTTAAGTGACTACTATAAAGTTATCTCTGATTCTACCAAGGTAAAGGTCCATTGTTGAGTCACTGACATGCATCATGATCAAATATAGAAGCCATTCTTGAGGGATTTGTCTGAATGAATGGTAATACTCCCACATTAAATGCCTTCATATGATGGAAAACTTAACTTTTTGAATACACCCTCAAATCGGAAGGTAAAATATTCTATATCTGTACATATACAGACATAAGCTTATAGTCGGAAACATAAGCAAATGGGGAAAAGGAAAAGTCTAAGTTTCAAATACTTGAATAGAAGTGTTCTATCAAGTTGGTCATAGGTTTAAAACTTGTATGTTTTAGGCAGAAAATGTAAATTCCTTAACCAAATTATGATGATTTTGACCCCTAATGAGTAATTAAAGATTCTACACATTTTATTGTGAATTTAGAATTTAGGTACAGTTTCTTTAGTATTAGATTAGAAGATACCTATGCAAAAGGATGGCAACAAAAGAATGACCCCTGAATGTTTATAAAACGTATGGGTTCCCTTTTATGCTGACCTTTTTTTTTTTTTTTTTTTTGTCCAGGTCAATATTTGTAGATATAGCACAATCATCGGGCATTACCTGTGGGTATCTTAATTACAGTTTAGGAATTGGTGCATGAAAACTAGATAGTTGCAAGTGTTCTAATAGAGTAGGAAATGGTTAAACACCTGTCAGTTTTTTTTCTGTGTATCATTAAGGAAGATTTACCTCCACTTCCTGTCTCAAGGCACAATGGGATGTAAGAGGAAATCTTCTCTTAGGCTGTATTCACACTACAACGGAGACCTGCTGAAGTGCTTTATCGCTCCTGCAGTTCTTTATTGTCAGCTGTGGTAGGGGGGCAGAGTGGTGTGTGATTCAGTGCATCACACAACTTTTTTTTTTTTTTTTGTGCAAATTTTGAAGTGTACACTTCATTCATAATGTACTGCAGGACAATGTGCTGCACTGCCGTGCATAGCTATGTGATTCGGCATGGTTCACTGCAATAAAATGCAGCATGTCTAGGCTGCTTTGCATTGGAAATGGATTGCCTGTGTTCTTTTCAGTGACAGATGTTTTACAGTGCAGTAAATGCCTGTCATCGCAGTATGTGTGCATTTAACCTTAGACTGTCACCAGAACATGTCTCTCCAATGGAAGAAACTTCCCCCTATTCCTGTTCTAATAACTAAATATTTTAGGTTTCCCCTTTCTGCTCGGGTCACAATTATCATGAAGAATTGGTTTTTACTGTGTCCCTGTGACAGCAGAGAGACAAAATCCCAACGTGGGTTCTAATCCCTCACCACCCTACCTAAAATGGGTGGAAAATTTATTTTATACACTAAATTTTATTAAAAGGATTTTTTTTTGGCACCTCCTACACGTATGCGGTCTTTCCAAGAACTTCTAATAAGACAAAAGTTTTTGCTGTCCGGTTGTGTGGCCGGCCATATACGGTTCAAATCTCGACTGGTTCAGCATTTGAACCATTAATGGGATCGCTCAACCAACTTGGGTACAACTAGCCTGTCGGATTTGCTTGAGATTGGAAAGACTGCTATAGCAGCTAGCGATAATCATGGTCTTCTCCTGGCAGGGACGGCTTCCCCCTGCCAGGAGAATACAATGGCTTGGCAGGAGGGATTCTCCTGTCAACACTGTGATGGGGGAATTGTGCGCATTTCTTGCAAAAAAAAAAATTGCAGTCTATTGGCCTGCCTTACACATCCTAAATGAACCATTTTGCCAATACAAAACATGTATATTACTAGTAGAAAGTTTGCCCCAAACACATAAGAGGTTTTACCTTTTTTAAATCCCTCTTCAAATGTGTGAACGGAAGATGCAAGAGATGGCAATACACTGTTCGAATCTTGGCCAGTTCCTGCTGAACCGGCCGAGATTCAAACAGTTAATAGGCAGGTCTAATGGATGAAGTTCAAATTTTTGTTTTTTATTACTAGAATTATTAAAAAAAAAGCTTTATTTGAGGACTTAAACTGCTAAAGGTACTTTTTCAATTTGGCACTGTGTCGCTTTAACTGACAATGGCGCGGTCATGCAATGCTGTACCCAAACTAAATTTGCTTCCTTTTTCTCCCACAAATAAAGCTTTCTTTTGGTGCGTTTTTTTTTTTTTTTGTGCTATAACAGCGACAATTTTGAAAAAATATTTTTTCCTTTTTGCTATAATTAAATTATTAAAAAATTCATCAGTTTAGGCCGATATATATTCATCTTTTTGATAACAAAATTGCAATAAGTGTATATTGATTTGCACAAAAGTTATAGCGTCTACAAACTATGGGAAAGATTTGTCTTTTTTTTATCACTAGTAATGGCAGTGAACTGCAATTTTTATTTGTATTGTGACAGATCAGACCCTTTTGACACATTTTTGAGACCATTGACATTTATACAGCAATCAGTGCTATAAAAATGCACTGATTACTGTGTAAATGACACTGGTAGGAAAGGAGTTAACACTAGGGGCAATCAAGGGGTTAAATGTGTGTTCCCTCAGTGTGTTCTAACTGTATGGGATTGGACTGAGTAAGAGGAGACATTTCGCTGTTCCTACTTACTAGGAACAAACAACGTGTCTCCTCTCCTCTGACAGCACAGGGATTTGTGTGTTTACACACAAATCCCCGTGCTAGCGCTCGTGCACGTGATTGTCTGCCACGCGCATCAGGTCCCCCGATGCGCAGCGGGCGCTCCCGTGGCCCTCCAGCGGCTTTTAAAGGAACCCCATGTATAGATACGGGGTTTCACGCTGCGGTGCCATTGTGCCTTAGTATGTATACGTGAGCTGGTCGGGAACCGGTTAATGCTGCACTCTGGCACTGACAATCTTGAGCTGCATTTTGTGTTTAATCAACTTCTGATTATTCATTTAAATTGATTTTTTTTTTTTTTTTTTTAATAGTGCCTCATATTGCCCAACAGTGCTTTAGATGCTTTGACGTGCCCAATGTCAGGGTTTCAGCTTTTAAAATTAAATTTAGAAGGTAGTGTCCCAAAAAAGGTGGGCCGGTGAGTGTTAAGGGGAACCTGACTAAAAAATGAGGAAGCTGCCATTGCAGACAACCTTTTCAAAATGCTGTTTGCCTGACTATCTCTGGCTAAAATACCTTGTTTCTAAACACGAGTAAGCACGGCCAGTGAAAATGAAATTACGGGTTTGCGTTTTTTTTTTTTTTTACAGGTCATCCTTGATAACCAAATCGGCATGATGATTAGACAACCAGCATTTTTAGAAGTGGCTAGAAATGCCAACCAACAAATTGTTCTTAATATAGGTCTGTTATTTTTGATTCATCCTATACTTAAATCACAAAGTATTTTAAGAAACTGGAACAAATACATTTTTGTTATCCATAGTATCCAATAACCGATAAAACCTGACTGGTCACTGTGGATAAGAACTCTGCTTTTTGTTTTATTTTTTAATAGAAACCCTATTAGTGGGCTATTGATAAAGTATAAAGCTTTGAAAGTTTAACCATAGGTTAAAACAATAGAAGGGGAAAAAACCTTCAGTATAGACTGTTACAGTAAATTAAACCTATATATTTAATGTAATTTAGAGCCTTTACTTATATAGTAAAGTAAATTGTACACCTGTTTTTTAAGTTTATAAATCAAATAAGTCTTGCCAAAATGTCAGGCATACTTTTAAATCTACTTTTGCATGGTTTCTTCTGCAATTCTTCTATGCATGCACCCAGACTTACTGCTCAGTGCTGTGTGCCAGTACCAATTCTCTCCAATACTGTGTGTGTATGTAAAATATTAGTGTATATATAGCACACTTAAATATGGCAAAACAATTGGGTATTTAACCTGGAGTAACTGTCTGTATATGGGAGAGTCTAAATAAATAAAAATTTTAAGGTTTTTATATGAGCGGGCTCCCCCTCTTTAAAAAGTTGCAGTTTAACACAGATTATTCAGTTCACCATGCATTAAAGTAGAATTATATGTAAAACTTTTTTTTTTTTTTTTTATTTCGTATGAAATAAGAGGGTTAGAACACCTACAAGGGTTTTTATTGCCTTTTCCCAGTGGAGAGATTTACCTTCACTTCCTGTCCCATAGCCAAACATGAAGTGAGAGGAAATCCCTGCATATTAAAGGAATTCCTTGGGGAACCCCAGGTCACTAGAACTAGTGTCCGCATTGGAAGATTTCCCCTCTTACTTTTCTTGGGACAACCCAAAATCCAGTATTTTTTTTTTTTCGCTTTCAATGATCATGGTAAACAGGACAAATAGGGAAGGCGGATCTCCCACACAGGGACACAGACAGCAATAAAAACTGACCAGCATTCTAATCGCAACACCATCCCCCCCCCCCCCCCCCCGGTTATCCAAAACTAAAAACAAAGTTTTGCCTTTAGTTATACTTTATACTGAAAAGATATTTATGGGTTGAACTTTTTGAATGACTGTATAAATGACCAGAGGCTTAACGATAAGAATTTAGTGAGCAATGTAACTGACTCATTTTAAATGTGAATAGTCGTCACTATAGACGAGATAAGGATTTAATGCATTTAAATTATGATCATCTACTCTAAAAGATTGTTTTATGCTTATGTTGAACTCGTTGAAGTACTCTGCTTCCTTGGAAGGTATTGTGCAATATTTTCATCAAAAACTATTTCCTAATTTAATATACTATATTCATTTTTTTTTCTTGTGCATTAATGCACACCCCCACACCAGCCAGGAAGAGAATGCAAGGGGCTGAAGGACAATATTTTTGTATCAAATGAATGTATGTAAAGGGATGCTCAGGATTGATTCATGTCAATTTGTTCTGTTTCTTAATGTTGTGTAGTATTAATACATCAAGTTAGATGCCAAACTTTTTTTTTTATATATATTTTCAGAATTGTTCATAGAAACTTAACTGTATGTAAAATTGTTTTTAAGTATAGAATAATTTGCTTGACCTTTTTGAAATGTACCCATTCAATTCTACTTTTGTTGGTTCGTCTTAATGCACTAAATACCTGGGGGTTTGAAGAACCCATGCACCTTTCCAGGGGTTAATATTTGCTTGATTTATTTTAAAGTGGACATGTCATGTATGTGCACTAGAGAAATTAATTTTGTGGTCTGATTCATGAATTTGTAGCCTTCTCAGCAGGAACCAGCTGCTGAAAACAAGGCCTCATGAATTTTAAATCACAAGAGTCTCGGTGATATCACTTACTAGCTAACCACTCTGGGTATTGTCCTAGACTACAAAGTGAATGCTTTCTCTGTGGGTATGTGACAGGTCGGCTTTAAGTAAACTTGCAATGGGATTAGGTTTAAATATCCTACTCATTGCAAGCTTTGTGATTGACTGAGCCTTCAGTGTTTACTTTTTGGGCATTTTTAAGTAAAAAAAAAAAAAATGGTAGGCAACTGTTTAGCTGTGATAAAAATTTGTCCACGGTCACATGTAAACAGAATCCAGTAATTGTCAGGTTTGTGCTTTTTGATATTTGCTTAATCCTTCAATTTTGATCTTTAATGACTCAATGAGAATGTTATAATGCAAGATTTCATTGACTGTAACATATGGAATAAGTGATCAGGGAATGTAAAGGTAAATCATGTAATCAAAATACTGCCTATTAGTGTAAATTGCTTGCTTGTGAACCTAAATGTAACCTTTCAGGTATTTTTGTACAAATAAGGGACTGATACTCCTTTTTTTTTTGTTGTTTTTTTTTTTCTTGTAGCATAGAAATAAACACACTTGTATTTGAAACTTGTTGATGTGTTTTTGTGTGTGTGTGTTTTTTCTTGGTCTCAGCCAGGTTTTAGGATTGCACATTCCTAAAAATTTTCACAGATCTTAAAGTTGAACTTCAAAAAGAAAAGCTAAATGCACAGATAAAATGCATACAAAAGCAGTCTTACCTGCAAAATGATTTTCTTTTGTTCATCCAGTTCTGGGGTTTAGACAGCTCTGCCACACAGCACAGCCCATCTGACAGGGCAGAAGTAGAAAAAAGGGGAAAGATTCCAAGAATTCCTTAAAAAAAAAAAGCCGGTATTATCAAAACAATCTTTTTTGATGAATCCCACATAAACACTGGTAAAAAAAATGGGTATAACCTCCACCACATTCAATTAAAATTAGACAGCGTTGTCTGAAGGCACAGGAAACTACCACAGACATTCACTCTACACATAAGGCATGAACCATTAAATTCACTGGCTCTAATAGGGGATGAATCGCAATACTAGCAGAGCAGGACAGTATAATATCAGTGTGTTTCTCCGCAGAAGAGAAATGGCAGCTCCACAGATAATTGCAGTAGGAAATAGGTGAGTGTGGTTAGGGACATTCCCTGATGTAGGAAATTTAAATACAAAAGCGGAAAATCCAGGTAATTGAAATAAAGGCAGGGGCAAGTGAAGCCACCTGGATTCTCACAATTGGACAGTCTAGGCTCATAGTACAGATACCACCAGGGATGGTGGAAAGACTAGTAGATGTCTGTATGGAAGGTGGGTGTACAGTGGGGCAAAAAAGTATTTAGTCAGCCACCCATTGTGCAAGTTCTCCCACTTAAAAAAATGAGAGGCCTGTAATTGTCATCGTAGCTATACCTCAACTATGAGAGACCAAATGTGGAAACAAATCCAGACAATCACAATGTCTGATTTTTGAAAGAATTTATCTGCAAATTATAGTGGAAAATAAGTATTTGGTCACCTACAAACAAGATTTCTGGCTCTCATAGACCTGCATCTTCTTCAAGAGGCTCCTCTGTCCTCCACTCATTACCTGTATTAATGGCACTCGTTATCATTATAAAAGACACCTGTCCACAACCTCAAACAGTCACACTCCAAACTCCACTATGGTGAAGACCAAAGAGCTGTCGGAGTATACCAGAAACAAAATTGTAGACCTGCACCAGGCTGGAAAGACTGAATCTGCAATAGGCAAGCAGCTTAGTGTGAAGAAATCAACTGTGGGAGCAATAATTAGAAAATGGACGACATACAAGACCACTGATAATCTCCCTCGATCTGGGGCTCCACGCAAGATCTCACCCCGTGGGTCAAAATGATCACATAAACGGTGAGCAAAAATCCCAGAACCACCCGGGGGGGGGGGGGGGGGACTAGTGAATGATATGCAGAGAGCTGGGACCAACGTAACAAAGGCTATCAGTAACAAACTACGCCTCCAGGGACTCAGATCCTGCAGTGCCAGACGTGTCCCCCTGCTTAAGCCAGTACATGTCTGGGCCCGTTTGAGGTTTGCTAGAGAGCATTTGGATGATCCAGAAGAGGATTGGGAGAATGTCATATGGTCAGATGAAACCAAAGTAGAACTGTTTGGTAGAAACACAACTTGTGTTTGGAGGAGAGAGAATGCTGAGTTGCAACCAAAGAACACTATACCTACTGTGAAGCATGGGGGTGGCAACCTCATGCTTTGGGGCTGTTTCTCTGCAAAGGGAACAAGACAACTGATCCATGTACATGAAAGAATGAATGGGGCCATGTATCGTGAGATTTTGAGTGCAAACCTCCTCCCATCAGCAAGGGCATTGTAGATGAAACGTGGTTGGGTCTTTCAGCATGACAATGATCCCAAACACACTGCCCGGGCAACGGAGTGGCTTCGTAAGAATCATTTCAAGGTCCTGGAGTGGCCTAGCCAGTCTCCAGATCTCAACTCCCTAGACCTTTGGAGGGAGTTGAAAGTCCGTGTTGCCCAGCGACAGCCCCAAAACATCACTGCTGTAGAGGAGATCTGCATGGAGGAATGGGGCAACAGTGTGTGAAGACGTTTGACCTCTCTCATTGCCAACAAAGGATATATAACAAAGTATTGATGAACTTTTGATAATGACAAAATACTTATTTCCCACCATAATTTGCAAATACTTTCCAAATCCGACAATGTGATTGTCTGTCTGGCTTCGTTCCACATTTTGTCTCCTCATAGTTGACCATTACAGGCCTCATCTTTTTAAGTGGGAGAACTTGCACAATTGGTGGCGGACTAAATACTTTTTGGCCCCACTGTATATAGGTAATCAATTCCCCTGTTGGGTGTAGTAGATATAGATACAGCTCACTGCTCTCAAAGTTCCCAGTTCGCTCCAAGCTGTCAAGCCGCCGACTGGTCAAGGTAGAAGTTGATATCCTCACGAGATGAGAAAGGGATGCGTCCGCTCACTGCTCAGCTTATGCCACACGCGTCTCATGCAAGCATCCAGGAATTGCTTCCGCATACCTACGATCATCCGGAGGTGTCAGGTAGGGGAATGTCTCTTGCAGACTGTCTGTGCTCTCACTTCAGAGCGTGATGGTGTTATGCTGACGAGTTTCACTCAAGACTTGAATTTCTTCAGAGCATGAATAGATGTGTGGTATGGGTCCTTATATAATGTGAAGCACACCAATTAGTGTCTCCACCGGATATTCATCACACTTCAAGTTACCTAGCCAACCACACAAAGACAGCAATAAGGGTACCCAGTCAGGAAGTGCAGCAAAGCCCCATGCAAGTCAAAAAAGGAACCATGTTAATTATATCTATCGGGTATAGATCGTATTCAGAAGATCAGCTAAAAACTATGGCAAACCAAATTAAAGTGCCCAACACGAAGACCCAATTTTTCTCTGCTGTAATACTTCACCCCCACCACACATACACACCTGGGATTGGACAGGCCTGTGTTAATGAGCTCCTCCTTGCCACTGTGCTTATTGCTCTTGCCAGCATGCTCCTTGGCACACAAGCACTGCAGCATACCTGGCTGGCTCATTGGGCTGCTTTTTCCGCTGCCACTCTGAGCTCAGCTGCACATTGGATTGCAAGAGAATAAGATCTTGTGCATTCCTCTCACCTCCCCTTTTACTTTTCTGAGCCCTCATTCGATCCAGTGCTGTGCCTTTTATGCAGCTCTTCTCTCCCCTTACTACTTGGTCTCACGCCTTTGCTGAGGCAGCACGAACCATTGGCTCTGACTGCTGTTAATCAAAGTGAGGGAATAGGGGGCAGAACTAAGTCCTGCTGTCTGTCTATAGACAGTGGGGCTTGGGAGCGAGCATGCACAAGTGCCCCCATATTAAATGGCTTTTCATGGGAGCATTCTCCAGAGAGGAGGAGCCAGGAGTGTCGGCAAGGAAACCAAGCAGGAGAGGTTGGGAGCTGCTCTGTGCAATGTATTGCACAGAGCAGGTAATTATAAACCTGTTTGGCTTTAAAGTGATTGTGTGCAATTTTTTAAATAAACATATTGGCAACATCCTGCCCCACTCCCTTCTAACTAAGCACTGGTATTTAAAAAAAAAAAAAGCCACAATCACACGATTATCCTTCTCTCGTCTGCTTACTTCTGTTGTCCACATCACTGCCTACTTGATGTGCACACTTCCTATTGGAGGTGGCCAGGTCCTCTTAAGCTCCAGAGGCACAAGAACTCGAGGCGGTGAGGACCAGTTGCCTAGATATCAAGCAGGGAAAAATGTCTGGTCCCCAGTGAAATCTTGGCTCATAGTGAGAAGTTTGATCCATTAAACTGCAGGATGGCTTAGGAAGAGGTGTCTGGAATCAAGACTGAGGAGTAAGGTCCACAATGCTCCATTTACATTTCAATTTTTCCTGGAGCTGGAATTTACCATTGTAGAACTGCCTTTAATTTTAATCTCTAGAGCTGCCTGGAGTTTGGCTTTAATATTTGTGGATCTGAAATGTAACCTATAAACGTATAACAAAAGTTGGTTTGCTGGAGGGTAGGTATTTATTAAAATCTAGTCAGTCACTATTGAAAGACCTAATTACTCATGAATTTTCCTCTAAACAAGGTAGTGTACTGCAGTGGAGAGGCCTATTGCTCAGCCTTCTCCTTACTAACCCATTCTAGCTCATTCACTTCTCATTCCCAAAATTTACATTAAATGTATTATGAACTGCAAAGGGGCTTCTGCTCTGAAATCATCAGTTACAACTGACACCTGTATTCTAAGTGGGGCTCAAGTGCTGACTGCTTCTAGACTTCAGGGCTTTCAGATCTTGCTATAGACCCCTCCAGTATTGGTATTCTTTTTGACTTGCAGTAATCACACTGAAAACAGGATTTCAACATGTGGTTGCAATGAAAACCATGACAACTGTGAAGTGGCTTTCTTAACCACTTAAGCCCTGGACCATTTGGCTGCCTAAAGACCAGAGGAATTTTTACAATTTGGCACTGCGCTGATTTAACTGGTAATTGCGCGGTCATGCAATGCTGTACCCAAACAAAATTTGCGTCCTTTTGTTCACACAAATAGAGCTTTTTTTTTATAATGGTATTTGATTGCCTCTGCGATTTTTTTTTTTTTTTTTTTTTTTTTTTTTATCCCCCCCCCCCCCCCCAATATAAACGGAACTTTGGAACATGTCTTTATCGTACATCATAGGACACAGAGCCTTAAGTATTCGTGGGTTATAGCTACCTTCAGGTGTTGACACTGGCACACCTAATACAGGAAGTTGACTCCTCTATATAACCCCCTCCTCCTTCCAGGAGTCCTCAGTTTTTTCGCCAGTGTCTAAAGGTGTTGGCACGAGTAAAGATGTGCTCTGCGGAGCTCCAGGAGGGATCCATGCTGGATTTAAAAAGCCTCCACAACCGGCTCCAGGATGGTACCCGGGCCTTTCATAAAAGAACGAGGTTTTGCCTGTAATGCTCCTCTTTGAGGGCTGGACCCTAGGAACCAGGACACTTTGCGGTCTTGCTACATTACCTAAAGCTGTCCTGAGGGGTGCTATACAGGTCCAAAGGAATGGAACCCCTATTAAAAGGGCCCCAGTCTTTGAAGGTTTAAACACTGCCCGCAGTGATGGGTGAGTTTGGATCTGTCTGTTTACAGCAGTATCCTGCAGCGAGGAAAAGGTAAGAGGAAAGCATAGGAACTGCAGTCCACCTATGACTTTTCCTTCAATTATATTGTAAAATGCCTTAAAAGCTCCTCTAGAGGGAGTAATGGTGTATAGACCCTGTTTTAAATCTGCGCTAATACAGCATGTGTCAGCAGCTGGAGGGGGGTTCTCCTCTCCCCCTAAATGGGGAAACTGAGTGGATAGGGATACATGATGTTATGTTAAAACAAGCATAAATCTGAAAAGCTGATAAAAAGGCTGTGTAAATCCCCTTCTCCCCCCCCCCCTCCCCTCTGAGGTAAATCTTGCTAAAGCACAGGAAAGGGTGTGGTGCATAGAAAATCAGGCTCACACCTGAAAAAACTTAAAGCTGATACTCTGGGAAACAGTGTCTATCAGAGCAGCTGAAGCAAGGCTGCCACAGGACACAGAAGCGCTGGTGCACGTGAGGGGTTTACACAGGCACTTGCAGTACAGGAAAAAACGTATTGTTTAGCATTAGATCATTCTATGCTACCACTGTTTTTCCTACTATTGTTCAAATAGAACAGTTCCTAGAGCACCTTTTTTTCTTTTTGTGCTTTGCACTATGGCTTCAAGGCTTACTACTAAGGCACCAAAACCACCCCCAGGCACTAGGAACTCCAGACATGCCTCCACATTGTCATCCTCTCCGGAGATACCTGACATGGCAAGCCAGTGGGAGTCATTGGAAGCAATTGATGCAACTGCTTCTCACACCCCAGCCCCTGTATACCTGACTGAGGATGCATTTTCCTCTGCCCAGCAGGGCTTAGAAGGAAGATTAGCGCCTTTAATCGCATCCTCCATTAAAGGGGATAAAAAGTGTGCTACATCCCTCTCTCCCACTCCAAACCCCTTACAGGGGAACAGTGGGGACAGGATGAGGTATTGCCCTCAAATGATCAAGAAAAACAAACCGATTACTCCTCTGCAGAGGAAACAACAGTTGAAGTTTCAGCTTCACAATCTGAGGTACAAATCCTTACAGACATGGTCCGCTCCGCTTTCATGCTACCCCTAACAGAATCAGCTGAAAGTCTGGTTTCTTCTTTGGGTTCCTTAAAACCTTCACAACCAATGCATGTGTTTCCAGTCCACACATCACTAGAGAAGCTTATTTATACCGAATGGGATCATCCGGATAAGCATTTTCTCCCTCCAAAGAGATTGTCAGTTCCGAAAAAATGAAAAGTTCCAGCAGTAGATGCTGCGATTTCCAGTGTGAATACAAGTTTAACTTGTCCAGTGGACAATGCACAAATGCTGAAGGATCCAACAGATAAAAGGTTGGAATTCCTATTAAAATTTTTTTTTTTTTTTTTTTTTCTTTAGCAGGTACTGTTGCTCAGCCTGCAATTGCAGCTATAGGCATCTGTCGGTCTTTAAAAGACCAGTTCACAGAGGCCCTTAACGATCTCCCTGCACAGCAGGCTAGTGAGTTGGCCGATTTACCAAAAGCATGTTTTGCCATAGATGCTATAAAGGATTCTATTCACCAGGCGTCTTGCCTTGCACTTGTGCTAGTACACATGCGTAGGACCGAAGGGTTGGTCTGCCGAAGCACCCTGCAAAAACCTACTGTCTAGTTTCCCATTGCATGGGGAGCGACTATTTGGCAATGATTTGTATAAATACATCCAATTTCCAGTGGAAAAACTCTTTTGCCAGTCGAAAGTATAAACGTCCTTCATTCAAACAGACTTTCTCTCCTGCGCCAAGCGCATCCGCCTCTGATGGTGGAAGCCGTTGCCACTGCCTAGATTCCAGAGGAAAATCGCAGGGTCAGGCCCAGGCTCAAAGGAAGACCTGGAGCCGCAAGACTACAAAGCAGAATACTAAGACCTCTTCATGAAGAGGCGTCTCCCCTCACCAAGGTGGGGGGGGGGAGACTTCTGCATTTCACAGAAGTCTGGCAGAGGGAAACTCAGGATAGATGGGCTCTCTCCACAGTGACTCTGGGATACAAACCAGGGTTTTGGGAGTTTCCACCATCTTACTTTTTGAGATCAAACATTCCCAAGGATCCACGGAAAAGACAATCCCTGTTTCAAGCATTAGACCGATTGACTCAAGGTGTAATCGTACAGATCACCACAGAACAAGGTTTAGGTTTCTATTCAAACCTGTTTACGGTACGAAAACCAAATGGAGATGTCAGACCCGTTCTGGATATAAAAAAATCTAAATCTGTTCCTAAAAATTCGCTCAAAATATTTCCCGCTCACCAAAGGTTTCTGCGATTCGAAGTGGAAAAACGGCACTTTCAGTTCGCGGCCTTACTCTTCGGGCTAGCCACAGCACCACGATATTCACAAAAATACTGGCCCCACCTCTAGCCAGGTTGAGGGCACAGTGCATAACTGTGTTGGCGTACCTAGACAATCTATTGTTAATAGACCAGTCAGTGACTCGCTTAAGGCAAAGCGTACGCATTACAACCAGTTACCTGGAGAAGTCTTCCTTAAAACCAGTAGGAAGGCTGGATTACTTAGGCCTGATTGTAGATGCAGCTCAGAAAAGGGTGTTCTTGCATCCAGCAAAGATCCGCTCCATACAAGAGCTGGTACGGATGGTCAGGTCAAAGGCAAATCCTTCAATTTGCCTTTGCATGAGGTTGTTAGGAAAGATGATAGCTTCATTCGAAGCAGTCCCCTATGCCCAGTTCCATTTAAGACCGTTGCAAAACAGAATCCTCTCTGCTTGGAACAAGACAATCCAAGCTTTGGACTTGCCAATGCGGCTGTCCCCAAGAGTGTCTCAAAGCCTCAGTTGGTGGTTACGAAGCTAGAAATTGCTGAAGGTGAAAACCTTCAGATCATTAATCTGGAAAGTAGTAAAGACAGATGCCAGCCTCTCACGCTGGGGAGCGGTACTAGAGGACACGACTGTCCAGGGACAGTGGTCAAAACTCGAAAGAGCCCTGCCCATCAACATCCTAGAGATTCAGGCAGTGTATCTGGCTCTGAAAACCTGGACCTCCAGGTTAAAGAATTGTCCAGTCCTGAGTCAATCCGACAATGCCACGGCTGTGGCCTATATCAATCACCAAGGGGACACAAAGTCTCTCAGCTCAGAGAGAGGTGAACCATATCCTAACTTGGGCTGAAAGGAATGTCCCATCCCTATCGGCAGTTTTCATTCCGAGAGTAGAAATTTGGCAGGCGGTCTAACGAAGTCGCCAGCAGTTATTCCCAGGGGAATGGTCTCTTCAGCCCAAAGTGTTTCGGGCTGTTTGCCAAAGATGGGGGACTCCGGACATAGATCTTCTATTGTCCAGAACATGAAGTTAGTCAACTTTGTGTCCAGAACAAGGGATCCACTCCCGTACGGAACAGATGCGCTGGTAACTCCGTGGGATTAGTTTTCACTGGTCTACACTTTTCCCCCAATTTAGTTGCTGCCTCGACTTCTTTACAGGATCAAGCTGGAAAGAAATCCGGTAATTCTGGTAGCACCAGCATGGCCCAGAAGGTCATGGTACGCAGAGATCGTAAAGATGGCAGTGGAGGGTCCTTGGCCTCTTCCACTAAGGCCAGACGTGCTATCGCAGGGGCTGATATTCCATCCTACTTTACGAACGCTAAATTTAATGGCTTGGCTATTGAAACCCACATTCTGCAGAAACGTGGGCTTTCCAGGTCTCTTATATCAACTTTAATCAATGCAAGGAAACCAGTTTCCAGAGCTGTATATTATAGAGTTTGGAAAGCTTACGTTTCCTGGTGTGAATCCAAGGGTTGGCACCCTCTGAGATATATTATAGGCAGAATCCTTGCCTTTCTACAATTGAGCGTAGTGATGAAGTTGGCCCTAAGTACTCTTAAGGGCCAAGTCTCAGCCTTATCGGTTTTATTTCAAAGACCGCTTGCTACGCATTCTTTAGTCTGGGGTTTTATGCAAAAAACGCCATTTAAACCATTACAGCATGTTTCCTTAGTCCTGACTAGGAAGCTGATATTATTGGTTGCTATATCCTCAGCAAGGAGGGTTTCAGAATTGGCTGCTCTTTCTTGTAAAGAGCCATATTTGATTATTCATGAGGACAGAGTGGGGTTACGCCATCGTCCAGGCTTTTTGCCAAAAGTGGTTCAGGCTTTCATCTGAATGAAGATATTGTCCTGCCATCGTTTTTCCCAAAACCATCTTCCAGGGAAGAAAAGTCACTACATTGTCTTGCTTTAGTGAGAGCAGTGAAAATCTATTTAAAGAAAACTGCTCAGATTCGTAAGACTGTCTTATTTATTCTGCCAGAGGGTCCTAAAAAAAGGACAGGCAGTGTCGAAATCCACTGTTGCTAAGTGGATTCGGCAAATTATAATTCAAACTTATGATTCAAGGGGTAAGATTACCCCTATTCAAGTTGAAGCGCACTCTACCAGAGATTAGGGATGAGCTTCGTGTTCGAGTCGAACCCATGTTCGACTCGAACATCGGCTGTTCGACCGTCCGTCGAATTGCGAACGTTATGGGCCGTTCGCGCCAAATTCGTGTGGCGCGTCACGGCCCATAATTCACTGCGGCATCGCAGTGCATTGCTGGCTGATGATTGGCCAAGCATGCACTATGACCCGCATGCTTGGCCAATCACAGCGCCGTCAGAGAGAGCTGTAATTGGCCAAAGCCAGGGTGGCTTTGGCCAATTATGGCTCAGGGGATTTAGTACACGCCCCACACTATATAAGGCCGCCTGCACGGCGGCCCTGTGTAGTGTGTTCCAGTGTGCTGATAGAGAGAGAGACAGACAGTGTCATTTGATTTGAGTTAGCAGGAACAGATCTAGCCTAATCTAGCTATTTACATTTAGTGCAGTGCGTCCTGCTCATAGTGTTCAGCTACATCCGTTCCTGCTATTTACATTTAGTGCAGTGCGTCCTGCTCACAGTGTTCAGCTAGATCCGTTCCTGCTATTTACATTTAGTGCAGTCAGTGCGTCCTGCTCACAGTGTTCAGCTAGATCTGTTCCTGCTATTTACATTTAGTGCAGTGCGTCCTGCTCACAGTGTTCAGCTAGATCTGTTCCTGCTATTTACATTTAGTGCAGTGCGTCCTGCTCACAGTGTTCAGCTAGATCCGTTCCTGCTATTTACATTTAGTGCAGTGCGTCCTGCTCACAGTGTTCAGCTAGATCCGTTCCTGCTATTTACATTTAGTGCAGTGCGTCCTGCTCACAGTGTTCAGCTAGATCCGTTCCTGCTATTTACATTTAGTGCAGTGCGTCCTGCTCAGTGTTCAGCTAGATCTGTTCCTGCTATTTACATTTAGTGCAGTGCGTCCTGCTCACAGTGTTCAGCTAGATCTGTTCCTGCTATTTACATTTAGTGCAGTCAGTGCGTCCTGCTCACAGTGTTCAGCTAGATCCGTTCCTGCTATTTACATTTAGTGCAGTGCGTCCTGCTCACAGTGTTCAGCTAGATCCGTTCCTGCTATTTAAATTTAGTGCAGTCAGTGCGTCCTGCTCAGTGTTCAGCTAGATCCGTTCCTGCTATTTACATTTACTGCAGTCAGTGCGTCCTGCTCACAGTGTTCAGCTAGATCCGTTCCTGCTATTTACATTTAGTGCAGTCAGTGCGTCCTGCTCACAGTGTTCAGCTAGATCCGTTCCTGCTATTTACATTTAGTGCAGTCAGTGCGTCCTGCTCACAGTGTTCAGCTAGATCCGTTCCTGCTATTTACATTTAGTGCAGTGCGTCCTGCTCAGTGTTCAGCTAGATCCGTTCCTGCTATTTACATTTAGTGCAGTCAGTGCGTCCTGCTCAGTGTTCAGCTAGATCCGTTCCTGCTATTTACATTTAGTGCAGTCAGTGCGTCCTGCTCACAGTGTTCAGCTAGATCTGTTCCTGCTATTTACATTTAGTGCAGTCAGTGCGTCCTGCTCACAGTGTTCAGCTAGATCTGTTCCTGCTATTTACATTTAGTGCAGTCAGTGCGTCCTGCTCAGTGTTCAGCTAGATCCGTTCCTGCTATTTACATTTAGTGCAGTGCGTCCTGCTCACAGTGTTCAGCTAGATCTGTTCCTGCTATTTACATTTAGTGCAGTGCGTCCTGCTCAGTGTTCAGCTAGATCCGTTCCTGCTATTTACATTTAGTGCAGTCAGTGCGTCCTGCTCAGTGTTCAGCTAGATCCGTTCCTGCTATTTACATTTAGTGCAGTGCGTCCTGCTCACAGTGTTCAGCTAGATCCGTTCCTGCTATTTACATTTAGTGCAGTGCGTCCTGCTCAGTGTTCAGCTAGATCTGTTCCTGCTATTTACATTTAGTGCAGTGCGTCCTGCTCAGTGTTCAGCTAGATCTGTTCCTGCTATTTACATTTAGTGCAGTCAGTGCGTCCTGCTCACAGTGTTCAGCTAGATCCGTTCCTGCTATTTACATTTAGTGCAGTGCGTCCTGCTCAGTGTTCAGCTAGATCTGTTCCTGCTATTTACATTTAGTGCAGTGCGTCCTGCTCACAGTGTTCAGCTAGATCCGTTCCTGCTATTTACATTTAGTGCAGTCAGTGCGTCCTGCTCAGTGTTCAGCTAGATCCGTTCCTGCTATTTACATTTAGTGCAGTGCGTCCTGCTCACAGTGTTCAGCTAGATCTGTTCCTGCTATTTACATTTAGTGCAGTGCGTCCTGCTCACAGTGTTCAGCTAGATCCGTTCCTGTTATCTTCCTACTGACAGGCAGGCTTGTCTGGTTACAGTATATAAAGCTACCTGAAGAAAATTACAGGTGTTCTATCCCAGCTTAGTGCAGCTACAGGCCATTAGTATGTCTGGAAGGCCAAGAAGGAGAGGCAGACAGTCACAAGCCAATAAGAGAGGGCAAGCAGGCTCTGTGTCTAATGCTGGTCGTGGAGACGGTGCATCCTCATCAGCCCGTGGCCATGGGACACGCTTGGCCTTTTTTTCGGCAGCTGGCCGTGTTGGGCCGCAACATGCAGAAAACTTGGTCGAGTGGATGACCAAGCCGTCCTCATCCTCCTCATCCTCTCTCACCCATGCCCAGGGTGCTTTGTCTGGCAAAGCAGCGGCCTCTTCCCTCAGCTCAATGTCATCAGTGACTCCTTCCCTAGCCCCACCATGTCCTCCTGAGGAGTCCCTCGAACTGTTTGACCACAGTGTTGGGTACATGCTCCAGGAGGATGCCCAGCGTTTGGAAGGCTCTGATGATGATACTGAGCTCGATGAAGGCAGTAACATGAGCACGGACAGAGGGGGTGCCCAAGAAGGACAGCAATCTGGCAGTCATGCTCCCCCTGCTGCAGCATACTGCCAGGTTTGCTCCAGTGATGAGGAGGGAGGGGATGATGAGGTCACTGACTCAATGTGGGTGCCTGATAGGAGAGAGGAGGAGGAGGAGGCGGCACATCACCAACGAGGCAGGATGCCCTCCAGGGGCCAGCCTAAGGGCAGCACATTGACTGCATCACACCCCAAAGCTCCACATGTGCAGGGCGCTGCAGTCTCTGCGCGTTATTCAAAAAGTTCTTTGGTGTGGGCCTTTTTTGAGACGAGTGCATCAGATCGCACCGCTGCTATTTGCAACATATGTCTCAAGCGTATCTCGCGTGGCCAAAACATCTCCCGCTTGGGTACCACATGCTTGACCAGACATATGTTGACCTGCCATGCAGTTCGTTGGCAAGCATATCTAAAAGACCCACACCAAAGAACAAAGAGGATCTCTCCTTGCTCCTCATCAGCTGAGATTTCCAACCCCACTAGACCTTCAGTCCTCTCTGAGACCTGCAGTGAGAGGAATGAAGGTGTAGAATTAGGTGTCACAGCCAAGTACTTGTGGGCAATCTGCTTTTGGTACACCGACGCCAGATTGTACCAGGCAAATTTCCCTGCCCCAGCTGCTGCACCGCCGAAAGAAGTTTGCTCCCAGCCATCCACATGCCCAGCGGTTGAATGCTAGCTTGGCAAAATTGCTAGCACTTCAACTGCTGCCTTTTCAGTTGGTAGACTCTGCCCCCTTCCGTGAGTTTGTGGAATGTGCGGTTCCTCAGTGGCAGGTACCCAAACGCCACTTTTTCTCACGGAAGGCGATTCCAGCTCTACCGGCATGTGGAAGGCAATGTCCATGCCTCGCTGGACAGGGCGGTCAGCGGTAAGGTGCATATTACCGCTGACTCATGGTCCAGCAGGCATGGACAGGGACGTTACTTAAGTTTCACGGCGCATTGGGTGACTCTGCTGGCAGCTGGGAAGGATGCAGGACAAGGTGCAGTAGTGTTGGAGGTTGTTCCGCCACCACGCCTCCAAAATGCTGATTGTGACACACCTCTCTCCTCCACCCCCTCCTCTTCTTCTTCCTCCATGGCCTCTTCCTCGGAACCAGCGGTGCTCCGTAGGCGTTCAAGGGGCTACGCAAGTACGCAGGCCAAAAGATGCCATGCGGTGCTTGAGCTGGTGTGCTTGGGGGACAGGAGCCACACTGGGGCAGAGGTTCTGTCAGCTCTGCAGGGGCAGGTTCAGAGGTGGTTGACGCCACGCCAACTTAAGGCAGGAATGGTGGTTTGCGACAATGGCACCAACCTCCTCTCTGCCCTCCGACAGGGACAACTGACCCATGTGCCCTGTTTGGCTCACGTCCTTAACTTGGTGGTGCAGCGGTTCTTGGGCAGGTACCCGGGCTTACAGGATGTCCTGAGGCAGGCCAGGAAAGCCTGTGTGCATTTCCGCCGGTCATATAATGCCAGTGCTCGGCTGACTGACCTCCAAAAGGAGTTTAACCTGCCCAAGAACCGCCTAATCTGTGACATGCCCACCAGGTGGAACTCGACATTGGCCATGCTGCAGCGGCTGCACACGCAGCAGAGGGCCATCAATGAGTACCTGTGCGACTATGGCACCAGGACAGGGTCAGGGGACCTTGGTTTTTTTTCCCCACGCCAGTGGGCCATGATCAGGGATGCATGCACTGTCCTGTCACCATTCGAGGAGGCCACGAGGATGGTGAGCACTGACAGTGCATGCATCAGTGACACTGTCCCCCTTGTCCACCTGTTGGAGCACACGCTGCGTGGAATAATGGACAGGGCACTTGAGGCAGAACAGAGGCAGGAAGAGGAGGACTTCCTTAGCTCTCAAGGCCCCCTTTATCCAGACAGTGTTCCTGCGTGCCCGCCGATCACACAGGAAGAGGACGAGGAGGAGGAAGATTGTGTCAGTATGGAGGTGGAGCCTGGCACTCAGCATCAGCAGTCTTTAAGGGATCAGTCCCAAGGAACACATGGACTTGTACGTGGCTGGGAGGAGGTGGCTGCGGACGTTGTTGTCCTTCGTGACCCAGAGGACTCCGGACCGAATGCCTCAGCAAACCTACGCTGCATGGCCTCCCTGATCCTGCAAAGCCTGCGTAAGGATCCTCGTATTCGTGGTATCAAGGAGAAGGACCAATACTGGCTGGCAACCCTCCTTGATCCACGTTACAAGGGTAAGGTTGCGGACCTTATCTTGCCATCGCAGAGGGAGCAGAGGATGAAACATCTTCGGGAGGCCTTGCAGAAAGGTCTGTGCAACGCGTTCCCAGAGACTGGGAGGTTACAAACTCCTGTTTCTGGACAACGTGTTGCTGAGGCTTCGGTCAGTCAAAGAAGGAGCGGTGGAGAAGGTGGCCGTCTGACCGATGCGTTCAGACAATTTTTTGGTCCGCAGCCCCAAGGTATGATCGGTTCCAGCAACCATCGCCAGCGTCTGTTTTACATGGTGCAGGAATACCTAGGGGCAAGATCAGACTTGGACACCTTTCCCACCGAAAATCCTCTGGGTTACTGGGTCTTGAGGATGGATCACTGGCCAGAGCTTGCACAGTATGCAATTGAGCTACTGGCCTGTCCTGCATCCAGTGTTCTTTCGGAACGCACATTCAGTGCTGCTGGAGGCGTGGTAACCGATCACAGGGTGCGTCTGTCCACTGACTCGGTCGATCGGCTGACCTTCATAAAAATGAATCAGTCTTGGATCACCACCAGCTACCAAGCACCTGATGCTGATGTAACTGAATAATTTTTTTCAGATCCCTTCAAAGACTGCCTATGCTGATGCTGAGTGACTATCCCTGAGTAATTATCCTCTTCCTCCTCAATCATCACGCTGATAGCTTGTAAGAACATTTTTGGTTCTGGGCGCCACCACCAGTGCCTAAGGCCCAATTTTTCTGCCCCTGTCTAACAGGGGCGTGTAATTACAATTTTTGATGCAATACTTTGCAGCAGGGTTCGTTCCTGCGTTCCAACTAGAGTGTCTGTGAGGGGTTGCAGTGTTGTGGCACCAGCACCAGTGCCTAAGGCCCAATTTTTCTGCCCCTGTCTAACAGGGGCGTGTAATTACAATTTTTGATGCAATACTTTGCAGCAGGGCTCGTTCCTGCGTTCCAACTAGAGTGTCTGTGAGGGGTTGCAGTGTTGTGGCACCAGCACCAGTGCCTAAGGCCTAATTTTTCAGCTCCTGTTCAACAGGGGCATGTAATTACAATTCTTGATCTAATATTTCACAGCAGGGCCCTGTGAGGGCTTACAGTGTTTTGGCCACAGCAACACCTAAGGCCCAAATTTCTGCTGAGTATATAGGGCAGGACCCTACTTTCAAACATCTAACTTACAAACGACTCCTACTTGCAAACGGAAGGAGACAACAGGAAGTGAGATGAAATCTACCCCTAGGAAGGGAAATTCTCTCATGTAAGAGTTAATATGGGAAAACAATTTCTCCTTTCCACTGATGCTTTCCAATCCTTGTTCCACAAAAAAACCCAAATTTTCAAAAAACATTTTTCATTGGGACAAAAAAGTGAGGTGAAATCTTCTGAAGAGGAGGAAAGACGCAAAACAAATGTCACAGGGGTGATAACCCTTCCCTATGTTTTCCAAAAAGCTTAGAAAAGATTTTTTGGCTGGAGCTAAACACGTTAAAAATGTTCAAAATTACAAACAGATTCTACTTAACAACAAGAAAAAGGGGGGGAACAAAGGGGTAAAGGATAAACCCAATAGTACTGGGTTTCAAAAAGGGGTTACTTCATGCAACAAAATAGTCAATGATCATAATTCAAATAAAACCATTTATTTATTGGTATTGCCTTAAAACATTCACATTTGTTAGGGGGTTGTGCAAATGAGCATTTCTTAAGGATTCGATGCGGCCGCTCATAACATTACAGACATGACAACAAAAAACATAAAAAGCTACCCGGTCAGGGCGTATTGCATTGTGCCTCGGAGACCTTGGTGGACCATCAAATTAGCCAAATTATGGAGTTTATGACCCCATTGGTCTTATAATTTCGTATCCTTTAATTTTGTGACATACGGTCAAACGTGGCAAAGTGCAAGTGGGGGTGGAGGGTGCTGTAGAGGAATGCCTATTATAAACCTAAGTGGTATAAGATATATTCACTTCCACTAACTCAAAGTTCACACTTATTAAATAAATAATTCGGAAGTCCTGTTCAAAAAAATGAAAAACCAGAACATCTTATGTGTGAAAGAATGGCTGGAATAGCGATTGGTGAGTCATTTGCCATCTTGGTTTAGGTTAAATTGGTTTAATGGTTTTGGCAGATTCCAAACAGGAGATTGGTTTCAGTCAATACAAAACCAGATGTTGTTGGGGACTGTTAATCTAAGCGGTGTGGTATTGTAACCTGCAGATCATGTAGCCATGACAATCAATCATATTATGGTGGTGGCTGTACGTTACCAATCCGTCATAACTCCATGACTCCTGGACAGTCCAATTTAACCTAAACCAAGATGGCAAATGACTCACCAATCGCTATTCCAGCCATTCTTTCACACATAAGATGTTCTGGTTTTTCATTTTTTTGAACAGGACTTCCGAATTATTTATTTAATAAGTGTGAACTTTGAGTTAGTGGAAGTGAATATATCTTATACCACTTAGGTTTATAATAGGCATTCCTCTACAGCACCCTCCACCCCCACTTGCACTTTGCCACGTTTGACCGTATGTCACAAAATTAAAGGATACGAAATTATAAGACCAATGGGGTCATAAACTCCATAATTTGGCTAATTTGATGGTCCACCAAGGTCTCCGAGGCACAATGCAATACTCCCTGACCGGGTAGCTTTTTATGTTTTTTGTTGTCATGTCTGTCCTGTCTGTAATGTTATGAGCGGCCGCATCGAATCCTTAAGAAATGCTCATTTGCACAACCCCCTAACAAATGTGAATGTTTTAAGGCAATACCAATAAATAAATGGTTTTATTTGAATTATGATCATTGACTATTTTGTTGCATGAAGTAACCCCTTTTTGAAACCCAGTACTATTGGGTTTATCCTTTACCCCTTTGTTCCCCCCCTTTTTCCAGTTATAAGCATGGTTACTGCAACAATACCCTAAAGGGTTACAGAGTGTACGGGTAATTAGATTTTCATTGCTCAGTACAGGTGACACCCACGCCCCCCAGTACTTCCCATTCCCCAAACCCCTTTCCCCTTCCCCAATGATTTTCTGTTCTACTTAACAACAAACCTACAGTCCCTGTCTTGTTTGCACCGCCTGTATACTGCTGTTCAGAGTATATAGGGACCTTTCCTTATTTTAATTTGGGTGCGGAATTCCCCTTAATATCCATACAAGACCCAAAGGGCCTGGTAATGGACTGGGGGGTACCCATGCCGTTTGTCTCACTGATTTTCATCCATATTGCCAGGACCCGACATGACATTAAACCCGCAAGCAGTTTTAAATGAGATTTTTTCCTTTAAAAATGACATTTGGTGCAGGGACTGTTCTAAACATGGGAAACACGCGTCACTTTACAGGCATACTATAGACACCCCCCAGGTACGATATTTAAAGGAATATTTCACTTTTTTTTTTACTTTAAGCATCATTAAAATCACTGCTCCCGAAAAAACGGCCGTTTTTAAAAGTTTTTTTTGCATTGATACATGTCCCCTGGGGTAGGACCCGGGTCCCCACACCCTTTTTAGGACAATACCATGCAAATTAGCCTTTAAAATGAGCACTTTTGATTTCGAACGTTCGAGTCCCATAGACGTCAATGGGGTTCTAACGTTCGTGCGAACTTGCGGTCCGTTCGCGGGTTCTGGTGCGAACCGAACCGGGGGGTGTTCGGCTCATCCCTACCAGAGATGTTAGTGCTTCTTGGGCAGTGCGTCACCAGGCCTCCTTTGCTCAGATCTTGAAGGCTGCAACTTGGTCTTCGGTCCATATATTCACAAAATTTTACCAAGTGGATGTAAAAAGGAATGAGGATATCGCCTTCGGGCGCAGTGTGCTGCAGGCAGCAGTATAAGTCCTCAAGGTCTGGGGGTGCCCTACGGGTTGTGTCTCCCTCCCCTCAAGTAGAATTGCTATGGGACGTCCCACTAAGTAAATACGTAAGGCTCTGTGTCCTATGGTGTATGATAAAGAAAATAGGATTTTTAAAACCGCTTACCTGTAAAATCCTTTTCTTGGAGTACATCATAGGACACAGTTCCCACCCCTCTTTTTATGGGGTGTAGGTATATTGCTTGGCTACAAAAACTGAGGACTCCTGGAAGGAGGAGGGGTTATATAGGGGAGTCAAATTCCTGTATTGGGTGTGTCAGTGTCAATACCTGAAGGTAGCTATAACCCACTAAGTAAATACTTAAGGCTCTGTGTCCTATGATGTACTGCAAGAAAAGGATTTAAAAGGTAAGCGGTTTTAAAAATCCTATTTTTCTACTTTTTGTTATAAGAAAAATCCAATAACTCAATTTTAGTCATACATTTAAACCAAAATGTATTCAGCCACATGTCTTTGATAAAAAAAAGTCTAAGCGTATATTGGTTTGCGTAAAAGTTACAGCGTCCACAAACTAGGGTACATTTTCTGGAATCTACATAGCTCTTAGTTTATGACTGCCTATCTCATTTCTTGAGGTGCTAAAATGGCAGGGCAGTACAACCTCCCCCAAATGACCCCATTTTGGAAAATAAACACCCCTAGGAAGTTTCAGAGGCATGTTGAGCCCATTGAATATTTATTTATTTTTTGTCCCAAATGATTGAATAATGACAATTTTTTTTTTTTTACAAAAAGTTGTCACTAAATGATATATTGCTCACACATGCCATGGTTATACGTGGAATTGCACCTCAATACATTTTGCTGCTTCTCCTGATTATAGGGATACCACGTGTGGGACTTTTTGGGAGCCTAGCCGCCTACAGGGCCCCGAAAACCAAGCACCTTCTACAGGATTTCTAGGCGCCTACATTTTTGATTTCACTCCTCACTACCTATCAGTTTCAAAGGCCATAAGATGCCAAGATAGCACCCCCCCCCCCCCCCCCCCCAGCTATTTGCTGAGAGGCATGGTGAGTATTTTGCAGATCTTATTTGTTTTTGAAAATGAAGAAAGAAGAAAAAAAAAATTTTTTCAATTTTCAAAACTTTGTGACAAAAAGTGAGGTCTGCAAAATACTCACCATACCTCTCAGCAAATAGCTTGGGGTGTCTACTTTCCAAAATGGAGTCATTTGGGGGGGGGGGGGGGGTTGTGCCATCTGTGCATTCCATTGCCTCTGAAACTGTGATAGGCAGTGAGGAGTGAAATCAAAAATTTATACCCTTAGAAAGCCTGAAGCCAGTGCTTGGTTTTCGGGGTCCTGTATGCAGCTAGGCTCCCAAAAAGTCTCACACGTGGTATCCCTGCCCTCAGGAGAAGCAACAGAATGTATTTTGGGGTGTAATTTCACATATTCCCATGGCATGTTTGAGCAATCTATCATTTAGTGACAACTTTGTGCAAAAAAAAATAATAATTTTTCCTGCAACTTGTGTCAAAATATAAAATATTTCATGGGCTCGACATGCCTCTCGGCAAACAGCTTGGGGTGTCTACTTTCCAAAATGGGGTCATTTGAACTGTCCTGGCATTTTATGCACAACATTTAAAAGCTTATGTCACACATCACCCACTCTTCTAACCACTTGAAGACAAAGCCCTTTCTTTACTTTGAACCCCCAAACATTATATATATATATTTTTTTGAAGCAAAGGCCCTACAGATTAAAATGGTGGGTGTTTTATTTTATTTTTTTTCCACACAGTATTTGCGCAGCAATTTTTCAAACGCATTTTTTTTTTTTTAAACACTTTTTTTTTTATTTTAATGCACTAAAACACACTATATTGCCCAAATGTTTGATGAAATAAAAAAGATGATCTTAGGCCGAGTATATGGATACCAAACACGACATGCTTTAAAATTGCGCACAAACGTGCATTGGCGACAAACTACATACATTTTTAAAAGCCTTTACAGGTTACCACTTTAGATTTACAGAGGAGGTCTACTGCTAAAATGACTGCCCTCGATCTGACCTTTGCGGTGATACCTCACATGCATGGTGCAATTGCTGTTTATATATGACGCCAGACCGATGCTTGCATGCGCGCGAGTTGGTGCTTTTTTTTTTTTATTTATTTTGCTTTTTTTATTTTATTTTTATTTATTTTTTTATAATTATCTCAGGGAATGTAAATATTCCATATGATAGTAATAGGTAGTGACAGGTACTCCTTTTTTTAAAAAAAATTGGTGTCTATTAGACCCTAGATCTCTCCTCTGTCCTCAAAGCATCTGACCACACCAAGATCAGTGTGATAAAATGCTTTCCCAATGGCGCTTTTTACATCCAGCAAAATCTAAGTCATGAAATGCTCGTAGCTTATGGTTTCTTAGGCCATAGAGATTAGGGATGAGCCGAACACCCCCCGGTTCGGTTCGCACCAGAACCCGCGAACGGACCGCAAGTTCGCACGAACGTTAGAACCCCATTGACGTCTATGGGACTCGAACGTTCGAAATCAAAAGTGCTCATTTTAAAGGCTAATTTGCATGGTATTGTCCTAAAAAGGGTGTGGGGACCCGGGTCCTACCCCAGGGGACATGTATCAATGCAAAAAAAACTTTTAAAAACGGCCGTTTTTTCGGGAGCAGTGATTTTAATGATGCTTAAAGTAAAAAAAAAAAAAGTGAAATATTCCTTTAAATATCGTACCTGGGGGGTGTCTATAGTATGCCTGTAAAGTGACGCGTGTTTCCCATGTTTAGAACAGTCCCTGCACCAAATGTCATTTTTAAAGGAAAAAATCTCATTTAAAACTGCTTGCGGGTTTAATGTCATGTCGGGTCCTGGCAATATGGATGAAAATCAGTGAGACAAACGGCATGGGTACCCCCCAGTCCATTACCAGGCCCTTTGGGTCTTGTATGGATATTAAGCGGAACCCCGCACCCAAATTAAAATAAGGAAAGGTCCCTATATACTCTGAACAGCAGTATACAGGCGGTGCAAACAAGACAGGGACTGTAGGTTTGTTGTTAAGTAGAATCTGTTTGTAATTTTGAACATTTTTAACGTGTTTAGCTCCAGCCAAAAAATCTTTTCTAAGCTTTTTGGAAAACATAGGGAAGGGTTATCACCCCTGTGACATTTGTTTTGCGTCTTTCCTCCTCTTCAGAAGATTTCACCTCACTTTTTTGTCCCAATGAAAAATGTTTTTTGAAAATTTGGGTTTTTTTGTGGAACAAGGATTGGAAAGCATCAGTGGAAAGGAGAAATTGTTTTCCCATATTAACTCTTACATGAGAGAATTTCCCTTCCTAGGGGTAGATTTCATCTCACTTCCTGTTGTCTCCTTCCGTTTGCAAGTAGGAGTCGTTTGTAAGTTAGATGTTTGAAAGTAGGGTCCTGCCCTATATACTCAGCAGAAATTTGGGCCTTAGGTGTTGCTGTGGCCAAAACACTGTAAGCCCTCACAGGGCCCTGCTGTGAAATATTAGATCAAGAATTGTAATTACATGCCCCTGTTGAACAGGAGCTGAAAAATTAGGCCTTAGGCACTGGTGCTGGTGCCACAACACTGCAACCCCTCACAGACACTCTAGTTGGAACGCAGGAACGAGCCCTGCTGCAAAGTATTGCATCAAAAATTGTAATTACACGCCCCTGTTAGACAGGGGCAGAAAAATTGGGCCTTAGGCACTGGTGCTGGTGCCACAACACTGCAACCCCTCACAGACACTCTAGTTGGAACGCAGGAACGAGCCCTGCTGCAAAGTATTGCATCAAAAATTGTAATTACACGCCCCTGTTAGACAGGGGCAGAAAAATTGGGCCTTAGGCACTGGTGCTGGTGCCACAACACTGCAACCCCTCACAGACACTCTAGTTGGAACGCAGGAACGAACCCTGCTGCAAAGTATTGCATCAAAAATTGTAATTACACGCCCCTGTTAGACAGGGGCAGAAAAATTGGGCCTTAGGCACTGGTGCTGGTGCCACAACACTGCAACCCCTCACAGACACTCTAGTTGGAACGCAGGAACGAACCCTGCTGCAAAGTATTGCATCAAAAATTGTAATTACACGCCCCTGTTAGACAGGGGCAGAAAAATTGGGCCTTAGGCACTGGTGCTGGTGCCACAACACTGCAACCCCTCACAGACACTCTAGTTGGAACGCAGGAACGAGCCCTGCTGCAAAGTATTACATCAAAAATTGTAATTACACGCCCCTGTTATACAGGGGCTGAAAAATTGTGCCTTAGGCACTGGTGGTGGCGCCCAGAACCAAAAATGTTCTTACAAGCTATCAGCGTGATGATTGAGGAGGAAGAGGATAATTACTCAGGGATAGTCACTCAGCATCAGCATAGGCAGTCTTTGAAGGGATCTGAAAAAAATTATTCAGTTACATCAGCATCAGGTGCTTGGTAGCTGGTGGTGATCCAAGACTGATTCATTTTTATGAAGGTCAGCCGATCGACCGAGTCAGTGGACAGACGCACCCTGTGATCGGTTACCACGCCTCCAGCAGCACTGAATGTGCGTTCCGAAAGAACGCTGGATGCAGGACAGGCCAGTAGCTCAATTGCATACTGTGCAAGCTCTGGCCAGTGATCCATCCTCAAGACCCAGTAACCCAGAGGATTTTCGGTGGGAAAGGTGTCCAAGTCTGATCTTGCCCCTAGGTATTCCTGCACCATGTAAAACAGACGCTGGCGATGGTTGCTGGAACCGATCATACCTTGGGGCTGCGGACCAAAAAATTGTCTGAACGCATCGGTCAGACGGCCACCTTCTCCACCGCTCCTTCTTTGACTGACCGAAGCCTCAGCAACACGTTGTCCAGAAACAGGAGTTTGTAACCTCCCAGTCTCTGGGAACGCGTTGCACAGACCTTTCTGCAAGGCCTCCCGAAGATGTTTCATCCTCTGCTCCCTCTGCGATGGCAAGATAAGGTCCGCAACCTTACCCTTGTAACGTGGATCAAGGAGGGTTGCCAGCCAGTATTGGTCCTTCTCCTTGATACCACGAATACGAGGATCCTTACGCAGGCTTTGCAGGATCAGGGAGGCCATGCAGCGTAGGTTTGCTGAGGCATTCGGTCCGGAGTCCTCTGGGTCACGAAGGACAACAACGTCCGCAGCCACCTCCTCCCAGCCACGTACAAGTCCATGTGTTCCTTGGGACTGATCCCTTAAAGACTGCTGATGCTGAGTGCCAGGCTCCACCTCCATACTGACACAATCTTCCTCCTCCTCGTCCTCTTCCTGTGTGATCGGCGGGCACGCAGGAACACTGTCTGGATAAAGGGGCCTTGAGAGCTAAGGAAGTCCTCCTCTTCCTGCCTCTGTTCTGCCTCAAGTGCCCTGTCCATTATTCCACGCAGCGTGTGCTCCAACAGGTGGACAAGGGGGACAGTGTCACTGATGCATGCACTGTCAGTGCTCACCATCCTCGTGGCCTCCTCGAATGGTGACAGGACAGTGCATGCATCCCTGATCATGGCCCACTGGCGTGGGGAAAAAAAACCAAGGTCCCCTGACCCTGTCCTGGTGCCATAGTCGCACAGGTACTCATTTATGGCCCTCTGCTGCGTGTGCAGCCGCTGCAGCATGGCCAATGTCGAGTTCCACCTGGTGGGCATGTCACAGATTAGGCGGTTCTTGGGCAGGTTAAACTCCTTTTGGAGGTCCGTCAGCCGAGCACTGGCATTATATGACCGGCGGAAATGCACACAGACTTTCCTGGCCTGCCTCAGGACATCCTGTAAGCCCGGGTACCTGCCCAAGAACCGCTGCACCACCAAGTTAAGGACGTGAGCCAAACAGGGCACATGGGTCAGTTGTCCCTGTCGGAGGGCAGAGAGGAGGTTGGTGCCATTGTCGCAAACCACCATTCCTGCCTTAAGTTGGCGTGGCGTCAACCACCTCTGAACCTGCCCCTGCAGAGCTGACAGAACCTTTGCCCCAGTGTGGCTCCTGTCCCCCAAGCACACCAGCTCAAGCACCGCATGGCATCTTTTGGCCTGCGTACTTGCGTAGCCCCTTGAACGCCTACGGAGCACCGCTGGTTCCGAGGAAGAGGCCATGGAGGAAGAAGAAGAGGAGGGGGTGGAGGAGAGAGGTGTGTCACAATCAGCATTTTGGAGGCGTGGTGGCGGAACAACCTCCAACACTACTGCACCTTGTCCTGCATCCTTCCCAGCTGCCAGCAGAGTCACCCAATGCGCCGTGAAACTTAAGTAACGTCCCTGTCCATGCCTGCTGGACCATGAGTCAGCGGTAATATGCACCTTACCGCTGACCGCCCTGTCCAGCGAGGCATGGACATTGCCTTCCACATGCCGGTAGAGAGCTGGAATCGCCTTCCGTGAGAAAAAGTGGCGTTTGGGTACCTGCCACTGAGGAACCGCACATTCCACAAACTCACGGAAGGGGGCAGAGTCTACCAACTGAAAAGGCAGCAGTTGAAGTGCTAGCAATTTTGCCAAGCTAGCATTCAACCGCTGGGCATGTGGATGGCTGGGAGCAAACTTCTTTCGGCGGTGCAGCAGCTGGGGCAGGGAAATTTGCCTGGTACAATCTGGCGTCGGTGTACCAAAAGCAGATTGCCCACAAGTACTTGGCTGTGACACACCTAATTCTACACCTTCATTCCTCTCACTGCAGGTCTCAGAGAGGACTGAAGGTCTAGTGGGGTTGGAAATCTCAGCTGATGAGGAGCAAGGAGAGATCCTCTTTGTTCTTTGGTGTGGGTCTTTTAGATATGCTTGCCAACGAACTGCATGGCAGGTCAACATATGTCTGGTCAAGCATGTGGTACCCAAGCGGGAGATGTTTTGGCCACGCGAGATACGCTTGAGACATATGTTGCAAATAGCAGCGGTGCGATCTGATGCACTCGTCTCAAAAAAGGCCCACACCAAAGAACTTTTTGAATAACGCGCAGAGACTGCAGCGCCCTGCACATGTGGAGCTTTGGGGTGTGATGCAGTCAATGTGCTGCCCTTAGGCTGGCCCCTGGAGGGCATCCTGCCTCGTTGGTGATGTGCCGCCTCCTCCTCCTCCTCCTCCTCCTCCTCTCTCCTATCAGGCACCCACGTTGAGTCAGTGACCTCATCATCCCCTCCCTCCTCATCACTGGAGCAAACCTGGCAGTATGCTGCAGCAGGGGGAGCATGACTGCCAGATTGCTGTCCTTCTTGGGCACCCCCTCTGTCCGTGCTCATGTTACTGCCTTCATCGAGCTCAGTATCATCATCAGAGCCTTCCAAACGCTGGGCATCCTCCTGGAGCATGTACCCAACACTGTGGTCAAACAGTTCGAGGGAATCCTCATGAGGACATGGTGGAGCTAGGGAAGGAGTCACTGATGACATTGAGCTGAGGGAAGAGGCCGCTGCTTTGCCAGACAAAGCACCCTGGGCATGGGTGAGAGAGGATGAGGAGGATGAGGACGGCTTGGTCATCCACTCGACCAAGTTTTCTGCATGTTGCGGCTCAACACGGCCAGCTGCCGAAAAAAAGGCCAAGCGTGTCCCATGGCCACGTGCTGATGAGGATGCACCGTCTCCACGACCAGCACTAGACACAGAGCCTGCTTGCCCTCTCTTATTGGCTTGTGACTGTCTGCCTCTCCTTCTTGGCCTTCCAGACATACTAATGGCCTGTAGCTGCACTAAGCTGGGATAGAACACCTGTAATTTTCTTCAGGTAGCTTTATATACTGTAACCAGACAAGCCTGCCTGTCAGTAGGAAGATAACAGGAACGGATCTAGCTGAACACTGTGAGCAGGACGCACTGCACTAAATGTAAATAGCAGGAACAGATCTAGCTGAACACTGTGAGCAGGACGCACTGCACTAAATGTAAATAGCAGGAACGGATCTAGCTGAACACTGTGAGCAGGACGCACTGACTGCACTAAATGTAAATAGCAGGAACGGATCTAGCTGAACACTGTGAGCAGGACGCACTGCACTAAATGTAAATAGCAGGAACAGATCTAGCTGAACACTGTGAGCAGGACGCACTGCACTAAATGTAAATAGCAGGAACGGATCTAGCTGAACACTGTGAGCAGGACGCACTGACTGCACTAAATGTAAATAGCAGGAACAGATCTAGCTGAACACTGAGCAGGACGCACTGCACTAAATGTAAATAGCAGGAACAGATCTAGCTGAACACTGTGAGCAGGACGCACTGCACTAAATGTAAATAGCAGGAACGGATCTAGCTGAACACTGTGAGCAGGACGCACTGCACTAAATGTAAATAGCAGGAACGGATCTAGCTGAACACTGTGAGCAGGACGCACTGACTGCACTAAATGTAAATAGCAGGAACGGATCTAGCTGAACACTGTGAGCAGGACGCACTGACTGCACTAAATGTAAATAGCAGGAACGGATCTAGCTGAACACTGTGAGCAGGACGCACTGCACTAAATGTAAATAGCAGGAACGGATCTAGCTGAACACTGTGAGCAGGACGCACTGCACTAAATGTAAATAGCAGGAACGGATCTAGCTGAACACTGTGAGCAGGACGCACTGCACTAAATGTAAATAGCAGGAACGGATCTAGCTGAACACTGTGAGCAGGACGCACTGCACTAAATGTAAATAGCAGGAACGGATCTAGCTGAACACTGTGAGCAGGACGCACTGACTGCACTAAATGTAAATAGCAGGAACGGATCTAGCTGAACACTGTGAGCAGGACGCACTGCACTAAATGTAAATAGCAGGAACGGATCTAGCTGAACACTGTGAGCAGGACGCACTGCACTAAATGTAAATAGCAGGAACGGATCTAGCTGAACACTGTGAGCAGGACGCACTGACTGCACTAAATGTAAATAGCAGGAACGGATCTAGCTGAACACTGTGAGCAGGACGCACTGCACTAAATGTAAATAGCAGGAACGGATCTAGCTGAACACTGTGAGCAGGACGCACTGCACTAAATGTAAATAGCAGGAACGGATCTAGCTGAACACTGTGAGCAGGACGCACTGCACTAAATGTAAATAGCAGGAACGGATCTAGCTGAACACTGTGAGCAGGACGCACTGCACTAAATGTAAATAGCAGGAACGGATCTAGCTGAACACTGTGAGCAGGACGCACTGACTGCACTAAATGTAAATAGCAGGAACGGATCTAGCTGAACACTGTGAGCAGGACGCACTGACTGCACTAAATGTAAATAGCAGGAACGGATCTAGCTGAACACTGTGAGCAGGACGCACTGCACTAAATGTAAATAGCAGGAACAGATCTAGCTGAACACTGTGAGCAGGACGCACTGACTGCACTAAATGTAAATAGCAGGAACAGATCTAGCTGAACACTGTGAGCAGGACGCACTGCACTAAATGTAAATAGCAGGAACGGATCTAGCTGAACACTGTGAGCAGGACGCACTGCACTAAATGTAAAGAGCAGGAACAGATCTAGCTGAACACTGTGAGCAGGACGCACTGCACTAAATGTAAATAGCAGGAACGGATCTAGCTGAACACTGTGAGCAGGACGCACTGCACTAAATGTAAATAGCAGGAACGGATCTAGCTGAACACTGTGAGCAGGACGCACTGCACTAAATGTAAATAGCAGGAACGGATCTAGCTGAACACTGTGAGCAGGACGCACTGACTGCACTAAATGTAAATAGCAGGAACGGATCTAGCTGAACACTGTGAGCAGGACGCACTGACTGCACTAAATGTAAATAGCAGGAACGGATCTAGCTGAACACTGTGAGCAGGACGCACTGCACTAAATGTAAATAGCAGGAACAGATCTAGCTGAACACTGTGAGCAGGACGCACTGACTGCACTAAATGTAAATAGCAGGAACAGATCTAGCTGAACACTGTGAGCAGGACGCACTGCACTAAATGTAAATAGCAGGAACGGATCTAGCTGAACACTGTGAGCAGGACGCACTGCACTAAATGTAAAGAGCAGGAACAGATCTAGCTGAACACTGTGAGCAGGACGCACTGCACTAAATGTAAAGAGCAGGAACAGATCTAGCCTAATCTAGCTCTCAAATCAAATGACACTGTCTGTCTCTCTCTCTATCAGCACACCGGAACACACTACACAGGGCCGCCGTGCAGGCGGCCTTATATAGTGTGGGGCGTGTACTAAATCCCCTGAGCCATAATTGGCCAAAGCCATCCTGGCTTTGGCCAATTACAGCTCTCTCTACTGACGGCGCTGTGATTGGCCAAGCATGCGGGTCATAGTGCATGCTTGGCCAATCATCAGCCAGCAATGCACTGCGATGCCGCAGTGAATTATGGGCCGTGACGCGCCACACGAATTTGGCGCGAACGGCCCATAACGTTCGCAATTCGACGGACGGTCGAACAGCCGATGTTCGAGTCGAACATGGGTTCGACTCGAACACGAAGCTCATCCCTAATAGAGATGATTGGAGCCGTTCTGGTCTCTGATCGGCTCTATGGTCAGCTGGTGGAACCACCGACTGCATTCTCAGGTTCCCTGTTGGGACAGGAGAGCCAGAGAAAACCATGGAAGACGGTGGGGGGGGGGCGCATTCTCTCCCGCTGCTTGCAAAAGCAGTCTAGAGGCTAATTAGCCGCTAGGATTGCCTTTACATGAAAGCCAACTGCTGGCTCAAAAGAATGATACCAAGATGATACCTAAACCCGCAGGCATCATTCTGGTGTAACCACTCAAAGTCCAGCAACATACCAGTATGTTGTTGGGCATATATTGTAATCTTTTTTTTTTTTCATGCAGCCTGTGGGCTGAACGAAAAAGAGATTGATCAGTGGGTATGCCCACCATTAGAATACCTCCCTTCATCCACCCACTTCTAATGATGGGTATACATGCACTATTTTGTTTTTAACTGTGGTGGTGAAATCACCTCCTACAGCACTGGAGTCATGGCTTTATGTATCGTGGGCGCAAACGCTGTTGCTGTCAAAATAAATATATCCGCACTGCAACTGAATGGCGTACCTGCTAAGCAAATGATGGTTAACAATAAAACAAAGTAACATAACAGTAAGACATACCATACCTGCAAAGCAAATACAAAAAAAAAAAATAGTAAAGAATAAAACATTTTTTAACGCAATTTGTGCCTAAAATCTATATATGCCGAAGCATGGGGGCATCCACCCCAAAAATTAGGAGCAAATCGCTCTTCCACCCCTGCTGCCACCATGCTTCGGCATATATGTTTTTTTTTTTTTTAACTGGTGGTGAAATCACCTCCGACAGCACTGGAGTCACAGCTTTATGTATCGTGGGAGCAAACGCTGTTGCTGTCAAGATAAATAAATCCACGCTACAGCTGAATGGCATAACGGAAAAAAAAATGGTTAACAATAAAACACAGTAAACAGTAAAGAATAAAAAAATTACATACCTGAAAAGCAAACATGATAAAACATAACAAGAAAACATTGCAGAATAGACTACAGTAAAAAAAGAGCAGAACAATATAGAGAGAGTACAATAAAATTACGACAATTTTTGTTTTTTTTATTCTACACATTTTATTTGCACTTCTTTTTTTTTGTAACTGTAATGCCCCGTACACACGGTCGGATTTTCCGATGGACAATGTCCGATCGGAGCGTGTTGTCGGAAATTCCGACCGTGTGTGTGCTCCATCGGACATTTTCCATCGGATTTTCCGACACACAAAGTTGGACAGCAGGAGATAAAATTTTCCGACAACAAAATCCGATCGCGTCAATTCCGACCGTGTGTGGCCTGTTCCGATGCACAAAGTGCCACGCATGCTCAGAAGAAATTCCGACACGGGACAGCTCGTTCTGGTAAACTTAGCGTTCGCAATGGATACAGCACTTTCGTCACGCTGCAATGTTAAAAATGGTTTAATACAGCGCACTCTCTTCTTCTTTATAATGTGACAAGAATTAAGTAGTTTTGCTGCTCATATTCACACACACTTCTCACAAACTTTTATTTGTGTTTTTTTAGTGGGATTCCCTCAATATATTGTTATTAGTTGTCACATCTGACAGTTTTTTATATTTTTTATTTTTTTTTTGTTTTTAAGCCTTTTTTTTTCTTTAATGTTTGGATTTTTTCCAAGGCTGATCTTTGTTCAATGTTATTTTTATTTTTACTCCAGAATATTTTTGTGTGTGTTTTGTGTGTCAAGTTACCCCAACACCATTGATATCTTTTATTATTTAATCTCAAGGAGATTGTTTGTTGTTGGTGTCCCTTGTTCATTTCACATTGTATATTAGAAATGTACCTGAATCCTCACAAACAAACCATCATTTTTGAAGTAAAACACATAGGAGAGTATAATTCAAAACAAAAATCCTTTATTAAGGGCTCAGAACCAAACAAAGAGGAAGGCAACACTGGATCAACATGAGAAATTAGTGAAGCCTGGGACCCCCACGGCAGACATCAATTCTTAAACCTCAAAATTGGTGGCCTGAGGAGTCCATATATAAGGGAGGGCAGTCTGGTCCGGGATTCACAGAGACTCGGGTAGCAGCAGATGACATCTCTGTCCCCAGGCTGTGGTACCACAAGAGGCTGCATCTTTTGGCCGACCAGACTGGATCCAGGGTCCTCACTGTCTGGTCTTCCTTTTACACTTCCTTCCGGGCTGTGGCTGTGCAGTTGGAGATGTGGCAGGAGGAGGAGTAGGACCTGGAGGAGGAGTAGGACCTGCAGGAGGAGGAGTAGGACCATCACAAAGGTGTGTTTGAGGTCTAATTTGGCCCCTCATACCTTTCGCCAGAGCCTCTGATATGAGGGCCTCACACATGGCTTTTTGGCCCTCCTCCATCCTCTGCATTTTATATGCAATGAATGCAGCAATGTTCTCCTGCCTGGTGTGTGGTGCTCCCAGGACCTCTGTAGCCCTACAAAAAAATCTGATAGCAGCCTCCTCTAGGGTACTCCTCCTCCTGCCACTTTCTGTTTCCAGGGGGGGTGGAGGGACCTGCAGATCAGCCAGCCGGCTCGGCCCGGCCACCTCCTGGCTGAGACTTCCCTGTGTATGAAAAAGGGACATGGTTTTAGTGTTTGCATCATCAATCACAATCATAAATTAGTACTCCCAACTAACATCTAGTTAACATCATTGATTGGACAAGCAGAAATATTTAGAGGAATGCTATACCTGGCTCAATCTGGGCTCCTCCACATGTGGCCTGGAAGGCCCAGGTTGGGCGTCAGAAGCCTCAGCCGGGGGGGAAGGAAGCGTGGAAGGAAGACTGGAGAGGGATGGCCTGGGTTCAGTCTGGCCTGCCAGAAAGTGCAGCCTGTCGTAGTACAACATCCTGGGGACATAGATGTCATCTGCTGCTCCGGATCTCTGTGAATCCAGGACTTTATTGCGCTCCCTCAGATATGTGCTCCTCAGGCCACCAATGAAAATCTTTAAAAAAGTGATGTCTGCCGTGGGGATCACCTGCTTCACAATTTCACACAATTGCTCCAGTGCTGCCTTGCTCTTTGCTTGGTTCTTGTAATGGGGGTGTTTAATCTCCCACAGACAGGGCAGCTCCCTTAGCATCTCTATGAAGACTGAAATGAAGTCCTGATCTTTCAGTACCATATCCATGTTCACTGCAAGACACAACACAAGACAAAGCCTAATGTCACACCAAACTCTCCTAATCTTGTTACAATATAGGCCTCAATCTATAGAAGCAGTATAGGCCCAAGTTTGTCTCTTACCTTCGTTCTTACGATCGCCGCGTTCAATGCTCCTTCCTCCGCTCACAGATCAAACGTAATACGCACGCGTGTTACGTTTTATATACACTGCGCATGCGTGTAACTCCGCCCGCCCCTGACCTTCTTTCTAGGGTATTCCCCGCCCCTTTTCGTTCGGCGCAGTGGGGGAAGAGCATGATGGCGGACATACAGCAGGTGCGTGCTAATTCTAGCAACGAGGAGGAAAGGGCGGATCCAGGCATGTCCCGATCCAGAAGGAGACGTTTTAAGGCCACAAATATGTCGTTTGGGGAGATGTTGGAGATGGTCGACATCATGAGGAAGTCCGACTATGACAGAAAATATGGGCCTTACCCCAACCCCAATATCCGAAAGGCCAAAATCATGGCGAAAGTGGTCAGGAGTCTTGAGAGGAATTTCGGGGTACGAAGGTCTAAAGATCAGCTCAGGAAGCGGTGGTCGGACCTGAAGTTGAGAGAGCCAGAGCAGTACCGAAAGATCCGGAGAGTGCTGCAAAAAAGTAAGTAGTTGTGCTGTGTTCCTATTCTTTCTGTCTTTATTACGTTCGTTCTGCTCCATATGCTTTGATTAGTTGTAACGTTTACAAAGGTCAACTTTAATGTTCATGGGCACATTATTCGTTCGTATCAAACTTTTTTCTTTCGGCCTCTAGAACACCATTGTTTAGGCCATATGCATTTTCACACATTTTTGGGGGCCTACTTGGATGCCAAATATTTGTTTGTGTAGATGGGTTTGTTACTAGAATGAAATGCAAACTAGATTGTGTGTAAGGAGAGGACACTGAGCAGCTGCTTTCACATCTGGACACTGGAGCACTAGTGTGGGACACAAGAACACCATTTTTATTAGGGGGCCACACAGGTGCTCCAGTGTATACTATAGGGGGGTCTCCATCTGTGAAGCTTGTACCAAACAGGTAAAGTATTGCAGCTTGACAAAGGGCAATAAAAAATATACATCTTGGAACTCGGCTAAAATAGACAATTGTACCCCACTTCCAAGCAATGTTTCCTATTTCTATAGTTCTGCCATCAAATATCTGTGTGCTAAGTATACCATTTTTGTTTTACATAGGGGAGAAAAGACTCGGAGGACACCCCTCATCTGAGGAGACCAGAGACCCCCCCACCTCTGGAAGAAGGGGAAATAACACCAACCCAAGAAGAAGAGCAGGAGGAAGAAGAAGATGTGGTGGAGATTGGCACCACAACAGGTGAGTGTCTGCGACCACAGACTCAGGTAAAAGAGATGGATGGTGGCAGATTTTTGAGACCTTTTTTTTTGTTCTTTATCTCTTTTAGGTGATCATGATGTGAGGGATCCAGAACGCTTTACATCTGAAAGTGCCCAGATACTGATCGGGGAGATCATGGGCTGTAATCTCGAATTGCAAAACATACATCAACAAATCAGTGATGTTATTAAAAAAAATAATAACATCATTGATGTTTTGGGGCAAATTTAAACCCCACAAAATCACCTGTTTTATCGTACCAAACTTTTTTCAATGTTTAGAAATGCCAAATTTGGAGGATGCACACAGTGTGCCAACATGTGCTATCTGCCATCACGGGAGATCAATGGACGCGTTTTGGGGGGGCAACCCCTTCCTCAATTATAAAGTAGCGTTGAGGAAGGGCTTGCTCCCCCCAAACACGTCCCTTGATCCCCCATGATGACAGATAGCACATGTGGACATTTGTAAATTGGTGTGCATCTTCCAAATTTGGCTTTTCCAGGGGTGATTTCCCCCCATCTGAACGCTATATCAAACCCAGTTCCTAAATACTGATGTCTGATATAGCCTTCAGGTTTTACCTAATGTGAACTTTGTAAGTTCAAGTTTTTTGGCTTTCTTGTTGGTTTTACACAGGCCTGTTTTATCTGAAATGGATATTTTGATTTTTCATAATACTACTGCAAACATTGTTATACAACAAACATGTTGGTTTGTTTTAAAAACCTTTGGTAAATGCGCATGTGATTGTGCAGGTATAAAAAAGTGCCTTACTCAAGAATGTGTGGATTATTGTCTCAACACTACAACACATGGGGGTTATTTCCTAAGGGCAAATCCTCTTTGCACTACAAGTGCAGGTTCAGTGCATTTGCAAGTGCACTTGTAGTGAAATGTGTTTTTGCATTTAGGAAGTACCAGCCAACACTGTTTTTTATAAGGTTACCCAATCACGACATTTTCTGCACTCAACACATTTCTGTCAGGGTCAGCTAAAACAAACACAAGCAGTAAATGTCCACCAAGAATTTCTTTTGGTTGTTTTTTATTTGAAAAAGGTGTCGCATATTGTCTGGCATATTGATAGCCCCCCTACCCGCAAAGAACTCCAGGTATCGTAACCGGACATCACGGGCATTCAGGGAGGGCAAGCCAGGACGGCCGCTTTTAAGTGCCGTCATTGTTGATGTATTTGGGATTCCGGCCTCAGGCCCAACTGAGCCAGCATAGTTGGCTGAATGTTTTCGTAGAAAATTATGGAGAACACAGCAGGCAAGTATTATATGGTTCAGTTTATACTCCGCCATATGGATGGGTGTCATAAATAATCGGAACCGGCTGGCCAGGATTCCAAATGTGTTCTCCACCACTCTTCGGGCTCTGGCCAGCCGGTAATTAAAAACCCTCTGTTCCGGGGTGAGGGTCCTCATCGGGAATGGCCGCATCAGGTGGTCCCCCAGCGCAAATGCTTCATCAGCAATGAACACAAATGGGAGACCTTCAACATTGTCCTCTGGAGGTGGCAAGTCCAAGCTGCCATTCTGGAGACGCCTGTAGAACTCCGTCTGGGCGATCACTCCACCATCGGACATCCGGCCATTCTTCCCCACGTCCACATACAAGAAGTCGTAATTAGCCGACACCACCGCCAACATCACTATACTATTAAACCCCTTGTAATTATAATAGTACGACCCCGAGTTGGGTGGTGGGACGATGTGGACGTGTTTCCCATCAATTGCCCCTCCGCAGTTAGGAAAGTCCCACCGCTGGGCAAAGTGGGAGGCCACAGTCTGCCATTCCTGTGGCGTTGAAGGAAACTGTTGAGGAAAAAACAATAAACATTACTATTTTTTCACAGAAACCTGGCAAGCAGATTAGACACAAACATTATGGGTCAACCTCCAGATAGCATTTATTAAGGGGAATTTAACAACAACAAAGTATAAGGTACACCTATCATATCCCCCCCCCCCCCTCTCATGGGCCATTTCTAACATTATAGGGGGGGGAACTCTTGGACAGGTAACCCTCTTCACTTCATTGAGAGATGAATGCCTAAATACAGGGTATTACTTGGAACAGCCCCTCCTTAGTTACACTATTGGCAGACCACTGGACAGGTAAGAAGTGTCATAATACAAAGATATAAATACACACTGTACACATTTGAGCACATTTGAACATTCTGCTATTACCTATCAAGATAATAATAGGATACAAAAACTTTAAACAGTACCATTGGAAAGTATACAGGCAGGCCCTTGCACTACATGCTTTGGGGAATTCATCCATAAATCTGACCAGTAAAGAGATGGGTATAGTGTGTATGGGTTTGGCAAAGTCAGCAGATAGATGATTGAGGATAGAGAATTGGGATCAGCTGACTTAGCAGTTGAGGGAGGGAGGGTTACAAAAAATTTGGGGACACCACAAAAAAAAGCCTCTGGCCCTCTGCCTGAATTTAAATCAAAAATAACATTTCAAAACATTTTAGGGGGTGTTTGGGGTAAAGCACTACTATGGAGCTGATAAAATACATTGTTAAGTAACTACATGAGGTGAATATAGGGCAGGAGACACCATGCTGGAGAGGTTATTGAAGGTCAAATATGTATGAAGGACCTAAAATAATAATTACATAAAAATCCAGCATGCATGAGGACAAAGGGGACATTCACAGCATATTACAATCATGGTAATTAGGGAATGAGGAAAGAAATACAATATATTATCAAACATTCAATACAATAAAATGTGATATAAAAGGATAAAAATCTTACCTTCATATACTCCTTCTGTAGGACCTGGATGATGGCAGAACAGGTCTCTGGGATAATGATCCCCAGAGCCTGGGGGGAGATGCCTGTCGAGAACTTTAAGTCCTGCAGGCTTCTCCCTGTGGCCAAATACCGCAAGGTAGCGACCAACCTCTGCTCCGGAGTGATGGCTTGCCTCATGCAGGTATCCTGCCTGCTGATATAGGGGGTCAGCGAAGCCAACAAACGGTGAAACACGGGGTCCGTCATCCTGAGAAAGTTCCTGAAATCATCAGGATTATTCTCACGGATCTCACGGAGCAAAGGCATATGACAGAACTGGTCACGCTGAAGCAACCAATTCTTGGTCCATGAACTCCTCCCCACCCTGTTCATGGACTGGACTTGTGTCAAGGTCAGGACCCCAACACCAAGCCCCCGCACAGCACGAACTCTACGAGGAGTACGCATACGAAACATGGCTAGAAAACGGTCGGCTGCTCAGAACGAAGTAACAGAACGCACTGAAGAACAGCAAGGCCTGTGAAGAGCGACCTGAAAAACAGCAACGAGCGGACAAGATCGCACAGAAAACTCCAATACGAACTGACTGCACGCACTGAAGAGCAGATACAAACCCACAAGCACAAACTGAACGGCAGAAAACGATCTGAAAGCCATGAGTCTGAAAAAGCGCGAATCGTCTCTCACCAAACTTTTACTAACACGAGATTAGCAAAAGGAGCCCAAAGGGTGCCTCGCTTGGTTCTGAACCGGCCTTTTCTAGTCTCGTCGTACGTGCTTGACGTCACCGCGTTCTTGGCGATCGGAAATTCCGACAACTTTGTGCGACCGTGTGTAGGCAAAACAAGTTTGAGCCAACATCCGTCGGAAAAAATCCGAGGATTTTGTTGTCGGAATGTCCGAACAAAGTCCGACCGTGTGTACGGGGCATAACGGTTCCAGGTTCAGGTCTCTCAAAATGCGATGGCATCTTGAGAGACCCTGTGAAAGTGTGTCCTAGTCTGCAGTGCTGTACCCTACTACTCCACTAGTGTATGGTAGCGTTCAAAACATTCACCAATGCAAAGACCAGGATTTTCAGGACAGGAGGGACAATAATAGCGGGTGTCACGCCTATATCCGCGCTTGCTACAGACACATCTTCTTTGGGGGGCTCGTTGGGTAGGGGTACCAGGGAGGGCATAAGGAAAATGCCTCTCATGCAGCTGGCTTACCGCATTTGGATTGGGAAGGTGAGGTGACGCACCATCTGGAAACAGAAGGGCTCTGACTATCTCTTCCTGGAATTTAAGGAAGGATCCAGTCCATCCTGAAGCTCTGTATAACACATGAGCGTTCAGCAAAGCCAATTGAAATAAGTATACAAACACTTTTTTTTGTACCAGCATCTGGCCTTACGGGCAACTGGGTATGGCGCCAACAACTGGTCGTTGAGGTCCACCCCTCCCATATTTTGCTTGTATTCGGGCACACGGAGGGGTTTCTCCACAACACCCGTCGCCGTAGGAATTTGGACCGTCATGTCTGCATGAAGGGAGGTAAGAACGAAAACATTCTTATTAAACCTTCACTTCAAAGGGAGCAAGTTATTACACTTGAAGCAGGCTCTCTCCCCCAGCCTAAGACGGGATTCTACAAGCCGCTGGGGAAAGCCCCGGCTATAAGATCGCACGGTCCCACATGCGCCAATCTGATGATCAAACAAGTGACGAAAAAGTGGCTTGCTCGTGTAATGATTGTCCACGTACAAATGGTACCCCTTTCTTAATAAGGGTGACACCAAGTCCCACACAATCTTGTCAGCGCTCCCTATGTAATCTGGGCAGTTCGGCAGCTCTATGTGGCTATCTCTTCCATCGTAAACCAAAAAAAACTACATGTATAGCCTGTGGCCCTGTCACAGAGCTTATACATCTTGACCCCGTATCTGATACTGTTTGAAAGACAAGCGGCCAGAAAACGTAATCAGGGACTCATCAACACAGACAACTTAATGGGGAGTAAAGTCTGCAAAAAGGTTGAAGTGGTTTTTGCGGGGTGGAATTTTGTAGAGCTGATCTTATCCAGGGTCTCCACGAGGACAACAGAGTTCATTGTTGTTAAAATGCATGAAAAGCAAGATCTGCTCGTATTGTGCCCTGATCATGGAGGGAAAGAACACGGGCATATGGTAAATTGGGTCAGTGGACCAATATGACTCATATGACTCATTTTAACTATGCCCATTTCGAGGGATAGGCCCAGAAAGGTCTTAAATTTGGAAACCATAATTGGTTCCCAATCTCTGTCAAGGGGGGACTGGGGATTAGCGGCGATGAATTGATTAGCATACAAATTACTTTGGTCCACAATAGATCTATAGAGATCTTCAGTGAAAAACAGCAAATAAAAATCAAGTGATGTAAAATCAACTGTTTCCACCTGAATTCCGGGTTGGCCAGTGCATGGGAGAAGTACGGGTGCTGCAGAAGTGGTGGGTTCCCAATTAGGATTGGCGAATGCAGCAGGAAGGGCACTATGGGCTCAACAGGCCTGTCTTTGTCTTCTTGGTGGCAGCGGGACACTACTTGTGCTTGCCAGCTTGAACTGCACTTATGGGAGTCGCCACGTCACCACGTGTTACTGCAGTTCTGGTTTGACTACGACCAGGGTGTACTAGGCCGTTGGTGCTTGCCAGTTCACCAGACGGATGAGCAGCACTAGTACTTCTCTGCTCCATATGAGAGCCCTGTGGTTCTTGCACCTCAACAACAGCAGAAGAAGATCGGGGTCTGGTACGCCTGACCTTGGCAGGGACCACAACTCGTCAGAGCTATCTGTCGTCTACAGGATCGTATTCTCAGCCTGAATCTGACAGATGAGTGACTTCCTCTTCACCATCTGCCATGCTCAGAAACGTGTAGACCTCTTCACTACTGTATCTTCGATTTGCCATTTTGGCCGGGTTTACACTGGTGCGACACGACAGCTGTCCTACTTTGGAGCTGACTTTGCCCTGCGACTTGAAGCCGACATACGTCCGACTTTCAATGTACAGGGATCCGACTTGGATCCCCGCCAATACCAGGCACCATGTTTGGTATGAATCTTGAGGGGGAACTCCACGCCAAATTTTAAATAAAAAACCGGCATGGGTTCCCCCTCCAAGAGCATACCAGGCCCTTTGGTCTGATATAGATTTTAACCTCCCTGGCGGTATGATTATTTCGGATTTTAGGTGCTGAAAGCGGTACAATTATTTTGCATGGAAATTTGGCGTTTTTATATTGTAGGTCTGTAATTCTTAACAATAACACACTTAAATCTGTCCAAACAAGAGTCTAGTAGATATCCCGGGTATGATAAAGTTTGAAACACAAAAACATAAATTATAATATAATAAATAAAAATAAATAATTTAAAAAAATAAAAATAAATAGTAATAAAATAAATTTCCCCACGATTCACTATCGCTCAATTCTGCAAGTGTTCTAATTTACTATCGCTGTTTTCTAGCTGGTCTAAAGCCACTTTTGACGTAAAGGGACACTTTTTGGTTGCTATGGACAATCTCCAGTTTCCAGGCAGAAAGAACAGTATATATCACATAAAACTGCATGCAGGGCATGGGCCAAAGCACTGGGGACAAAAGGGATGTGAAATCATTTCATACAGTACTGTAATCTGTAAGATTACAGTACTGTATGTGTTATGATTATTCCTTTTTTTTTTAATTTGCCGCCAGGCTCCGCCCCCGTGCGTCGCGACGCTCGCAGGGAACGGAGCCTGGCAAGGAGAGGCTTCGGAGGAGGACACAGCCCACGGACACTGCGGGGGACATCGCAGGATCCCAGGGACAAGGTAAGTAAAGCCACACCAGGATCCTGCGATGTAATCCCGAGTGTGGCTCGGGGTTACCGCTAATGGTCCTGAATTTTAACCCCGAGCCACACTCGGGAAAACTGCCAGGGAGGTTAAGGGAAACCCCCTACGCCGAAAAAACGGCGTGGGGGTCCCCCCAAAATCCATACCAGACCTTTACCCGAGCATGCAGCCCAGCTGGTCAGGAAAAGGGGTGGGGATGGGCGAGCGCTCCCCCCTCCTGAACCGTACCAGGACCTCATGCCCTCAACTTGTGGGGTGGGTGCTTTGGGGCAAGGGGGAGCCCTGCGGCCCCCCCACCCCAAAGCACCTTGTCCCCATGTTGATGAGGACAAGGGCCTCTTCCCGACAACCCTGGCCGTTGGTTGTTGGGGTCTGCGGGCGGGGAGCTTATCGGAATCCGGGAGCCCCCTTTAATAAGGGGGCCCCCAGATCCCGGCCCCCGCCCTATGTAAATGAGTATGGGGTACGTTGTACCCCTAACCTTTCACCTGGGGGAAAAAAGTGTCAATAAAAAAACACACTAGACAGGTTTTTAAAGTAATTTATTAGGCAGCTCCGGGGGTCTCTTCCGACTTCTCCACGCTCTCCGGCCTCTTCCCTGCGCTCTCCGTTTCTTCTCCCGCTCTCCGGTGCCTTCTGCCGGGCTCCTTCGCTATCTTCTGCTCTTTTGCCGGCTCTTTTGCTAGCGTTGGCCTGGCCTTCTCCGTCGTCTTCTTCTCTCCGGTCTTCTTCCAATGTTGACACGACGCTCTCTCCCGCTGTAATGCGTGTGACATCACCCATGACCGCGCCCCATGCCTATATAAGTCGTTGCGCACCACGCACACGGCATTACAGCAGGAGAGAGCGTCGTGTCAACATCGGAAGAAGACCGGAGGGAAGAAGACGACGAAGAAGACCGGGCCAACGCTAGCAAAAGAGCGGGCAAAAGAGCAGAAGATAACGGAGGAGCCCGGCAGAAATTACTGGAGAGCGGGAGAAGAGGGCGGAGAGCGGGAAAGTCAGAAGAGACCCCCGAAGTCGGAAGAAGACCCCCGGAGCTGCCTAATAAATTACTTTAAAAACCTGTCTAGTGTGTTTTTTTATTGACACCTTTTTTCCTAGGTGAATGTGTAGGGGTACGATGTACCCCATACTCATTCACATAGGGTGGGGGGCCAGGATCTGGGGGCCCCCTTATTAAAGGGGGCTTCCGGATTCTGATAAGCCCCCCGCCCGTGGACCCCGACAACCAACGGCCAGGGTTGTCGGGAAGAGGCCCTTGTCTTCATCAACATGGGGACAAAGTGCTTGGGGGTAGGGGGGCCGCAAGGTGCCCCCCCGCCCCAAGGCACCCCCCCATGTTGAGGGCATGCGGCCTGGTGCTGTTCAGGGGGGGGGCGCTCGCTCGTCCCCACCCCCTTTCCTGACCGGCCAGGCTGCGTGCTCGGTTAAGGGTCTGGTAAGGATTTTGGGGGGACCCAGACGCCGTTTTTTCGGCGTAGGGGGTTCCCCTTAAAATCCATATCAGACCGAAGGGCCTGGTATGCTCTTGGAGGGGGAACCCATGCCGGTTTTTTATTTAAAATTTGGCACGGAGTTCCCCCTCAAGATCATCAGAGCACAAATCGCATGCCAAAGTCAGATCATGCAAGACGGCGATCCGACTTTGATCCAATTTCAACGATAGTCAATGGGTTGACTTAGGATCAAAGTCGGACCAAATTAGTACAGGGAGCATTTTCAAAGTCGGACCGACTTGTGTCAGACCAGTTAAGACGGCTCCCATAGGGAAACATTGATTTTCACACGTCATGCGAAATGAGCTCCCAATGTCGGAGCGTTTGTTGCACCAGTGTAAAAAAGCTCCTAGGCTGTCAGCAACTGTATCAAACGCTACCAAAAAAACTGTTAGCGATCGCAGGGATCAGGCCTGACTCTGCAAAAGCTGCAGTTATGTGTTTAGTGTTTTGTAAGTGAGAGTGATCGATCGATACTGCACTTGGGTGGGGTGGGCTGGGCTGGGAGGAGGGGCAAAATGCGGGTGCTAGCAGATATCTGGGCTGATCCTGCTAACACTGCATTTTTGGGAACCCTAAACTGCTGGGGACGCTAGTATAGATCTGATCAGATCCGTTCAGACACTATACCACTAAGGGAGGTGTATGCTGCGTGCGTGGGTGTTAGCGGTACTGGCACTATTCTGACGCTGCCTGGGGCGGTCAGACCCTATCTGACCCTCAAAACTAACTGATATCACCCGCTAGGCAATCAGGGGGTTAAACCTTTATTGGGCAATAAACGGCGGGTAGAAAAAACTAACTAACCAGCGTCACCCGTAACATTTTTATGATGATCACTGGTGAAAGGGTTAACTAGGGGGCAATCAGGGGGTTAAAACCTTTATTAGATAGTGTATGGGGGTACCTGGCGCTATAAAAAGCTGACGGTGAACCTAAATACCTAACTGGCTAACTAGTGTCACCTGTGACACTAATACAGCGATCGGAAAAAAGGTTGCTTAGTGACACTGGCGACGGGGGTGAAAGGGTTAACTGGGGGGTGATCAAGGGGTTAAACCTTTATTAGGGGGGGGTTAGAGGGGTACCCTAGACCTAAAGGGGCCTACCACTAACAGCCCTAACACTTATAACAGTCACAAATGACACCAATTCAGTGATCAGTAAAAAAAATAAAAACTGCTATTGGTGTCACTGTGACAGGGGGTGCAGGGGGGTGATCGGGGGGTGTTTTATATGCCTATGTGTACTAGTGTTAGTGTAGTGTTGGTGCAAACTCACTGTGATGTCTTCTCTCCTCGGGAGCCGGAACGAAAAGGCTCCTTGAGGAGAGATGACATCACTTCCTCTGCTTCTGTTTACATTTCAGAAGCAGAGGAAGCTTCTCATTTGTCAGGAGCGATCGTGAGGGGGTGGCCATGAATCAGTGGCCTCCCCCTCAGGTTGGATCGATCCTGCAACAATGCCGAACTCCTTGGGCACCGGGGGGGGGGCATGATTGCGCCCCCCCGCCCGCGGGAGGGGAGTAACGTACGGGTACGTTACTCTGCATGGCTGTGCCATTCTGCCGCAGTATATCTGCGCGAGGCAGTCGGCATGTGGTTAAAATGGTTGTGATCCCCACTTTATTTTTACCTACAGGTAAGCCTATAAAAAAGCTTACCTGTAGGTAAAATTAATATCTCCTAAACATGCACAGTTGTGAAGATATTCACCCTGCATGCAGCCGCTGACATCAGCGGAGCACGAGCCCTGAAGGTCTGGCATACCATGCTGGACCTTTCAGAGCTTCTTGCTGGAACCGAGGGCTCCCGTGTGCATGTGTGGGAGTGACGTCATTCCGGCTCTGGCCACTCAGTGCTGAAGCCCACGATCCCAGAAGAAAGGACGGGAGAAGATGACCTCTCAGCGGTGAGTGGGCACTGCCGGAAGGGCTTCGTTCTAAGCTGAGTATATCATATTGTGCTAGTATGTGATGCGTACTAGCACAATATGCCCTTGTCTTGCAGGGATTTTTTTTGCGGTTTACTGCTTTAATGAAGAATTGACCAGATGTGATAAATGGAAAAGATGCAGTCGATTTTATCTAAGGACGTAATTTACAATTTTTTTGCAGCCATCTGATGAGAGCACTGTAAAGAACTACACCATGGAGCCGCCACCAAACACACATCAGAGAAAAGTTGAGGGTCAACCACTATTGAATCAGATGCCTGACATTGCTTAGCTCTCTTTTTATAGGTCAAGATTGAACAGAGTCCAATTGATCAGGCAGAGGGAAGTGAAATGGAAGGTACAAAAATGCCTGCCTTTTGGTTTAGCCAGGATAAATCCACCATCATGAAAAAGCAAATAATTATTAGCACTAGGACTGCACTTTATGCACATATAGTTTTTAGTTTCACAACATCCTCCTATGCCTTTGAGCAGGGCTACCCCAGGCATATCTGTCCTTTGGGAGTCTCCATGTTATATAGACATGGAAACATTAAAGGTAGAATCAATTTTTTTTTTTAAATAGGGGGGCCTTGATGAGACATAATTTTAACACATGTTGGTGTAATTTTGTGTATTTTGCTGGTTATCTGGTAAGTGTACTGGGAAAACCTTTGGTTTTTGTTTGTACCCTGGTTAAATTACTTCATCAAGGTGCTTTCAGTCCACAGGCTAGAGTAGAGCTAATGTGGCTCTGTCCCTGGGCCTGCTGCAGCCGATTATTCTTACTATTAAAAGTGATCTGTTGAGGCTCAACGCCTGAATAAAAGGTCAACTATCTTGGAATATCTATGGCATGCAGCTCTCCCCAGACCAAGTTTGATTTATCCAAACTAGGGCAGCTCAAGACAACGTGATTAGGGCCATAAATGTTTTTGCTAAGGCCAGTAGTTCCAATGTCCCTATGATACACCTGTTCACTGATGCTAAAAAAGGTCTTTGACCGTGGATTTGACTATTCTTCATGATGCAATTAGCCATGTGGGGATGTCCGCCCCCATTCTGTTATGGATACAGGTCCTCTATGCTTTCCTAACAGTTAAAGTTAATGGCTTTGGCTCAATCCAATTCTCCATCAGTAATGGAATGAAACACAGCTGTCACCGTTACTCTGCATATTTACGCTAGAACCTTTCCTACATCGTTTACCCAACCATTAAAGGTCTTCTGACCAGTGACCCTCGCCATCAGGTCACAGTTTACCTTTAGTTTTACATTTCTGTACATATGGATCACTATCCAACTTTAAAGTGGTTTTGCAAAAGTTGAAAGCTCTAAATATTACTCTCGGCTATTACTCTTGCCAAATTACAGTAGTGTAAAAGATTTAGATGGCTGTGAAGAAATTCTGTAAAGTAAGAATGCTTAAATAATATATAATTTAATTGTTTTGATCAATTTATAAAATGCAAAGTGAGTGAACAAAAGAAAAATCTAAATCAAATCAATATTTAGTGTGACCTATCTTTTTGGCTTCAAACCAGAATCAATTCTTACACTTGCACAAAGCCAGCATAACGACCCCAAACACACCTCCAAGACGACCACTGCCTTGCTAAAGAAGCTGAGGCTAAAGTCGATGGACTGGCCAAGTATGTCTCTGGACTTGAACCCTTTTTAGCATCTGTGGGGCATTCTAAAATGGAAGGTGGAGGAGCGCAAGGTCACTATCATCCACCAGCTCCGTGATGTCGTCATGGAGAAGTGGAAGAGGACTCCAGTGGCAACCTGTGAAGCTCTGGTGAACTCCATGCCCAAGAAGGTTAAAGCAGTGCTGGAAAATAATGGTGGCCACACAAAATGTTGACACTTTGGGCCCAGTTTGGAAATTTTCACTTAGGGGTGTACTCACTTTTGTTGTCAGCGGTTTAGATATTAATGGCTGTGTGTTGAGTTATTTTGAGGGGACGGCTAATTTACACTGTTATACAAGCTGTTCACTCACTACTTTACATTGTAGGAAAGTGTCATTTCTTCAGTGTTGAAGAAAAGATATGAAAAGATATAATAAAATATTTACAAAAATGTGAGGGGTGTACTCCCTTTTGTGAGATACTGTATGTATGTATATATATGTATGTATATATATATATATATATATATATATATATATATATATATATATATATATGGAATTGACCTTCGCACCCAGGTTCAGGTTTTTTTTTTTTTTGCATTATCTATTTGCATTCACCTTTATCTTTCCATTTGGCAGTCCAGATGCCGAGTGTGTTTACAAACGTGGCCTTACTGGTCACCCTGGTCATGATCTGACAGCACCTCCATTCACCTGGTTTTGTTACCTGATCCGCCGAATGAAACCTCTTTATTTCTGGGTGCCCACTTTTGTGGTATATATCCATACTTCTGCAGGGTTTTTGGTTATGCAATTGTTGTACTACGGATTTGACTACATCACATTGTATCGTTTGCACCCTTGGTAAAAAATTTCATGGGCCTTTTCCTTAAGTGTGCTTCTTTCTTTTGGTTTTCACTGTATAATTTTATTTCTTTATGTATAAATGAAGATTACATGTGCTGTTCAAGCTCTTTTTTAGAATCGCAAAGAAACAGGCAATTTTGAGGACCGTAGACGCAGTGGTCGGCCAAGGAAACTTAATGCAGCAGATGAGACACATCATGCTTACTTCCCTTCAACATCAGAAAATGTCCAGCAGTGCCATCAGCATAGAACTGATGGAAACTAGTGGGACTCAGGTACACCCATCTACTTTCTGGAGAAGTCTGGCTAGAAATGGTCTTCGTGAAAGAATTGTGGCCAAAAAGCCATAACTACGACACAGAAACTAGGCTAAGCGACTCAACTTTGCACAAAAACATAGGAACTGGGGTGAAGAAAAATGGCAGTAGGAGCTCTGAACTGATGAGCCCAAATTTGAAATATTTGGCTGTAGCAGGAGGCAGTTTGTTTGCAGACACACTGGAGAGCAGTACAGCAGTCAAGCACGGTGAAGATTCCTTGCAATTTTTGGGCTGCATTTCTACAAATGGAGTTGGAGGTTTGGTCAGGATTAATGGTGTCCTCAATGCTGAGACCATACAGGCAGATATTTATCCATCATGCCATACCATCAGGAAGGTGAGTGAGTGGACACACTCGATGGAGCACACGAGCTACTCAATACCCTCAAACCTTAACCACCTCTTTAAATTACAGTGGGTATAGAAAAGAATCAACACCCTCCCCCCTCTTTAAAATCACATTTTGTTGCTTTGCAGCCCGAAATGAAGAAAGACAGTTTTTATTTTATCAAGCTGCAACTTATAACATCCAAGTGAAAGATATAACAACAACATGTTAGAAAAAAAAAATCAAAAACAGAATCACTGAGTTGGAAAAAAGATCATCCCCTTGTGTCAGTATTTTGTTGAACCACCTTTTGCTTTAATTACTGCCTTTGGTCTGTTGGGATAGGTCTCTACTAACTTTGCACATCTAGGGGGGCATGGCCTGGCTCAGGATGTGATCAGACGTGTTCCTGTGTAGCTCCGGTCTCTCCCTATACAATCCTGCTCCATCCTGATCAACCATTGTCAGCAGCCAAATTCTTTTTTGCCTAATCCCTCCCGGTGTGTCTCCTGCATCACCGAGGGGCATTTTGGTGGATGGGAAACCGGCGAGGGAAGAAACAAAGCCCAGTAAAGATGAGCATCGCTACCCGCTCCTGCCAAGATGGCCGCCTCAACACTGTCCATGGGCCCAGCTCATCACCAGCCTCCACTCCGGATCTTTTTGGAGACGGCCAGGACGGGTCCCCACCGCCATCCCCTGAGGTTCCGGACCCTGCAGCCGTGTCGATGCTAGCGACCCCGGGCTTGGAGGTCGCGGGTGGCAACAAGGAACCCACCCTGGCGGAAGTCCTCGCCATTATCAAGGTAAACCATGTGGACCTTGTGGGGAAGGTGGATGGGCTTAAGATTGACCTCACTATTATGCGGCAGGACATGCCCAAGTTACGTGGCCGGGTCACTGAAACTGAGCAACATATTAGTGATTTGGAGGACACTGTCGCTCCCATCCTACCTAAACTAAATACATATGGGGGAAAGATTACATCTCTAGAGGATAAGGTTGATGACCTTTGAAAATCGCCTACGCAGAAATAACCTGCGCCTTGTTGGACTTCCGGAGTGGGTGGAGGGTTCTGACCCTGTAGCCTTCCTAGAGAGCTGGTTCGAGCAAGAATTTGGTTGTGAGCAGCTGTCCCCCTGTTTTGTGATCGAGAGGGCCCACCGAGTCCCAGGACGCCCCCTGCCTGAAGTTCACCCCCACATACGGTGGTGATACGTCTCCTTAATTACAGGGACCGTGACTCCATCTTGGGGGCTGCCAGGTGGAAAGGAAGTCTCTGCATTAATAATGCTGTGGTGTCCCTCTTCCCGGACTACTCTGCGACAGTCCGCAACCGTAGGGCCAGTTACCAGCATGTCAAGCAGAAGCTCCGGGAGCAGGATATTCAATATTCTATGCTATTCCCTGCTACCCTCCAGATCACATACCAGGGGAAGGCCCATTTCTTTCAGTCCCCACAAGATGCCATGTCCTGGTGGGAATCATTACCCTGCCCTCCTAAGCCTCCTGCCTGATGCGGATCACCACATCCTGTTGGTTCCATTGCTGTAACTGAAGTTTTCTCCCTCCTTCTGGTTCTCCTTTTTTTGCATTATTTTTTGCTATTTATCAATGCAAAGTTTTGTTTTGTTGCTTAAACATGTGCTGACTTTGGAGGATCATACTTTTCTCCGGAGAGGGAGTACCAAATCTCGTTTTTTAACCGAGCCTGAGCTGCCTTGGGGTTCAGTCCCCCCTTTTCTTTTTGAAATTTTGTTGTTGAACACTGACTATTTTTACTTTTGAACTTTTCTTTTTTCTTGCCTCCTGTTCCGGGTCATGTGCCTCATGCATGGTACAAGTTTAGGGTATAGGCCCACTCCCCTTTTTTGGAGCTGGGCAGGGAATTTATTGCCCTTGTTGGGTAATGCACATGTTAATGTATGTAGTTGTGTTGTTGTATGCATGGTGTATGTATGGATGGTTGTATGTCTAGCACTGCGGCCCTTAATTTTCTATGTGGCTGTGACCGGGGGTGGGGAGCCCTCCGAGACCCCAATATCTGCTCCCCCACTCCCCTCTGACGCAGCACTTATAATAACAATCCCATGTCTGAAGTAACTGTTTGTTTGTTATTTTTGAGGCCCTGAAACATAGTAAACCACATATCCTGTGCCTCCAGGAGACTCACCTAATGGGGTCCAAAGTGATGGCACTTAAAAAACACTGGGTGGCCAATCACTATCAATCTACTTACTCAAATTATGCCCAGGGGGGTTGCTATCCTAATCTGTAAGGGGTTGCCCTTCGTGTGTCACCAAGTTATCCTAGATCCCAAGGGGCAGTACGTTATTTTACATATATCAGTACATGGAAAATCCCTTATTCTGGTCACGGTCTATCTCCCCCCTCCGGTCACAGCTGCAATGTTCTCTGCTCTTAATATCCATTTTGCCAATCTGCCTAATTGTCCTATGCTTATCATTGGGGATTTCAACTCGGTCTTGCAACCTGATTTAGATTAGACTAAAACCCCTACAATCTGAATCCAAGTTGTTTCGTGCGTGGTGTAATACTTACGGATATGTGGATCTGTGGCGCTGGAAATTTCCAGGTGCCAAAGTGTACTCCTGCCAGTCTAGGTCCTATGCAGCCCTTTCTAGAAATGATTATGCCCTGGCCACGAAGGACTTTTTACCTGCCGTTCGATCCATAGCATATCTACCCCAGACGGAGTCTGATCATTCTATGATCCAGGTGGGTTTAACTGTGGGCCACAGACCAGCGTTCCGAACCTCGAGACTCAGCCCTCTCTGGATCTCTACGCCGGAGATCTCTGAGGGCATCCCGACTGGCATGACTAATTACTGGTCCCTTAACACAGACTCTGCTGCTATGCGCCCTGTCTGGGATGCCTTTAAGGCCGTGGTCAAGGGTTCCTATATTTCCAGAATTAAGCGCTACAGGTCCGCCACACGGATGACACAGGAGGAGCTTCGAAAAGTGTTGGAGGAGGCCCGCACCCGTCATACGGGTGCCCCCTCCTCTGAAACTAGGGGCATGCTGACAGATGCCCACAGGGCTCTCCAGCTGCACATGGTAGACCTGACCAGGAAACAGCAGTTGTACCTCTCGGCTCGTATTCACAAGCATGGAGGGAAAAATGGCAGGCTCCTTGCATATCTTGCACACTCGGACTGTCAGGGTGCCTCGATTGCCACAATTCAATTACTGGACGGGTCGACTACATCTGATGCACTGACTATTAACCAAACTTAACTATAACTTAGGATATCCTAAACAGATATCCCTTCAGAAACAGACTTTATGGGTTTCTTTGAATCCCTTGACCTCCCGGCGCTTAGTAATTCTCAGCAATCCCTTCTAGACAAACCCATTATGCTGGAGGAGGTCACTAAGGCCATATGCCTCCTACCCTCTAATAAAACTCCGGGCCTGGATGGGCTTCCCTCGGAGTGGTATCAGACACATATGGAGGTACTGGCTCCTAGGCTCCTCAAAATGTTTCAGGACTCCCTTAAATTGGGGAAGCTTCCTGATTCTATGAATGAGGCACTCATTGTTGTTATACCCAAGCCTGGGAAGGATAGACAACAATGTGGATCATACCGGCCTATCTCACTTCTGAATAGTGATGCAAAGATTTTATCAAAAATACTTGCCCTCAGACTTCAGTCGGTCATCCTATCCCTCATACCACCGGACCAATCCGGTTTCATGCCTGGCAGGAGTACATTTGATAATATCCGCAGATTGTACTTACATGTCCATGATGCAGCACGTGCGAAACGTTCTGGTTTAGTCCTGTCCCTAGACATATTGAAAGATTTTGATACTGTGAGTTGGTCTTTCCTATGGGAAGGTATGGCACGAATGGGTATCGGCCCCAATTTTATCCACTGGGTTTGATTACTATATGCTGACCCGAGGGCTAGAGTTCGCACGAATATGGACATCTTTGCACCATTTTCTTTGAACCAGGGTACTCGGCAGGGATGCCCTCTCTCTCCTCTGCTGTTCGCAATAGCCATTGAGCCATTGGCTCTGGCGGTGTGGCAGACGTCTGAGATTGGGGGTATCCATTCCGGCCCATTTGAGGAGAAGATCTCTTTATGCTCGGATGATGCCCTGGTTTATCTGGATGGTAGGGAGAGCTCTTTTACTAAATTACTACAAGTTTTGGAGGAGTTTGGTGCGGTCTCGGGGCTCCGGGTGGGCTGGGAAAAATCCCAGGCCTTTGCTATCGGTCCCCCTTCTTCCTATGATTATCTACAGAGGTCATGTATCCAACTAACACCCTCCTTTAAGTACCTAGGTATTCAGATACATGCCGACCTCCCTAGATATGAAGAACTCAATATCGCCCCAATAGTCCATCAGATGGTGGATAAATTCCGTACCTGGTCGTCGCTACCCCTCAATCTAATTGGTCGTATAAATATATTTTCAATGATTTTTTTACCAAAATTTCTCTATAGCTTTAGGGCTTCCCCGGTTTTCCTCACCAAAAAATAATTTGCAAAACTTGACTCCGCCTTGTTTACCTTTATTTGGAATGGTTGCCAACCTCGTATAGCCAAATCCTCCCTGCAAGCGGCCAAGGCCGTAGGCGGCTTAGCTTGCCCGAACCTAAGAAACGATTTCCTCGCCTCCCAGCTCACTTATATCCATGACTGGCTGCACTCTGATCCCCAAACTCCTGCCACTGCCTTTCTTTTGACCTTATTTGAACCTCCTACCTCCTTGAGGGATGAATTACATAGATCAAGGAGAACAGGTGGCTCCAGATTCTCCGCCGTTGAGGATGATTTTATGGCTTGGAGAGAGGGGGGGAAAAACACTGACACAATCCCTAGTGGATATTTCGCCACAGGCTCCCCTGTGTGCGAAATCCGAATATTCCTGAGCTCTCTGGCCATCCGGACTCGACGTGGTGGGCCCGTTTTGGAATCACACACCTTTCTCATATATTTGAGGAGAATACCTTACTGCCTTTTGAATCCCTTAGACTTAAATATGGCCTTGACAATAAATTCTTTTTCAAGTACCTTTTATTACGACATGCCCTTAGGGCACAATTTGGCTCGTTGACCATAGAGCTCAAGGAATCCTCTGAGGACCTTCTGTTATTCCCAGAAATAAACAAACTTGTGACGACCTTCTATGGGCGCCTCCAGGTGATGGGTGCAGATCCCTTTCAGAATTCTTAACGTAAATGGCAGATGTTTATGCCTGAGCTTTCTGAAGAGGATTGGGAAGAGGCAGTGGAAATATGCTTTCAGGATATCATCAGCACTGCTGATGTCCTGATACAGTTTAAGTTTATACATCACTTACACTACACACCTGCCAGGTTGGTTAAGATGAGTCTGGGTCGAGATATTGCATGTGCTAAATGTAACATGAATGCTGCTGACTTCTTTCGCATGTTTTGGACATGTTCTGGACTTGCAATCTTCTGGAAGGATTTGTTTGCTTTTTTCAACCGTAAGCTGCATCTGCCGTTGCCTCATACTCCGGAGGTTGAACCTTTGGGAGTATTGAATGACCATGTTCCTCGCACTCATGCTAGAACTTTGATACGTATATTGTTATTTTACGCAAGTAAAACAATTTTATTACATTGGAAAGATACTGCCCCCCTCTCGGCCCAAGCTTTCTTCCGTATTGTTCATGGGACCCTCCCCAAATTCAAATTGATATATAAAAGTAGGGCATGCCCTAAGAAGTTCACCAAGATATGGCAGCCGTGGCTGGACATCTCGGGGGACTTCTGGGGGGATGTCCTCTCTTCACAGTTGTCCCAGTGAGGTGGTATGTTGGTGTGATCCAGTAAACAATATTTGACATACGTCTACATGTAGTTAGAGACTCCTATGTGCAAGTTTAATTCCTGTGGGTTTCTAGAAATATATTCTGCGATAATGGGGTCGTGTGTGCTAGGTGTGTGAATGGGTGTGTGTGTGTGAATGGTTATTTCTATTCTTTCCTGGGGTATCACTGTTTTTTACAGACGTCCTAATCAGTGATCTTCTCTATATTCAAATTAAGTTGCTGATTGCACTATACATGTATGTATTGACAGTCTGTACTTTGTTTTTTTTTCTTTGTTTTGCCTTTCTTTTGTTGTTTAAAAATAGAAAAAAATAAACACCTTTTTAAAAAAAAAAAAACTTTGCACATCTAGACTTTGCAATATTTGCCCACTCTTCTTTGCAGAACTGCTCAAGTTCAGTTAAATTTGATGGTGACCGTTTGTGGACTACAGTGTTCAAGTCATTCCACAGATTTTCAATGGGATTTAAGTCTGGGCTCTGTCTAGGCCACGCAAGGACATTCACCTTTTTCCCCTTAAACCACTACATGGTCTTTTTTGCTGTGTGCTTTGGGTCATTGTCATGTTGGAAGATAAACCTTCTTCCCACTGACCACTTTCTGGCATCTGGCGGATTTTCCTCAAGAATTTGATGGTAATTTACCCCATTTCCTTCTATCCTGATGAATGCTCCATTTCCTGCAGAAAAACACCCCCATAACAGGATATTACCACCTCCATGCTTTACTGTAGGAATGGTGTTATTTGGATAGTGAGCTGTATTGGATTTCCACCATATATATCATTTGGTGTTGTGGCCAATAATTACATTTTACGCTCATCTGACCATAACTCCTTTTTCAGTGTGGTCTCAGAATCTTCAAGGTGCTTTTTGGCAAAATTCAGTTGTGACTGCATGTGGTCTTTCTTGAGGAGTGGATTTTTTCTTGCAACCCTCCCATACAAGCCACATTTGTGGAGAATTTATGATATTGTTGTCACATGCACAAAATTACCACTCTTTGTGATAAATTCCTGCAACTGCTTTAGAGTTGCTGTAGGCTTCTTGGAAGCCTCTCTGACCAGTTTTCTTCTGGCTTTTTTTATTCAGTTTAGAGCAACGTCCAGGGAGGGTCTGCATTGTACCAAATACCTTTCACTCCTTAATAATAGACTTCACTGTTCTAGGCATTGATAAAGCCTTTGAAATGTTTTTGTATCCATCTCCTGATTTGTGCATGTCCACAACTTTATCCAAGAGATCTTTTGACAGTACCTTTCCATACATAGTTGATTGATTGCTTCAGTTGCACTATCAGGGCCTTAAATGCTCCAGGAAAGCTCTTTTCATGCTGAGCTAATCAAATTGACCACAGCTGATCACAGTTGAAAGTCAAATTGCTTTGTGCGCCATTGAGAAGGCAATTAGCTACATCTGATTGAGTTTCAAGTCATTTTTAGGAGGGGGGTAATCCTTCTTCCAACTTAGTGATTCTGTTTTTGATTTTTTTTTCTGACATGTTGGTGTTATATCTTTCACTTGGATGTTATACGTTGCACATGAGTAAATACATAAAACAAAAACTGGATAAAACAAAAACTGTGTCTGTTTTCATTTCAGGCTGCAAAGCCTGAAAGCACATAAGCACATAATATTTTTGCAGGAGACGCATTTAGATGGAAGCAGAGTGCTGTCTCTGCGCAAACCGTGGATACAGAAAGCTTTCCATTCTAATTATTCCAGCTTTGCCAGAGGGGTATCTATGCTGGTTAGCAAGGCAATACCATGTAATGTACACCAGGTGATAACAGATCCTAATGGAAGTTATGTGGTGGTAGTAATGGATATATACTATAGTCGGATACTACTGGTGAATATCTACATGCCTCCCCCATTTCAGGCCCAGTTGCTATATGACATGTTGACCCGCCTGGCCCAGTTTTTGCATCTTCCCCTGCTCTGGGTGGGAGATTTCAATGCGGTGTTGGACGCGGCGTTGGACTCTTCTAATCTGAGTAGATTAAGTTCGGCGGACTTGTGTGGATGGGCCTCAGCGGCCGGCCTGGTCGAACTGTGGAGATGGAAACATCCAACGGTTAAATGCTACTCTCACATGTCATTGACGCACAGATCAGCAGCGAGAATCGACCTGGCCTTTGGTAACAATAGTATTCTGCAGTATGTGGAAAGTGTTTATTACCTGGCAGGAGGTCTTTCAGATCATAACCCGCTTTCCCTCACCCTGTCCTTTCCTTGAAACAAGAAGGGGATGCTGGCGCCTCTCGGTTGGTTGGTTACAAAACGAACAGGTGGAAGCGCATTTAGAGGAAACCATAAAGTCATACTGGTCCACTAATGTAGATTTTGCTGAACCACCAATGGTATGGGACGCCTTTAAGGCAGTAACTAGAGGTGAATGTATATCAGCTATAAAAACGGCAAGGGTCAACGAAAACGAGGAGTTAAATATTTTAAAGCAGAGTGAGAGGGAGTGTGCGGAGGCCTCATATGAGTCACTGCTAGAGGTGAGAAGGCGTTTATCCCTTCATATGAAGTCTGACCAGTTCTGAAATGACAAAAACCGCACATACAGTGTTCGCAGAGGGGGACAAGAATGGTAGACTCCTGGCTATGTTAGTGGCAGACCAAACACCCATTGTACACATTCCAGTTATTAAGGACAAAGAAGGAAACATGGTCACAAATCCGGTTGCGATTATGCAGGAGTTTGTTGATTTCTTCTCCTCCCTATACTCACCGGTCCCTGATTATGACACAGATGCAATGTGTTCACTGTTGGAGGGGTTACCCACCCCAAAGCTGACTGATGGTGATTGTGATATATTAGAAGCCAAAATAACAGTCAAGGAGATACAGGCGGCCATATATGCCTTTCCGCCCAATAAAGCCCCTGGACCTGACGGGTTCCCCATTGATTTCTATAAGTTAAATGTAGAACAGTTGGCGGCAAGACTTAACTGGTTGCTGGAATATTGTCAGGACAACTCCTCCTTACCTAACTCCATGCTGGAGGCCTATATGATCCTATTGCTGAAGCCAGGGAAAGACCCGACGGACTGTGCATCTTAGAGGCCAATAGCACTCTTGAACACAGACTTAAAGATCCTAACCAAACTACTGACGACTAGACTAGCCACGGTCATCCCAGCCATAGTTAATATTGACCAGACGGGTTTTATACCGGGGGAATCGACGGACACAAACTTGAGGAGACTTTTTACCCACATGCAATTACCACCCACAGACTTGGACTCCAGAATTGTAGTGTCCATAGATATAGAAAAAGCTTTTGACTCTGTCGATTGGAAATATATGTTTAAAGTACTAGAGGTTATGGGATTTGGGACGCAATGCAGGAAGTGGATTTCTATGCTGTATAGGAATCCCAAGGTAGCCATTAGATTAGGGTCCGCAGTGTCTGCCTACTTTGAAGTGCGTAGAGGCACCAGGCAGGGATGCCCATTGTCCCCATTCCTTTTTGCCATAGTAATAGAGCCCCTGGCCATAGCCCTGAGGTCCTCTGGTGATGTCCGGGCTATAAGAGTGGGAACAATTCATGAAACTTTGGCCTTATACGCTGACGACATGCTCCTGTTTCTTAATGACCCCGGTAACTCACTGAAGGCGGTCTTAGATATTTTAAATAAATTTGCCCTATTTTCGGGGCTGAGGGTAAACTGGAGCAAGTCGTCCATACTACCCCTAGATGTTAATGCTAAGAAGGGGGTTGACCCAAACCTTAAATTACAATGGGTGGACTCTTTTAAATACCTCAGGGTCAAAATCACTTCAAAAGTACAAGACTACTACTCCTTGAATTTACTCCCACTGCTAACACTTCTCAAACAAAAAGTACAGGCCTGGGCAAAACTACCTCTGTCCTTAGTGGGTAGAATCAGTCTTTTAAAAATTAAAATACTACCGGTAATCCTATACTTCCTTAGACATGCCCCGGTCTGGATTCCAAAATCATATTTTAAACGTTTAGACAGCATAGTAGGATCATTCCTCTGGGCACCTAAACCCTCTCGGATAGGACTCAAAGTGCTCCAAGAACTGAGCGACCAGGGAGGGTTGGCATAAGTACTACTAGGCAGGGCAAATGGTGTTTGCATGCAGATGGCTACTATCAGATGATGGGGGTGCCGCCACAGTTTTGGAGGCAGCCCACCTTGGATCATATGAAAGCTTGCGCTTAGCCTTGTTTAGGGGTACCAAAACGGATCTGCCGATCACATTGACGATGATAGCCACAATACGAGCATGGGGTCTGGCGGTAAAGTTAGCATCTCCCAGCTACCAAGGGATTTCCCCATCTTCTCCATTTTGGATGAATACCACGTTACCGCAATTTTACAATTTGCCAGATCCTATGATTTGGGCAGTTAAGGGTATTAAAACGCTTAAAGATGTTACATCATATAAGGGGGGGGCGTGGCCAGGCAGTGCATGTAGCAGGACGCACTTCTCCTCTGCTCCGCCGAGAATCCTGTAATTAATCCTGCGGATTACCCATCCGACCCGATAACATCCCCGATCGGAACCGCACACTATTGGTGACTCGTCCGGTCCATATCGCCATTCGATCCGTGGCTGATTAACATGCCAAAACGGGGCAAGGAAGGCGCCGGCCCGCCTGTGACTCAGGCCCAAGATGGCGCTCTGCCACAGAGATCACAGAAGGAGTAATACAAGGAGGCCGCTCAGAGACTCAACCTCCAAAGAGCCATCCTCACCCGCATCCGACCTTAGTGAAGAGGAGGGAGGCCAGCTGGAGTTAGATAACACTATCCCACTGGAGGATGGCACTGGATCCCCTGCAGACTGGGCCGCAGTGAGTACAGCACCACACACATGTCAGGACACCCAGACACCAAGCATGCCAGTGGATAATACTGAACCCACTCTCAGAGACATACTCTCAGCAGTGACTATATGTAACAAATCCATATCACATCTGACGGATGAAGTTAAAGGAGTCAAAGCTGAGATATCCTATGTGAGACAGGACATGCAGAAACTAAGAGAGCGCACAGCTGCAATAGAGAGCAGGGTCAGTGTGATTGAAGACGATCTTGTACCCATGCAGAGGGACCTAAAGTATAATTGTCACTTAGTAGACCAGCACGCAGCTCGTTTGGATGATTTAGAAAACCGCATGCGCCGCAATAATGTACGCGCACTGGGATTCCCGGAAAGAATAGAGGGTAAAGACCCGGTCACCTTCATTAAGCAATGGCTTCTCAACACATTTGGAAAGGATGCTTCTCTCCACTATTTGCGGTTGAGAGAGCGCACAGAGTGCCATCTCGCCCACTACCACCTGGCAATCATCCTCGCGCCTTTCTCTTTAAACTTCTCAACTACAAGGATAGGGATGCCATCCTTGCCAAGGCCAGAACCATGGGAGGTAAACTAGCTGTGGAAAACTCCAAGATATCCCTATTCCCGGATTTCTCGGCTGAACTCCAGAAACAGCGAGCAAAGTTCATGGATGTCAAGCGAAGATTGAGAGATCTGAATCTACCCTATGCAATGTTGTATCCTGCCCGCCTACGGGTGGTCGCACTTGGGGAAACCCGCTTTTTTGACCGGCCGGATATGGCGGCTCAGTGGCTGGACAGAGAAGACAGAGCCCTTAAAGCTGCTAAACTGCAAAGAGATGTTCCCCCTTAAGTGATGTGCCTTGTGTTGGTGTTGGACTGATGGGATCCAGCCTCCTTCCCCCCCCCTTTTTATTTCTCTCCCCTTTTTGGGGCAGGACGCCTGAGCCGGACGCGGGCCTCAGGACCCGAGTTTACAGATAAATGTGGACAGTCCCTGCACCCATATCCGTTGCCTAGGCGGATGAGGAGTCCTGTTTATTTCAACCCCCCCTTCTTGCTTTTTTCCCCCCTCCCCCCATTCTTCTTCATTTTTTATCCCCCCCCCTTTTTTGATTACAAGCAAAGAAGGACTACGTGCCTGCCGTTTCTGTAAAGCCCCTGCAAGAACTGACCTGTTGGTTAACCGGGAGTTTTCAAGGCTTTTACCCCCCCCCACAGCTGTTGTGTGGAGGAAAAGTTAACAATGCAACTGTTACGGTTGTGTGAACTACCAACCTTTAGAGTTATGCCATACAGAGCAATATACCTTAAGCTAAAAATTTATCTTTTTCTGTGCTTATACCCTAAAATATTAGAGTATTTTTCTTTGCTTTGTATTCTGATTCCATGTCTACGGATGCCTAATTGTCTCCAGAAGAGGGAAATTAAGATTGGTATGGTTTTTCTTTTATGTCATTGGTGTCATACTGATATACAACTTGTGGGTGCTAATAAGGGATATACTAGACTGACTAATGTCTCTAAAGTGAAATGGGGATGGCTAAGTTGACAGTCGTGACTTGGAATGTCAGAGGGCTGGGTAGTCCAATCAAACGGATGGCGGTCCTCAGGCATCTCAAGTCGTTGGGTGCGGGGGTGGTCTGCCTGCAGGAGACTCACTTCTCGGCGGATCCTACCCCCAGCCTCAACCCACGATTATATGTGGCCCAGTTTCATGCAACCCACTCCACCTATTCTAGAGGAACAAGTATCTTGATCAGGAGGGATGTTCAATTCAACTGTATACAAAAACGCATAGACACAGATGGCAGATATATATTTCTTCTATGCACAAAGATGTTACATCATTTGGTGAACTGCTGACTTTTCCCCAACTGAAGGCCAGACATGACTTACCTAATTTCTACTTTTTCCGGTATCTCCAACTCAGACACGCATACCAGAAGCAATTCCAAGAGTTGAGGGTGGAATCCCTGCCTTCGACACTTGAGTCTATGCTCTCTGAAACTCTCTCAGTAACATATAAAGAATTCTTCAAAACAACACCTAAGGCAGTAACCAACTGTAGAATAAAATGGAAGGCAGAAGTCCCAGAAATACAGGGGGAAGATTGGGATGATGTGTGGACACAACCTTTTAGTTACCTAGATTCAGCAAGGGACAGATTAATCCAATTTAAATTTTTGCATAGAATCTACTACACGCCGGCTAGGATTGCAAAAATATACAGTAATGATTCGGCAAAATGCTGGAGATGTTCATTCAATCCAGCCAACGCTGAACACATTTTCTGGTCGTGCCCACGCATTCAAGATTTTTGAAAGGAAATCACACAATGTATCTCATCTCTGGTATCTGTACCCATTCCTATGACAATAAAGGTCTGTCTGTTGGGACTGGTGGAGGAAGTGGTTCCAACGAGGGCTCTAAGAACACTATTAACTATCATTTTGTTTTATGGGAAAAAAAGCAATACTACTTAAATGGAAAAATAAGAATGCCCCGGAGCCTAGTTTCTGGAAGAAGCTGGTCAATACTATGCTACCTTTCTATAAATCCACATATAGAGCAAGGGGATGTGAAAAAAAATTTGATAAAATATGGAAGGTCTGGTGTGAATCTGACATTACGGTTGAATAGGGGATACATGCAGTGTAACTCCTGAATTCAAGAGTGGGCAACAGTTGGGAATGCCTTAAAATGGATCCGCTATCATCACTATTAAGGAGACACTCAAACTGAGGTTGTATTAATAGCGTATTAATATGCTAGTAAACTAGCATATTAATACAAAAAAGTGCAGGTGATAACTAGACATATTATACTTATTTAAGCAGATTGTCATCCTTGAGCTGTGACAAGTTGGCAGGGAGGGGGGGGGGGGGTGAGTTGGGATATATAAGTTAGGTATATGGACTATGTTAGTCTGATAGTCATGTTCGGCCCTGTGAGGCCAGTTTACTGGGTAATTGTCATGTCGACATAACCCAGCTGTTTGTATGTTTCAAAAATTTCAATAAAAAGAATTTTAAAAAAAAAAAATGTGGAGCACAACAGTGGCAAAAACTGCTGTTCACACCAAGCAAAAAGGCTTTTTTTTTGTTCACAGGATAAAAAACTGAGCATTACTTACTGGTAGTTTTCACTATAATGATCATTAGTTTGCAATACCTGTTGATGAACTTTTCCATTTTCTTTTGCTGCCATTAATTCTGAAAACAAAATATAGGCTTTCAAAGCCCAAGTTATACAGCCGTGGCCAAATGTTTTGAGAATGACACAAATATAAATTTCTTTATCGTACATCACGGGACACAGAGCACCATAGTAATGACTATCTGGGTTATACGCTACCTTCAGGTGATTGGACACTGGCAACCAATAGTAAGAAAGTTTCTCCCATAAAACCCCTCCAATATGGGAATTACCTCAGTTTTTTCACCAGTGTCTTGAAGGTGATGGTCATGGCTGTTTTTAAGCTCTTCAACATTCGATGATGTCCCAGTGAAAGGGCGTTATAATCGGATCCATTCAGATGGCATGAAGGCTACAATGGATGGTACCCGAGCCTCATGGGAAGGAGAGAAGATTCCTTGAGGTTTTGCCTGTAATGCAGCCTTACGGTGCTGGACCCTGCATAATGGAAACCTGTGCAGTGTTTGTTCTTTTGATTTATATGCCAGTGCATAGTGGATAGGCTCAAACTCCCTTGGAGGGGGGGGGGGGGGGGGGGGCAAAGAGGAGTGCCATTTTAAAGCTCGAAATGAGCTGGATATACAAAATGGGATGTCTCAAACCTTATGGTTTGAATACAGATATAGAAATTAATGCGTTTATTGATAACTCGTAAGAATACTCGATAATGGTTCAACTGTATGGCCTAACTTCTTTTTTGATGGCACGGCTGTGCGTTTATATATGAGGATTTGATGTCATGGAACTTTTCTGTAAACAACCCTTTGTTTAAAATATTCCCCCTTCTTATTTTTTGTCTTGGCACTATATGCGTGTTTATTTAAGGTTTGGCAGTTTACTATCAAATGCGATTTAACTCTGTTTTATATAGAGACACGATTATGTGTTCCTTATGAATTTCATATTGGGGTTTCGCCCTGTTAGGTTGAAGCCCCAGATTGAGGCTTGGTACCATGTTTGTGGTCCATGTGATCTCTGGGCTCCAATATGTCGTTCGTGCGATAATGAGGCTTAATCTCTGTTTTAGTCAATAGGCTTTAGGAGTGATAACGAGGCTTGGTCTTCGTCACAGCCAATACGAACTTGGAGTGAAAGTGAGGATTGGTACCAAGTGGATGCTATTTGAGTGATGTGTCAGCACGTCGCCCGTGCCCCAGGAAGACGCAAGGTATTGCGAAACATGTAGGGCTGTGCGTTGTGCTGATACAATCACGCCACATGTGACCCAGTACACGGGTGCTTTTTATTGTTTGTTTTAGCTAGCCGGCTTTTTATCTATTTATCTATTCATGCACCTTTATACAATTTTTCTGTGCAATATCCCTGTACATTACCTCGTACATGTTGTCTTATGAGCTTTTGCTTATCTAGTTAACATTAAAATGTTGAATTTTAACATACTACACGACTGGAGTCCCTTTCTGTCTGCTCACTCGTGGCTGGGAGCCCGAGTGTGCTTCTCTTTTCAGATTGGGGACATCTAGCTGCTAAGCATTTACTGCTATCTGGCGAAATCCTCGCGGACCCCTCAAGGCAACTAAAGGACTCGAGATACCAAAGGATTCAAGTGTCCCCGCAGAGGGCTATATCTGTCTGCTCGTATGACCCTGCTCTTTAGGGGGTCCACCGGTTCCGGTAAGGGTTATCACATACAGAGTTTACATCGAGCTGTCTTTCATTTGTGGACATTTTAAGGCTGAATATCTGGACCTTGATACCTGCTGTGGATTATAACTCACATATTTTTTCTATCACATCTAAAGAAAACGCTGCTCATTTTATTTTATTTGTATATGGACACTAATGGTCTTATGGACATTGTTTTTTCATTTATTGATTGATGTGAACATGATTTTTTTCAGCTGTCGCTATTTTGTTTATTTCACAATTTATTTATGTATACATCACCTGAAGGAGTTTAGGAGGCTCAGGATGCACTCTTGATTCAGGTGTGTCCTGGTTTTCTGTATGGTATTGGTTTACACTATTTCTTATATAAGAAATATTTAATGTAGCGCAACTTTTCCTACTTTGACATTTATTAGCACCATTAGGTATTAGATGGTTTATTGTTGCTGCTTTTTTGCTGATTTTGCTTTGATTTGATTTTTGTCTTAGCGCGGTATTTAGACTTTATTGAACCACTGTGGTGTTTGGCATTGCAGTATGTCCTGGCGCATTCTCTTTTCATCAGACTGTGACCATATCACTTTGTTCATGTCTGATCTCGGTTGATTGAAGCCTAAGCAGGATCAAGCCTGGTTAGGATACAGATAGGATACTGCCCAGGGATACCAGATGCTGTAAGCTATCCCCCACAGGGGTGAGTTAAGCATCTGAGGCTACTGGGTGTTTTGAGAGTATCTCAGGCGAGTAAGACTTAGGGCAGTCTCTGAGGTGTAAGAAGAGAAGGGAAGGGGGCGGGAGAAAACCCCCTAAAAAAGAAGGTCCGCTCAAGAACAAACTGTTGTGAACCTAAATATGTTTATTGTGTCATAAAAAATACAGAACAACTATCCACTAACCATGTGTATTAAAAAATAGGGCAGGAGTCCTATTATGTGCAGGTGGCCACCATAGACATAACACATACATCCTACACTCATGCACTCACACCCATCTGAATAATGTCAGTGAAGACCCGGGTCTGTGCAATTATCATAAAGTTCCAAAATAGGATAGCTGCATGAATGATAGACCTTCGGTCCTTCCTCAATAAAGTGCAAGTGCTGGTGATTAATGAGGATCCCTTCAGATGTAATCCTGATGGCCAGATAGAAATGTATATGTCAAACCAACAACATAGAAAGCAAGGGAGTCCTGATTTGGTTGGTTAAAAAACAGCAAATCAAGAAGGGCTAATTCACATCTTATACATAGAAGATGAACGGAGAATGGCCATAGACAAAGTACCTCCTGTATGTTAGGGTACAGTTTAGCTCACCGCCTGACGTCTTCAATGGAAGGGTGATGGAGCCCAAAAGGATTGCTGATGGCCGCACTGGTGTGGTGTGAAGACACGTTCATGCGGCGTGTTGGTCTGTTGTAGACATGAGCTTTTGCTTCCGGATCTTCTCCAACGGGATGTACGGTGAGTCGCAGGGTTCAGACGTTTTGGCGTTTCATGCTTAGTTGGTCAGATGGTTAGAGGGAAAGCTCAGTTTTAGTGTCCACCGCAAGACTCAACCTGATGTCCAAGATCCAATCGGGATGTTCACATCCAATCAAGGGGGTATCCTCATTGATGTGTGGGGGTTTGTGTGCCGCCTGCACATGGGTTAGATGCTTACGCGTTTCGCTTGTTTCCAAGCTTCTTCAGAGCTAATGTGGTGCCAGTAGCTGGATGTTTAAATAGCCTTGCGGCTAGTATTCAATTTCCTGTCATTATAGCCAGCACCTGGACACCATAGCCTAACCATAATTGCATTCACCAATTTGTGCCAATCACACTCATGCATACATCTGTGTTACGACTTCAAACAAACAAACCATTGGTGGTAGTGGATACATGAAGATTCAATCTGATCGACTTATGTATGTGGTCAGATTTAGATATTCCACTTCCCACCATTATAAAAGATGGTAGAAGAGACTTGTCAGGCAATTGCTATTGGTGCGTGGAGCCCAAAGTCAGAGAGTGCTGCATTTTCGATCTGATCGGTTAGTGTGTGGCCATATGATGGACATGAAATGAAAATAGGAAGGGACAGGCTGTCATTTCAATTAAATTGCATCTCACACATTATATATTATCATCCATGCAAAGGACGAAAATATTATTGCAAATAAGAAGACTGATCGATTAATATATGGCCAGATGATGGACACAAAAAGAAATGAAATGAAATGAGGAGGGACAAGCTGTCATTTCAATTAAATTACAACTCACACATTGTATATTATCATCCATGCAAGGGACAAAAATATTATTGCAAATAGGATTGCATACGATAAATGCATAGGGAATAAATGTGCAGTCAAATTTAGGTATTCCGATATCATTGCCTCTGCAGAGGATGATAGGGTAGTATATTATACAAGTTACTGTTGAAGTATAAAGCCCATAGTCAAAGAACGCTGCGATTTCGATCTGATCGATTGGTGTATGGCCAAATGATTGATACAGACTAAAGTAAGGAAAAAACAGACTGCCATTTCATTTAGATTGCGTCTCACACATTGGATATTGTCATCCATGTGAAGGGCAAAGATATTATTGCAAATCAAATTGCATACAATCTGTTTTCCACAGAACGTGTCAATCACAGTCAGGAGAAGATGTGGGCCCTCAGTCGCAGATTTTTTAGTCTCCGGAGAAACTCAATTAAATTATTTACCGTTAGATCATTGTTCCAAAAAGGGAGACAAATTAAATTAATTGTTTAATCCGGAAGGTTGCATACTGTTTAAATAGAAGATCCACATCTTCTCCTTTTGGTACAAGATCCTATCGAAATCTCCACGTCTATGGGGTAAGTTAAGTTTGTATATACCCTTAACCTTAAGGCCATCTGGTTTGCCTTCGTGTTTTTCAAGGAAATGCAAGGACAGAGGTCGATCGTCATCCTTATTGAGGATGCTCTGGATGTGTTCGCCAGCCTGATTTCCTTTTGGGCTCCATCACCCTTCCATTGAAGACGTCAGACGGTGAGCTAAACTATACCCTAACATACAGGAGGTACTTTGTCTATGGCCATTCTCCGTTCATCTTCTATGTATAAGATGTGAATTAGCCCTTCTTGATTTGCCGTTTTTTAACCAACCAAATCAGGACTCCCTTGCTTTCTATGTTGTTGGTTTGACATATACATTTCTATCTGGCTATCGGGATTACATCTGAAGGGATCCTCATTAATCACCAGCACTTGCACTTTATTGAGGAAGGACCGAAGGTCTATCATTCATGCAGCTATCCTATTTTGGAACTTTATGATAATTGCACAGACCCGGGTCTTCACTGACATTATTCAGATGGGTGTGAGTGCATGAGTGTAGGATGTATGTGTTATGTCTATGGTGGCCACCTGCACATAATAGGACTCCTGCCCTATTTTTTCATACACATGGTTAGTGGATAGTTGTTCTGTATTTATTATGACACAATAAAGCTATTTAGGTTCACAACAGTTTGTTCTTGAGCGGACCTTCTTTTTTAGGGGGTTTTCTCCCGCCCCCTTCCCTTACCTTCTTACATATGGTTTTATGGTCCACTGAACAAACCATTTGTTTGATTGCTAACTGCCTATTGTCGGGTCAATCAACAAATGGTATGGGTGATACTAGGGGTATAACAATTTAAGTAGGCTATTCCCAGCCGGTTATTGAACCCCCCCCCCTCCCAGAACCTATTTTGGATGAATTTAAGGTGTCCCTCTTCCTTTTTCTTCAGTCTCTGAGGTGGTTTGTTCTATCTTTTGTCGGCAGAAACCTGGTAGGTTAAGGGCACCTCTTGGGTGGGGGTCTGTCACAGAATCGTCAGTCTTTGCCTTACATTTCCTCTTGGAGCAGAAGTTATGGGCTCATTATTGTGAGACAATTAAATGGTGACAGTTCCAAAGTCAAGTAGGAACACAAGGTCTATCTTAAGATCTCAACTCGCTGAACATCCTTCTGTTTTCAGATAGGTTAGACGGTTCAGTGATGACCTCTCTGCAAGAGGTAGGTTTCATGTGGTGGTTTGTTTCCAGGCTCATCAAGGTTTTCTGTAATTGCAGTGGAAAGCTTCTAGCCGCAGTGCTGGGCTTGCTGAAGACACCTCAATACTCTTTACCTCAATCTTTGCTCAAGAAGCAGTCAATTCCAGGGGTTCCTTTGATATATTCCTACAGAAGGAAGCTGTGTTTGGGTCAAAGCATGTTCTCTACATACAGACCTACTCCAGGTCTTGGTAGAGGTTCATTCCCTGTCCGGAACTTGAGGATCCAGGCATTGCTTTGCCGGAAGGCTCTGTTTCCGGGGTTTGCAGAGAAAAGATTGGTGCTTGATATTCTTCCTTTTTAGGAATCTGGAAGATAACCACTGATGTCAGTTTCTCTAAGTTGACTTAAGGCTGGCTACAGTTCGGTGGACTTGATCTCCACAGGAGAAAATACTGTCCAATAGCTGGTAATTTTTTGGCTAGTATGACTTGCTCTGGATTATAGGACAAACCTGTTGTAGGTTCAATCTGGAAATGCCTTTGCAGGCATATATATATATATATATATATATATATATATATATATATATATATTGATAATACAAATAAAATCTGCGCTGGCAACCTCTACATAAAAAAATTTGAATATAAGATTATTAGTTATCAAGGGTGAAGTTACTAGTAAAAATGCGACTAAAAAAGGGGTTGATGTCACTATTCATATACAGTGAATCAATTAAAAAAAGAGAAGGTTGATGTCGCTATTCATATGCAATAAATCAATTGTGACATATTAATCATAACATTAACATAAATCCTCTAGAAGTGCATATGTGTGATCATGTGCAAAATATTAGTATTAGTACCACCAATATATAAGTATCAGAATTAGTCCTTCAACAAAAATAACAGCAGACTTCAATCCTCCAAACCACAAAGTCGATACCAATCAGACATAATCCTAAGTGGAAAATAGGGATGAAGTAAGGCTTGTACTGCTAACACTGTATTGGGACCTTGGGAGCCGCAAACCTCGCGTTCCACCATAAGGTAAAAGAAAAATAGATATAGTGTAATCCTGTGAGACATACGATCAATCGCGCATAACAGCGCTACTCACGGAACAGATAAGCAGAGCAGGCATTCAGATTGTGTCAGTGTTCGCCGCTGAACGGCGTGCGTTCCACTGACCGCAGGAAGTGATGTCACTGGTTCTCAGGCGTAAGTGTCAGCAGTACAAGCCTCACTTCATCCCTATTTTTCACTTAGGATTATGTCTGATTGGTATCGACTTTGTGGTTTGGAGGATTGAAGTCTGCTGTTATTTTTGTTGAAGGACTAATTCTGATACTTATATATTGGTGGTACTAATACTAATATTTTGCACATGATCACACATATGCACTTCTAGAGGATTTATGTTAATGTTATGATTAATATGTCACAATTGATTTATTGCATATGAATAGCGACATCAACCTTCTCTTTTTTTTAATTAAATCACTGTATATGAATAGTGACATCAACCCCTTTTTTTAGTCGCATTTTTACTAGTAACTTCACCCTTGATAACTAATAATCTTATATTCTAATTTTTTTATGTAGAGGTTGCCTGCGCAGGTTTTATTTGTATTATCACTCTAAGTCACAGCACTTGCATCCAGCAGCTGCAACACTATTATATATTTAAATATTGAAATATTTTGTGCGAGCGCTGTTCTATACACACACACATATATATATATATATATATATATATATATATATATATATATATATATATATATATATATATCCACCAGTGCGGCACCAGAGGTCATGTAGTATTCCCTGATGTATGCCTTTCCTCCAGTTCAAGTGCTGCCACGGCTGCTGCGCAGAATACAGGAGGAACGAAAGCCAGTAATCCTGGTGGCTCTGGCTTGGCCCAGGAGGACTTGGTACACAGAGATAGTAAAATTGGCAGTGAAGGATCCATGGTTCGTTCCATGCTGTCCGGACCTGCTGTCTCAAGGACCCATATTCCATCCTACTTTACGGTCGCTAAATTTGACGGCTGGGATGTTGAAACAAGAATCTTGAAAGGTCAGAGTATTTCAGGCTCTGTTTTGTCTACCCTGATAAATGCTAGAAAGCCTGTCTCTAGAAGTATTTACTATAGAGTATGGAGGTCATACATTTCCTGGTGCAAGGCCAGAAAATGGCACCCTCGCAGATATGCAATTGGAAGAATTCTTGCCTTCCTACAATTGGGGTGCAGTTAAAACTAGCACTAGGGACAATTAAAGGGCAGATCTCGGCCTTGTCGGTTTTCTTCAGAGACCGATTGCATCTCATTCATTAGTGTGAACCTTTTTTAAAGGGGTGACGCGTTTGATGCCACCGGTTAAGCCGCCCTTATGTCCCTGGGATCTGAATCTGGTTCTATCAGTTCTGCAGAAGCAACTCTTTGAACCTATCAGGCATATTCCTTTGATTCTGTTAACAAGGAAATTGGTTTTCCTGGTTGCTATGTCCTTAGCAAGAAGGGTGTCGGAGAAGTGGATGTTAGATCTCAAAAGGTGGTCATCTTTGGCCGCAGTGTGCGCAAGCAGCATTGTAGGTCCTTTGTCCAGAAGTGGGCTTAGGAATACTGTGTTTTCTCCCTGCAGGAGCATTGCTTTAGGACATCCCAGATAGTCATTACTATGGTGCTCTGTGTCCCGTGATGTACGATAAAGAAAAATGGATTTTTAATACAGCTTACCTGTAAAATCCTTTTCTTGGAGTACATCACAGAGGTCCCTCCCCTCTTTTCTGGGATCTTCATTGCTTGCTACAAAAACTGAGGTACTTCCCGTATGGGAGTGGTTATATGGGAGGAACTTTCTTACTATTGGTTGCTAGTGTCCAATCACCTGAAGGTAGCGTATAACCCAGATAGTCATTACTATGGTGCTCTGTGTCCCGTGATGTACTCCAAGAAAATTACTTTACAGATAAGCTGTATTAAAAATCTATTTTTTCACAAAGTCTACTGCTTTAGTGTTTTAGATCTTTTTGTGAGATGTTACTATGCTATACTGAAGTATAATTACAAGCATTTCATAAGTGTCAAAGGCTATTATTTACAATTATATATAAAACACAAAGCGCTGTGATGCTAAATAGCTGATAATTACACATAAAACCAAGTGAGGCTGCTATCAAAAGAGAGTGTTTTCAGAGTCGCTTAAAAAGAATAAATAATGATATTTGAAGCGCTTCACAATGTGCATGAAAATGAATATATAAGAATAAATATAAATAGTCAAATAAATCCAGCGGTGAGTAAAAATTCCTAAAAAATCCAGCAATCAAAATAGTGTAAAATTATAAAAAATTTGTGACACCAAATGTGTAAAAAATTCACATAAAAAAATCCACATAAAAATAAATAAATAGATAGGGATGTATTCAGAAGGTTCAATTATACAGGTGTAGAATCCTGATTGGTATAGAGCTTTTGATCACTAGCAAAGCTGTTTAAAAACACTTGCTTAATTAAGGTGCTCATTGATAGTACCAATGTGTTTTTTGCTTCTATTCACAACCAATGTGAGAATCATAAACAGGCAGATAAGAGAAAAAAACAATCATTGTGCAATAGTTAGGATACCAAGGTACACAGACAAACTTCAATCCACTCACGTGTGCCTTATAATGATAAGGCATATGCAGGTTTTACTATAGCAGTCAGCCGCCTTAGACAGGAGCAGATTCAGTGCAGTACACTGTGTGAAACTGCTGATCTGCACAGAGCGTCCTTGGCTCCTCCCACGCGTTACATGTAACGCGTGGGAGGAGCCAAGGACGCTCTGTGCAGATCAGCAGTTTCACACAGTGTACTGCACTGAATCTGCTCCTGTCTAAGGCGGCTGACTGCTATAGTAAAACCTGCATATGCCTTATCATTATAAGGCACACATGAGTGGATTGAAGTTTGTCTGTGTACCTTGGTATCCTAACTATTGCACAATGATTGTTTTTTTCTCTTATCTGCCTGTTTATGATTCTCACATTGGTTGTGAATAGAAGCAAAAAACACATTGGTACTATCAATGAGCACCTTAATTAAGCAAGTGTTTTTAAACAGCTTTGCTAGTGATCAAAAGCTCTATACCAATCAGGATTCTACACCTGTATAATTGAACCTTCTGAATACATCCCTATCTATTTATTTATATGTGGATTTTTTTATGTGAATTTTTTACACATTTGGTGTCACAAATTTTTTATAATTTTACACTATTTTGATTGCTGGATTTTTTAGGAATTTTTACTCACCGCTGGATTTATTTGACTATTTATATTTATTCTTATATATTCATTTTCATGCACATTGTGAAGCGCTTCAAATATCATTATTTATTATTTACAATTACATTAACCGCTTCTGGACCAGCCATCGCAGTTATACTGCGGCAGGTTGGCTCCCCTGTGCGAGCCGTCGTAGCTGTACATCGGCTCTTTAAGATGCTTTAGCAGGCGCACGCGCACCCACAGCGTGTCCCCAGGGACGCAATGACCGCCAGGCACCCCTCGATTGCTCGTGACAGAGCGAGAACAGGGATCTGTGTGTGTAAACACACAAATCCTGGTTCTCTCAGGGAAGTAGAGACAGATCGTGTGCTCCTAAGTAGGAACACCGATCGGTCTCCTCCCCTAGTCAGTCCCACCCCCCCACAGTTAAAACACACCTGGGAAACACAGTTAACCCCTTGATCGCCCACTAGTGTTAACCCCTTCCCTGTCAATGAAATTTATACAGTAATCAATGGCTATTTTTAGCTCTGATCGATGTATAAATATCACTGGTCCCAAAAAAGTGTCAAAAGTGCCCAATCTGTCCGCCACAATGTCGTAGTCATGATAAAAATCGCTGATCACCGCCATTACTAGTTTAAAGAAATAAAATAATAATAATAAAAATGCCATAAAGCTATCCCCTATTTTGTAGATGCTATAACTTTTGCGCAAACCAATCAATATACGCTTATTGCGATTTTTTTTACCAAAGATATGTAGAAAAATACATAGCCTAAACTGAGGAAAAAATGTTTTATTTTTTAAAAAATTGGGATATTTATTATAGCAAAAAGTACAAAATATATATATATTTTTTTTAATTGTCTCTCTTTTTTTGTTTATAGCGCAAAAAATAAAAACCGCAGAGGTGATCAAATACCACCAAAAGAAACGTCGCACAACCGCACAATTGTCAGTTAAAGGGACGCAGTGCCGTATCGCAAAAGATGGCCTGGTCAGGAAGGGGGCAAATTCTTCCGGGGCTGAGGTGGTTAAGTTTTATTTAATATTTGCAGTTTTGACCCTTCTTTTTCAAGAACTCTGCAATTTGCACTGGCATGCTGTTAATTAGTTTCTGGGCCACATCCTGACTGATGGCAGCCCATTCTTGCATAATCAATGCTTGGAGTTTGTCAGAATTTGTGGGGTATTTTTTGTTCACCCGCCTCTTGAAGATTGCCCGCAAGTTCTCAATGGGATTAAGGTCTGGGGAGTTTCCTTGCCATGGACCCAAAATTTGGATGTTTTGTTCCCCAAGCCACTTAGTTATCACTTTTGCCTTATGACAAGGTGCTCCATCATGCTGAAAAATGCATTTTTTGTCACCAAAGTGTTCTTGCATAGTTGGAAGAAGTTGCTCTCGGAGAATGTTTTTTTACCATTCTTTATTCATGGCTGTGTTCTTAGGCACAATTGTGAGTGAGCCCACTCCCTTGGCTGAGAAGCAACCCCACACATGAATGGTCTCAGGATGCTTTACTGTTGGCATGACACAGGTCTGATGGTAGCGCTCAACTTTTCTTCTCCGGACAAGGGTTTTCTCGGATGCCCAAAACAATATGAAAGGGGATTCATCAGAGAAAATTACTTTACCCCAGTCCTCAGCAGTCCAATCCCTGTACCTTTTGCAGGATATCAAACTATCCCTGATGTTTTTCATTTTCATGGCAAAGAGGGACTTTACAATTATTTGCAATTCATCTGATCACTCTTCATAACATTCTGGAGTATATGCAAATTGCCATCATAAAAACTGAGGCAGCAGACTTTGTGAAAATTAATATTTGTGTCATTCTCAAAACTTTTGGCCACGACTGTACAGTACTTTTTGCCAAAAATATTTAGTGACCTATTTTTATAAGTAGTTACAGGGCAGTCGTTTCTGGGATCCTGCCACATATGGGCAAATAACGTGTCAAAATATTCACCAGATTTTAGCCTTTGACAGCCAAAATGATAGCCTTTGTTTCTGGGCCCTGACCTGTTCCCAGCTAGGAAATAAACCATACTTATATTGTGTTTCCATGTGTACAAGAAGAAGTATTGTGCATTTTATATCATCATTCCTTACACAAACCGAAATAAGCAGCTAGAAATAACTTTTTTTTTAAAATTATTTTAATAAATTACCAGTAGCACCAATATAACTAAAGCTTACAAATGTTCAAATGGTTTAAATGCTGCAAATTTGTGTTTTGCTTTGTTGCGTTTTTTTTTTTTTTAAATCATCGTGTCAGTGTGCTAAATGCTTGGCAAATAAAATCCAGGATATATACAATTGTTTTTATATATAGTTTTCCCAAAACTGAATATTTGTAGTGTTAGATGCAAAAATGTATAAATAAATGATACACTGACATTGACTATTAATGGTATAAATGATACACTGACATTGACTATTAAAGGTATAAATAAATGACACCGACATTCAAATGGGCACTAACCCCCCTTCCCCCCAATTACATCACTAGTGGGAGGTTTTCACTAAAAGGGTTCTAACGCCCAATTACTACTTTCCCTTTATAATGCTATATTGGAAACAGAGCCACCTAGTGGCAAGCAAGATGAACCTGCCTCCCTGTGCCATGTAGGAACCCTCTTACAGGAAGATGGCTCCTACAGATATTTTGGTCGACTAAATACGATTAAAACTTAAATCTAGTATATAGAGGACAGGAACAGTTTTCCCTTAGCACCACATCCCATATAGAAAATATACGAAGACAGGGAAATGGGGCATTTGCATCCCCGGGACTTTAACTGTGCTTAAAATAATAAGTACATAGGACTAAAGAAAATATATGCAACTAAACATATAAAACACTCTTTTATTGAAAAATACATAATAACACAAAGTTAAAAGAGATCCACTTTTTGAAGAGGCAATAAAAGCCCATCATTTTATGAATACCATTCTGTTACTCAACATGTTTCGCTCACACTCTTGAGCTTCATCAGGAGTTATGGTATATAAATGGTCTCAACTGTGGATGACAGAGATATAGTATAAATCAACAAAGTAAATGCAAACCATGCTACCAGTGCATGGATAAGAGACAATAGTTGCATATATAATTGCACAATTCAATCAGATATTTGACAGATATTCATAGTGAATTACTAAAAATCACATTATAATAAACCTATATAGATGCCTCAATAGTGACAAATAATACCAATAGACACATGAGTTTACAAAAGTGTAAATACAACTATCTTACCAAGCCTGTTTAAAAGAAAGGACAATGTGCATTGATTGTGGGTATGGGAACGCAAAACATCGCATTTCCACGGCTGAGCAGGTCTCCGATACTGGTGTCTCCCAAGCGTTATGGTCACATAGGGGCTAACGTTTGTAGTATATAGTCACGAACTGTGAATTAAATATAAATATAGGGAGACTGTAAATAAAAAACAGAATAAAGCAATTTGGATACCTGAGGCATTGCAAGAGTTAAAGATAAAATTTACCTTGGGTTGAATCAAGGGTATATGTAATAAGGGGCCATTCAAGGCCTGTTAGTATATAAAGTCGCTAGTTGTAGGTCTCTAGAGGGTGACACCTGCCTAGGGACTAAACACTAAGAACGCCAGGATCCAGCAGCGCACATATGCTGCAAAACAAAGGTAAATACAACAGGTATCAATAGAAGTAATTTTTACCACAACGGTGACAGAAGTGCTGAGCAAATTGATACTCAAGAGCAATTACCTGAATGAGATGAACGGGCAAGCAGGGACGGGGAGAAAGGCACAGCCTCCCCTTTGGACCGAGAAGCCTCTGACAGAGGGTGGTGGCTAGGAAGCCGCACTAAATAGTCCCGTCCATCGCGGCGGCGTCTGACGTCACCGCCGCGATGCGGACAAGCAGTGAGGCATTCCCACACAAGGACAACAACTTATATAAAACCGTATTAGACCCTGCATTTGCTGCCAAAAGACGAATGGGATTGAAGCAGCTGAGAAAGCTCAGCCCTGTGCACTGCCCTGGGAGCCTGGGGGAAGCAGATACTGTACCTGCATGATACATCAATGGCATAGAAACGTCCTGACAAAGGAGGACTGAGGCATGTTAGCGGCGGAGGAGCTGATCAATGCGGGGAAGGATATCACAGGCTTGTCTAACACTTACCTCTGGTAAGCATATACTAAAAGGGGGCTGATCACGTGGTGATACTGTGGAGGTGTAGCAACCCACGGATAGTGCACTCCAGTTGGATTAGAAGCTTTCCCTTAACCAATGTCATTTGCATGCATGGAATTGTTTACAGAAGGACTTTATTGACTTTACAGTTGTTGCAACTGATTTTGCATGTCAGTTTTAAATTACCATTGATTTTAAATGTCAATTTTATACCACCATAGAATCTTACACTTAAGGCACATATTTGCACTAAGAGGTTCAATGTATTTTATGGTTTGAGTCAAATAGATGGTTTAGCACTATATGAGCTATCATATTTATGAATGATCGTATTCACATTAAGCGCTGGTAATACTTCCTTCTCCTAAGAGAGTATACTTTTTACATTATTGTTTGACTTTATAACAGCGACTAGAAGTGCATAAAGTGTTTTTTTCCATTTTGAGCGCTAGGATCAGAGTCTTCTATTATCTCTGATATCTTGTTTAATGCAGGAATACACTGCAGAACAAACGAGTTAAGCAACATGGAAGGTTGGAAACCATAATTCGCCATAAACGGGGACAATCTGGAAGCATAATTCAAGGTACTGTTGTGAGCAAATTCTGCCCACGGTAATAGGTCTGACCTGTTATGATGGTCAGAAATATAGCAATGTAGGAATTGCTCCAAGGACTGCTTGGCTTGTTCTACGGCCCCATTCGACTGCGGGTGATACGCAGAGGAAAAAGCAAGCTGAATTCAAAACTGTGCACAAAAGGCTCGCCAGAACCGGGACACAAACTGACTACCCCTGTCCGAGACAATCACCTTGGGTAGCCCATGTAAGCGAAAGATTTCCAGAGCAAAAATGGAAGCCAGTTCCTTAGAAGTGGGCAACTTCTTAAGTGGAATACAATGACACATCTTTGAGAACCGGTCAACCACCATAAGGATAACTGTGTTGCCCTGGGAGTTGGGTAACTCCACAATGAAATCCATAGACAGGTGGGCCCAGGGCCTCTCTCAATTGGGTATGGGTTGTAGGAGGCCCACTGGAAGGTGTCGTGGAGACTTACTCTGAGCACACACGGAACAGGCAACTACGAAAACAGTTACATCAGCACGTAGACTAGGCCACCAGAATTGTTGGGAAATGGGCCAAACGAGTTGATTCTTCCCAGGCTGGCCAGGTGCCTTGGGAGAATGGTAAGTCTGGAGCACGGCAGTATGGAGACTCTCTGGGACAAAGCAGCGGTCACAAAGTTTCTCAAGAGCAGCATGGACCTGAGCAGCAAGAATTTTGTCACCCAAAGGAGAAGTGAGACTGGTGCAAACCATAGCTAGAATACGATCAGGAGGAATCGCAGGAACCGACTCCAACTTGGAAGTGGAGGAAAGTTGACAAGGCGTTAGCCCTTACATTCTTAGTACCGGGTAAGAATGAGAATGTAATTGAAACTTGACAAGAAAAGAGCCCATCACGCCCTTCTGGGAGAGAGGCGTTAAGCCTCAGACAAAAATGTGAGATTCTTATGGTCAGTATGAATGAGAATCGGCACAGTGGTACCTTCGAGGAGATGTTTCCATTCTTTCAGGGCTAAAATGATCACCAACAGCTCTCTGTCCCCAATCTCGTAATTGCACTTGGAAAAGTAGCCACGAGGATGCATAGCGCTCTCAGAGGTAGGACGTTGGGACAGAAGGGCACCAACACGAGTCTCAGAAGCATCAACCTCAAGCATTAACGGTAATGTAGGATCAGGATGTGCCAACACAGGAGCAGAAACAAAGGCAGCCTTGAGACTCTCAAAGGCCTTAATGGACTCCGGAGACCAACTCTGTGGGTTACTGTCCTTTCTGGTCATATCAGTCAGGGGCTCGACCAGAGATGAGAAATTACGAGTAAACTTCCGATAATAGTTGGCAAAGCCCAGGAAACGCTGCAGAGGATTTAAACCCATGGGTCGGGGCCACTGTAGGACTGCCGAAAGTTTCTCTGGGTCCATCGAAAAACCAGCAGTGGAAATGACAGGAATTTAACCTGTTCACGATGAAACTCGCACTTCTCCAGTTTACAATAGAGATTGTTCTCACTTATTTTCTGAAGCACACAACAGACATCTGTGTGGTGGATCTCCAGGGACTTGGAAAATATGAGGATATCATTGAGATAAACCACCACACATACCTGCAACAAATCTCAGAGGACATCGTTAATAAATTCCTGGAAAACTGCCGTGGCGTTACAAAGGCCAAAAGGCATTACAAGGTACTCATAATGGCCTGTTCTGGTATTAAACGCAGTTTTCCACTTGTCGCCCTCCTTAATCCTCACGAGATTGTATGCCCCACTCAAATCAAGCTTTGTGAAAACCGTTGCTCCCTTGAAGCGGTCAAATAACTCCGTAATCAACGTAATCGGATAGGCATTCTTAATCGTAAAATGATTGAGACCCCTATAATCAATACAAGGTCTCAGTTCACCACTCTTTTTCTTCACAAAAAAAAACAGCACCAACAGGAGACGAGGATTTGTGGATGAAACCTAGAGAAAGTGCGTCTGCAACATACTCCTCCATGGCCTTATCCTGCAAGACTGACAAAGGGTAAACCCGGCCATGAGGGGGTATGGCACCAGGTTGAAGATCAAGTGCACAATCATACAGCCGGTGTGGAGGCAAACTACCAGCTTGACCTTTGTCAAAGACATTGCTAAAATCGTGGTACTCCTCCGGCAGGGAGGAGAGTGAAGAGGTGCACAGGACCTTGGCTACCTTCTGGAAGCATGTCTCACTGCACTGTGGTGACCAGGAGAGAACCTCAGCACAGAGCCTTTGTAACCAAGGATAACCAATAGCCAGCGGAAACTTAGGTTTGGAAATAACTTGGAATTGGATTATCTCATGGTGAAGAGCCCCTACGGCCATGGACAACAAAACTGTCTCATGAGTCACATGGGCAGGCTGTAGATGTCACCTGTTAAGAGCCTCAATGGCAAGTGGAGTGTCACGCAGCTGCAGTGGAATCGAGTGCTTCGATACAAAGGCAGCATCAATGCACAGGCCTGCAGCCCCAGAGTCGATTAAAGCCTGTATCTTGACGGACGACTCAGCCCAAGAAAGGATGACCGAAACCAGGGGCTTGTCCTTCTGGATAACTGGGAATAAAACAACGCCACCTAAGGTCTGTCCGTGACAGGACCTCGAGGTTCGGGCGCTCCCTGGACGGGTAGGACAAGACTTCAAAAAGTGACCTGCCTGGCCACAATAAAGGCACAATGTCTCCCTCCTCCTAAAGGTTCTCTCATCCGCAGAGAGACGCGTGAAACCCAAGTGCATGGGTTCACCTTCACTGCCCAACTCGGTACCAGGAGGCATGGGAGGTGAGGAAGGCACGGGTGGGACTGCAAAGCTCGGAGATGAACGTACAGGAGGCTTCCACAAGCGCTCCTTAAAAGAGAGTCTTTCTCTGAGTCTGGAGTCAATGAGGATGGCAAACATGATCAACTTCTCCAGCTCAGTGGGTTTATCTCGGGCTGCTATCTCATCCTTGGTGGTATCCGAGAGACCATGAGAAAAAGCAGCCATGAGGGCCTCATTGTTCCATGCAACCTCTGCTGCCAGGGTACGGAATTCAATGGCGTAGTCGGCAACAGTTCTTGTACTCTGATGGACATGAGGCACTTGGCAGCAGAAGCGGAGTGTGCGGGAACATCAAATAACCTTTTAAACAAAGCCACAAACTCAGGGTAACTCAAGACAACAGGCTTTTGGGTCTTCCATAGAGGGTTTGCCCAGGCCAAGGCTCTCAGAAAGCAAAGATATCACAAAACCTACTTTGCTTCTGTCCGTGAGAAACGCCTGGGGCAGTCAGCATCTCAAAGTATATCTCAACCTGGTTGAGAAACCCTCTGCATTGGACTGGATCGCCCCCAAATCGCTGGGGAAGTGGAGCGGAACCAGACATACCTCTTATAGAGGTAATATTCGAGGCGGGTGCCTGCACAGAGACTGGAGCAGCAGCAGGGTCGGCCTGCAACGTAAGTTGTATCAGGGCGGCCACAGTGGGAGATTCCAGGTGAGCCGTGCAACTCAGGAGGGTTTGTAATGCCACGGAGAACTGATCCATGCAGTGATCCAGTTCATCCAATCTGGAAAAAATATTACCAACAAGTAGATTGACTGTATCTTCTGAATTCATGGCCTTCTCCTACTGTCAGAAACCATGAAATCAGACAGAGACAGAAGTACAGTTAAATCACACTTGTTTAATAATAAAAGTAAAAAGAACAAACGTAGTCAAAACATAGCCAAAGTTCAGTAACCGGAACAGATAGTCAGCCAAGCCAGGGATCAAAGTAGTGGAACAGCAAGCAAGATCTGGAGTCAGAAGGGATGTCAGCAAAGCCAATCTTTAAACAGGAACACAGGAGATGTTTCTTGTGATGTTGACCAAGGCGAAGGCAGAGCTCCTCTGGACTGGACTGCATAAGTAGGTAGGACTGATGAGCAGGATATCAACAACAGCTGAGTAATGCCCTGTACACACGGTCGGACATTGATCGGACATTCCGGCAACAAAATCCTAGGATTTTTTCCGACGGATGTTGGCTCAAACTTGTCTTGCGTACACACGGTCACACAAAGTTGTCGGAAAATCCGATCATTCTGAACGCGGTGACGTAAAACACGTATGTCGGGACTATAAACGGGGCAGTAGTCAATAGCTTTCATCTCTTTATTTATTCTGAGCATGCGTGGCACTTTGTGTACACACGATCGGAATTTCCGACAACGGATTTTGTTGTCGGAAAATTTTATAGCCTGCTCTCAAACTTTGTGTGTCGGAAAATCCGATGGAAAATGTGTGATGGAGCCCACACACAGTCGGAATTTCCGATAACAAGGACCTATCACCGATTTTCCGTCGGAAAATCGACCGTGTGTACAGGGCATAACTGTGGAGAGAGATGGGAGCTGGCTATTAGCCGACAGCTGAGCGGCCATCTCAGAGAAGGAAGGGCTGAGCCCAGCCCTGACACTAAGTCAAAGCAATCAAGGATTGACGCAATCTGGATGGATTGCATGAAGGCAAGATAAATCATATTTAATACTTGAAATTATGTCCAAAGTTGTTCGGATACCGATACCGTTGCCAACTAAATGAAAAACAATAACATTCGGAACAGGCCATCGCAAATATAACATAGAGAAAAATTTGCGTAGATCAGGCCCCTTTATGCCCCATAGGCCGTACCAATATATACTAAATTGAGATGGAGGCAAACCTAAAGTCGGACCATAACATCTGTTTTCGGCTCTTCTGTGTGCCCAAAACACATATGAATGTCCAACGATCCATACTACGCATGAAGAGTCTGAAAATTAAATGGAAACATTAGAGCGTATATAACATTTATAATAGTTGCATTTCCACCCACCAATACCCTTGATGACTGATTCGGAAAGACCTAAATTAGCTGCTTCAGTAGCAGCTCCAATCCGGAAGGAATGCAAGGATATGGGAAGGTGGTCAATCTTCAAAAAAGCTAAACATTTCTTCAAAACAGAATTGAATTGATATATGGTTAGTGGATAATTATTAGCATGGGCGGTATCGCAAATACTGTTGAGATAATGACACAGCACAGGTAGTATTATCCAAGTTGTGGACAAGGAAAGATTACTCCTGCGCTTGTGAGGGTGTATTAAGTTTAAAATGGTAGTATTGTGAGCTGTAGAGGGACTGAAAGAGATGGTATTGCGTCCCGCTGCCCAAAAACTGACCCCGGGGTGGTCAGGGTAATCTGCCTATATGGAGAAGGGTGGATGAAGGGCGCGTGATCAAATGCTCACATCAAAAAGTGTAAAACTTATTCATATGAAATAAAAACAAATAGATAATACCAATACTACGTATCATGCAAACAGGTAACAAAATATGTAAAGAAAGGAAATTTAAAATAGGTTAAAAGTAACACAAGCCCATGTTAAGGTGAGTGTTTAAAATGGACTGACACGTTTCGAGGATAACCTCTTCATCAGAGCCTTGAGAACCAGGGCACAGTCTGTATGGGCCGGTAGGCCAACATGTGTACATAAAAAGGAATGGCTAGTTGGGAGGTGTAGCCTGAGATGAGAAGTTCGTTTTTCTGAGTTCCATACCAGTCCACGTTCAAACGTTCTAGGTGGAACAGAGATCAAAAAAATATATATATATGTATATGTATATATATATATATATATATATATATAAAATATATAGATCAATCATTTATGGTTCTTATAGACACTGTATCCCTTATCAATTTTTATAGACACTGTAACTTAAACATAAATGATTGATCAATGGTGAACCTTGAAGCAACAAAGTTGTACCAATGGTGAATGGCAACAATGGTGAACCTTGAAGCAACAAAGTTGCTTCAAGGTTCACCATTGATCAATCATTTATGGTTCTTATAGACAATGTATCCCTTATCAGTTTTTATAGACACTGTATCTTTCATCAATGTTATGTATATATATATATGTGATTTCCATCTTTCATATTGATTTTGAATTTATCATATGTCTCTTGTGTTGCATATACTTGCCATGTGCTCCATACAATATTTATAGTTATAATTCTATCTCTCTCTCTCTCTCTCTCTCTCTCTCTCTCTCTCTCTCTCTCTCTCTCTCTCTCTCTCTCTCTCTCTCTCTCTCTCTCTATATATATATATATATATATATGTATATATATTTTTGCATGTCTCTGACCATCTCCTGTACCATGTCTGCAGTCTCTGATCATCTCTTGTACCATGTCCTCAGTCTCTGACCATCTCCTGTACCATCTCTGCAGTCTCTGATCATCTCCTGTACCATCTCTGCAGCCTCTGACCATCTCCTGTACCATATCCCCAGTCTCTGACCATCTCCTTAAAAATATATTTCAAAACAGTAATTTTCGATATCGGTGTTGTTTCGGTTTCGGTATCGGTTTCAGTTTTCAGGATCAAAGAAGATTTACTTTCGGTATCGGTTTCGGCACCAAAAAACCCATTCGGTACATCCCTAGTATTTGCAGCTCATTAAATAATTAAAAGAAGACAGCACAAGACTTTCCCCAAAACGATCATACGGAACTTCTCGATAATGCAAAAAGGAACACCATAAATTCCATGCAGCACTATATCCTGCCCATGTGGAAGGAGCCAACGAGTTCTTAACGTAAAGCATCACATTTGTGATATCAGAGTCCGTAAATGGGGAGGACATGACAGGCCAACTAGATCTGCATCTGGAACCAATATTCAAAATTTTTCCGTCTGTTGACAGGACAGAGAGTCAGTGATGAGATTGTCAACTCCCAGAACAAATTTAGCTTTCAGCCATATATTCAGATCTAAACATTGAAAAACGAGATGACGCAGAATAGCAATAACCGGCAAAGACCGAGAAACCAGACAATTTATTGCATAAACAACACCTTTATTGCAAGAGAATTCTCTTATTTTGAAATTGATGGCCCCAAAGTTCCAGTGCTACAAGAACCGGGGCTATCTCCAAAAGTACTAAATTTGTTGTAAAACCTTTCTGGATCCAAGATGTAGGCCATACATTCACAGACTAATATCCTTGCCAAAATGTTCTGTATCCACAAGAACCAGAGGAGTCAGTAAAAAGATTTAGAGCAGATGAAACACAAAAAGGGGCTTGCCACAAAGAGCAACCATTAAATTCCAACAAGAACTTTTGCCACACAATCAAATTATCCCGAATATCTGTAGTGATTCTAACAAAATGAATGTGGGAAGAATAACCAGATATAGCTCTGTACAATTGTTTAGAGAAAACCCTACCCATAGGCATCACTCTAGACGCAAAAGCCAATAATCCTAATAAAGATTGAATGGAATGGAATTTAATTTTCCTCTTAGATAAAAAAATCCAACAAAATTCTGATCTTAGCCACTTTTGACATAGGAAGCCTAAATTCCATAGCCACAGTGTCAATCTGAATACCTAAATATTCTAATCAATGGGTTGGTGGCACAGATTTTTCAGGAGCCAAAAGGAACCCTGAATGATCTGAAAATTATCCGAAATTCTGTGAATAAGTAAAGACAATCCAAAGAGTTTGCTTTAGCAATAAATAGGAAATCATCAAAATAATGTATACAATTAACAGAACCAGATCGATAACACACAACCCATTCCAGAAAAGTAGATAAAAGCTCAAAGTAACAGAACAGCCCATCAGGAGGCATTTGTAGTCAAAAAAATATTCTCCTTGCAAAACAGAACTCAAAGAATTGAAAGCCGATGGATGTATGGGCAATAAACGAAAAGCTGATTTTATATCGGCTTTCGCTAAAAGAGCGGAATCGCCAACATTCCGAATTTTAACTAGAGCATCAGCAAAAGATGAGTAAGTAACTGAACACATATTAGGATCAATGTCATCATTAAGAGAAAAAACGCCAGGATACGATAAATGATGAATTAATTGAAATGTATTATGTTCTTTCTTGGGGATGACTCCCAATGGGGAAACCCGGAAATTCGCAAATGGCGGAATAGCAAAAGGACTGGCAATTCTACCTTCAGCAATTTCTTTTACAATCTTGTTTCTAACCACATCCATATTTACATTAACCAAAGCTAAATTCATAAAAACTACACAACCAGAACCTGATAACGAAGGCAATTTGAAACCATAACTAAAACCTTCAATTAACATACCCGCCGCCTTGCGATCTGGGTAAAGGTGAAGCCATGGTAACATGTTTACCAAGTTCACCAGCATTTCCACTTTTAAGAAAAAGATCCTTATTAGAAGTAGGCACAGTGTTCGAAGCTGATTTTTCAAAGCAATGTACAGCAGAGTGTGCTTTATTACAATGAGCACATTCATGCCTGTATTTGCAATTATTAGGCCATTTACATTGACCTTCATTATAATTAAAACAAAAACCTTTGCGGTATTGTCCAGGTGTAGATGTAGATGGTTTAGAAATTGGTTTCTGGGGCAATAATAGATTCAACCAAAGGCAAATGTCTTTCATGCCCCATTTAAAAGAACTATGTACCAAAAGTTTTTAATGGAAAGACTCATCATAGTAAAACCAGGAAAGTCCTGGGAAATTTTTTGTATGCTTCTAAGATAATTTCTACATGTTGGAAGAGCCCACTACATAAATCAGGACTTCTTTCTCCAAGAACACTGGCAAAAATACTGAGAGTCTGAAGCAAGTTATTGAAACTACGAGGAATAGAGTATGTACGTCTGTCATCCATAAATTTATCATCTTTCTTTTCTATTCTATTCTCTTTAGCCGACGGCAATAATGAAAGGAGATCTATATAATCACCTTTCCATATCCTCTCTTTAACAGTGTTAGGAAGGTGAAATCCTAATTGAGACAATTCACAAGAGGGGAAGCTCTCTCAGACATGTTTCAGGGACAAGCAAAGAGGGAGAAGGTAAAGGCTCAGTCGACACAAGTGGTGTGGTCAATGAAACATTATGTGTCAAGAGCAAACTAGCTGCACAATTTAAGATGTCTTTCCAGACTGAAGCAAGCCCCAGATCAGAAGCTTGTGACAACAAGGAAGAAGGCAATAATTTTGACAACAAATTAGACATGGACACAGCAAATTCTTGTAATACGGAGACATCAATAGACTCATCTCCAACTTTGTTTGTAGCAACCATTGAAGGGTTAACCGTGCGTATAGGAGCAAGAGCAACAGCAGTGGATGAAGCAGCTGGTGTCATTATGGTATCCATTGCAACTGTATTGTTGACATGTAAGGCAGCAGTGCTATAGCCAACTGACAGGTTCGGTACAGGCAAAGGAGTTAAACTAGACAAAGCAGTCATATTGTCATTATAAATAGCATTATTTTGCTCATTTAATTCCGAACTCATTTGCTGATTAATATAAGAAGAAGCTGTTGGCATGGAGTTATCAACCACAACAACTACCGAGTTATGTGTCTCAGCAATATGTGTATCCATTGTAAATTCATTATTATTCACTGCAGTGTGTTGTTGTTGAATTCTGATACCTTTTCTTTTACAGTCGGCTCCTCTCCCCTGTCCCTTGTTCTTTGCTGGGACGGGGAATCGAACCTGCGCGGCCACTTTATTACTCTCTTCTGCTGCATCCCTTGTCAATCAGGGGCAACAGTCATAGTGGCTGGCCTAGCAAAATCATGGCTTTCGCGTGAACAAACCGTTGAATTGGAGGAGACAGCAGTGACATCACGAGAAGAAACAGCGTCATCCAGGTGAGTTCCAGGAAGCAGTGGCAGGGCCATAACAGTAATGGAGGGCTGTGGCTGGGGAACACCCATACTATTAAGTAGAGCCGGGGTTGAAACGGAGGATGCCTGAGGTAGTGACAAGCATTGTAGCGTCCACTCTTCTCCATCCACAAGGCTAGCTTGCTCCATAATCCTCCTCAATAAGGACTCCATAGCCAAGCACAAGACAGCCGCAGATGTGCTTCTTTCTTCCACCCCCGCCAACTGCTGCTAGTACTGACGCATTTTCTTTCTGTTTATAGGTACTGTTAGAAACCACTGTAAGAAACCACCTTTAACCAATTACAGGTAAGTACTACTGACAAAAGCGTATATTTTTTTTTATTTAAAACTCTTTTGTCTGCTTGTTAGCCCTTCCAGGGTATGACAAGATGGTCCCCTCCCCTGTTTGGGAGTCAGAGGGGCAACGCATGGTTTTTCCCTGTTAATTGCCTACTAGTCACCCAAAAATGACGACAGTGACTGTTCTTTCATGGAACGTTCGGGGCCTGCAAGATCCCCTAAAGCGGACTATGGTATCATCTTTACTAAGGAAACGTCTCCCGGCCATCTGTGCTTTACAAGAGACTCATCTTACTGCTGATTCCCTGTCATGCATTGATTTCAGATGGGTGAGTAAGGCATATCACTCCACTCACACCTCGTATTCTCGGGGTGTGAGTGTACTGATACACGGCTCCATAGATTACGAGGAGTTAGATTCTGAGATTGATGCCGAGGGGAGATATGTTTTTTTATGTTGCAAATTGTTTACCTTTAAATGTATACTAGCATTTGTATATGTACCCCCTCCGTATAACAATCTGGTGTTGAGAAACCTGGTGACGTTCCAAATGAAGTATCCGGAGACACCAATGTATGTCTTTGGGGACTTCAACAACTATACGGATCCGGTGCTAGATAAGCATCCGCCTGTGGTGGGAGGGAAGGGGGTACACCGAACTGCTCTTAGGAAATTTATTGAGGAAGTAGGATGGAAAGACCCATGGAGAGCTAAAAATCCGGGGGTAAAACAGTTCTCTTGTTTCTCTAAAAGCTATTCATCACTATCAAGGATAGATTTGTGCTTATGCTCCAATGCGGCTGAACGACACATCTCTGAGGTGACTTATGCTCTCAGGAGTGTGTCGGATCATTCCCCATTGCTTGTAACTCTGGAGGTGCGCCCTCCTTCTACGGTGGCAAAGACCCCATGGAAAATGAACGCCTTTTGGTTAAATCTCTTCCCTTCCCATGAGCAAATAGAATCTCATATCACAGACTTTTGGCGCATACATACGGCTGACGAACTGTGGGCCGTGAACTGGGTAGCCTTTAAGGCTGTCCTGAGAGGCCTTTTCATAACTGAAATTCAAGCTATTAAAAGAAAGACACATGCTCAGAGGGAGGGAATTGAAAGCATGGCAGAGGATCTGGAGAATAAATTTATCACAGATCCAACCCAAGCTAACAAAGAGGCGTGGCTCTCGGCGCAAGATGCGCTGTATAAAATTACGACATCTACAGCAGAAAGAAAGAGATTTTTTCATAAAGCAGCATTCTATGAAGAGGGTGAGCACACTGGACGCCTGTTAGCAACCATTGCCCATTCCCATCAAACCTCCCCCTCTATTGGGGCCTTACGTACACACCTTGGCGAGCTAACCAACGCTCCGGACCAAATCTTAGCAGAATTGGTAAGATTCTATTCCTCCCTGTATGAATCTAAACAAACATACACCTTAGACTCTTTATCTGAATCTAAACAAACATACACCTTAGACTCTTTATCTGAATATCTGGACAATATCCAGCTCCCTAGTCTACAAATGGCAGATAGAACTCGATGCCCCTTTAACCACTGATGAGTTGCAGATGGCGACCAGTCTGTTCCCTAATTCCAAGGCTCCGGGAGACGATGGACTTCCCATCGAGGTTTATAAACAATATGGCGAGCATATACTTCCACGCCTGTTGAAGGTATTTAATGCAGCGAAACAGAGTGGTAACCTCCCTCAGTCAATGACTAGAGCAAATATAGTTCTGATATTAAAAGCTAATAAGGACCCCCTTGACCCGGGGTCGTACCGCCCTATATCTCTTTTACAAACTGACGTAAAGATATTGGCTAAAGCATTGGCAATCCGCATGAATAAGGTCATATCCAGTATAATCCATTCGGATCAATCCGGGTTTATGCCCCAAAAGTCGACTGCGATAAACCTTCGCAGGCTTTTCCTCAATATCCAGTCCCAGGCAGACAATCGGGGGGATAGAGCGTTGCTGTCACTGGATGCCCACAAGGCGTTTGATAGCGTCGAGTGGGACTATCTATGGGCAGTGATGTGAAAATTTGGAATTGGGGAAGGATTTATTAAGTGGGTGCAACTACTTTACTCGTCTCCAATAGCAGCCATTAGGGAAGGTGGAAGGATTTCGTCACCCTTTAAACTATACAGAGGTACGAGGCAGGGTTGCCCCCTGTCTCCCCTCCTGTTTTCTATGGCCATTGAGCCCCTAGCGGCTATGGTACGCGCTAATCCCTTGATACAGGGTTTTAGATATGGGGACATTCAAGGGAAGGTTATCATGTATGCAGATGACACCATGCTGCTACTTGGTGATACATCTACCTCACTGACGGAAGCAATGAGAGTAATTAGACAGTTCGGGAAGTACTCAGGACTAGTTATTAACTGGACCAAGTCCTCTCTGCTGCTGCTAGACCGTGACCCGCCCCAACCCAACAAAATATGCAGGATATCCCAGTCTCGACATCCTTTAAATATCTGGGCATACAGGTTACAGCCCGCATACTGGACTATGTTAATCTTAACCTAACCCCTTTGATCAATAGAAGCCGCAATCGGGTTAAAGTGTGGAGTAAATTAAAACTGTCCCAAGTAGGCAGAATAAACCTAATAAAGATGATCCTCATGCCACAATTACTTTATGTGCTTCACAACTCTCCAATGGTTATTACTCTGAAAAAGTTTAGAATCATCAACTCCCTTTTTCGCTCATTTATATGGCTTTCAAAACCCCCCAGAATTAAACTTGAGCAGCTACAATGTCCTAAAGACAATGGAGGCTTAGCATTGCCTAACTCCTGGGTTTATTATTTGGCCTCCCAGCTACAACACATTGCAAGAGTCATAAGTCCCAGACAGGACTTGGAAATGAACCTGAGGGACCCTTCGGCCCACATACTCCGGTTCACTTCCAAGAGAGAGGTAGTGGATGGATTAGAGGCCCTACAATACAATAAATCCAATAGGCTCTTCCCAACCTACGCACTTATGCAGAAAATCTGGAACAAGGTCAGGATGCTGCAGGGGGTGGAGGGCTTCACCAAGTATAGCCCCATCTGGGAAAACAATCACTATTCAGAGATAGCTAAAATACCTTATGGTCTAAAATGGCAACAATACGGGGTGTCCCACATGGTCCACATACTTAGAGACGGCAAATTGAGATCCTTCTCGGAGCTCAGAGGCCGGGATCTATGTTCTTTTATTACAGACAACTTAAACATGCGGTAGATGCACAGAGGAGTTCTGACATTTGGAACTTGGAGCCCACCTTCATTTTCAACCATCTATTTGCTATAACTACTTGCAGAGGATTCATATCTGACTGCTATGCCATGCTTCTGAATCTTTTCCTAGGAGACGCGCCCCTAAGGGTCGTATCTCATTGGGAACAGGATGTTGGTTCTTTTGAGGAGGAACAATGGGAGGAAGCCTTGCAGGCAGTTCCCATGTGCTCGTTGAACGCTGCTCAAAAGCTCTCACAGCTTTATATTATCTCCAGAGTGCATTACACGCCGGCTAGATTGGCCCGTATGGGATTGGGTACTGACTCTACTTGCACCAGATGCTCGAGAGATCATGGAGATCTCATACATCTCCTGTGGAGATGCCCAAAGTTGCACCGTTATTGGAGTGGTGTCATTAACACTATTAATGGAGTTTTTCAGATATTGATACCTTTAGACCCTAAACTATGTGTGCTGGGGATTGTGTATGATCTACTGACTGAGGACATCCTTAAACAGGCTATTAGAAGAGCTTTGTTTCAGGCCCGCCTGCTTATCCTCAGGCACTGGAAATCCACGGATCCTCCCACGGTGCAAGAATGGATTACACAAATGGGGGCCACACTCCGTATGGAAAAAATTATATACCAGCATAGGGGAGCCTCAAAAAAATATGAGAAATTATGGGCTCAGTGGCTGGATGTACCAGGCCTAGCGCCAGTGGATTTAGTGATTGATCGTTTATTCTAAAGATGTTTTTTTTTTAGCTTCAATACACACAGGATGTATGGTGAGCACTACATAACTAGCTAGTACGATAGGGGATAATAAGTGAAATATTCATTAAAGGAGCGTGAATTGCCCACAGCTAGCTCTATCTGATGAGAGTTTTTTGATGTAATGTGTTATCTGCCCTTTTTTTTTTTTTTTTTCTATTTTTTTTTTTATATATGTAAGATGTGACTTCCATTCTGCAAATTGATGTATATGCTCTGGAACTGTATGCACTTATTCAATTTCAATAAAACCTTTTGTTTGAGAAAAAAAAACAAAAACTCTTTTGTCTGCCCCTGTCCCATATGTAGATGGCGGGGACATTTTGCCCAATCATCCACTCTCAATGTTGGTAATATATTCAGGTAATATGTGTAATGGCATTACAGCCAATAAAGTTAACAGTTTTTTTGTTTTTTTTTTATATTTTCAAATTATACTTCTGCTTGTCAAAAAGCAACCTATTTACCCCTAGTATCTGCACTGAACTCGATTACCAAAGGTAATTCTTTCCCTATTGACTCTCTTAGAGCCTACATTTCCCTCATCCCAAAGGAAGGGAAGGACTTGCTGCAATGTGGGAGCTATCGGCCGATAGCTTTACTGAACACCGACTTGAAATTATTTGCCAAGATATTGGCAAATAAGTTACTTCCACATATACCGGGCCTAATCCACAGAGATCAAGCGGGCTTTGTGCCACAGCGAGAACCCCGTGACAACACTATTAGGGTGATTAACCTAGTTCATGCAGCCAGGACATCACGGCGACCCCTTCTCCTGCTGTCAACAGACGCGGAGAAGGCCTTCGACCGGGTGGATTGGACGTTTGTAAGGGCCACTTTGGAGCATATCGGTCTCCGCGCCTCGATGCTTAGCTGGATTCTGTCGCTCTATTCCTGTCCTACAGCCGCGGTTAAGGTTAATGAGACTAGGTCGGGGTTTTTCAATATTCGAAACGGTACCAGACAGGGCTGTCCCTTATCCCCGCTGATCTTTATACTTACCTTGGAACCACTGCTGTGTAAGATACGGGCAAATCCGCATATTACTGGCTATCGTAAATCCTCCGGGGCTCACAAGGTTGCTGCCTTTGCCGACGACCTCATCTTCTTCCTAACAGACCCGCTTGCCTCACTCCCCATATTGCTCCACTCTCTGCAGGAATATGGAGCTTTATCCCTCTTTCAAATAAATATGACCAAATCCTCCCTACTCAACATCACCTTGGGTTCGAACACAATTCGTCAATTACGCTCAGAATATCAATTCCATTGGGCAACTAACACCATCACCTACCTAGGAATAGCCATTACCCCTGACCCTGCCAATCTTTATCAAGCGAATTTTACCCCATTGCTTCACAGTCTCAAAACTGACCTGCACCACTGGCACTCCCTTACTCTAACGTGGTTCGGTCGTTGTAATGCTATCAAGATGACCGCATTGCCGAGGGTGCTTTACCTCCTTCAAGCCATTCTCATTCGCCTTCCACCCCCTTTCTTCAAGCGAATTGATGCCTTATTTCGGTAGTTTGTCTGGTCACACCGGCAGCCTCGCATCAAATTGCAAATACTTCACATGGCAAAACATAGGGGAGGGGTGGGACTCCCAGACATGAAAGCCTATTATAGAGCAACGCATCTCACCAGACTAATTGACTGGTATTGCCATGGGGAGGCGAAACAGTGGGTAACAATGGAGTCAGAGGATTCTGACGGTACAGCCAAGAGCTGGCCGTGGATTGCCACACCTATCCCAAAGGCCCTGGTTGACCATCCTACCCTAGGTAGTACACTGCAGGTCGTTAGAGAAACCTTCTGAAAAACCTCGGTATCCCCCACACCGTCCCCCATGGTGCCGATTCTAGGCAACCCGGACTTCCCACCTGGCTGTCAGGGCCCAATCTACAGGTCCCTTTCGGTGGAGGGAAGGTGGCCACACCTTCACGACTTCCTTGGTCCAAATGGCCAGCTCAGTGCAGCAGCCAGTTTGGAAGGTTCCAATCCGCCACTGGACATCCTGAGTGGACTCCAACTGCGTAACTATCTACGCCGATGCGCACGGACTCTGGGCAACTCGCGCCCGCTCACTGAACTGGAACGAATATGTCACTGCAGGGAACCCATACGTCACTCCCTGTCCTTGATATACGCCTCTCTGATCTCTCCGGCAGAGGGGTTCATCCCCCCTTTCCTCTCTAAATGGGAGGACGATTTGGGAGTTCGCTTTGATGAACAACAGAGAGAAAAAATTTTACATTTTGCCCAAAAATCTTCTTTGGCCTTCAGGGTCCAAGAGACCTGCTACAAAATCATGACTAGATGGTACAGAGTGCCATCCACTCTGCATCGGTTTTTCCCACAGGTCCCAAGTCTCTGCTGGCGCTGTGGGACAGGGGAAGGAACTATGCTCCACATCTTTTGGGATTGTCCCAAAATCAAACCATACTGGCGGGAGGTGACACGTACGATTGAACATCTAACGGGTGCCACTCTGGAGGAGGATCCTGGGGCGTGTCTGCTGCACCTCTCTAGACGACCAATTAAGAAATATAAAGCCTCCCTTACTATACAGCTATTGAACGCTGCCAAGGCTTGCATCCCCTTATCTTGGAGATCGGAGACCGCACCAACGAAAATCCAGTGGTACGCCAAGGTGAATGAGTTGCGTGATATGGAAGATCTTACTGCCACTCTGTACGGCAGGGAGGAGGCCTTTCGAGATACGTGGCGCCCGTGGCAGCACTTTATCTACTCCGAAGCATACCTCAGTGAGGTGGCATAGAATAAAAGATTCCCGGACAGGGGACCCCGCCTGGCCGGGGGGCCTCACCGCCGTTCTTAGTCCTTTCCCCTCTTTTTTCTCTCCTCTCCCTCCCTTTCTACCCCCGTCCTTTGTCTTACACTTTTTCCTCCTTTTTCTTTTTCTCCTGCCTTTCACCCCCCCTCCCCCTCCTCAATCCTCCCCCCTTTTTTACCCTATTTTATTCCCCCTTTATAATTTTCCAGCCATGGGAAGGTTTAGCCAGATATGGTGTATATCTTGGTCTGCATTGCACTTTGTTAGTACCCCATGGTTGGACTCTGCTGGCTTCTTAGGGAGCCTCTTCCCTGGCCAGTGGAGAGTATTTTATTCACCGTTTGGTCATGACAGTAATGCGATCTAAATGTTTTTGGAAATAGGGGATATTCTCAGGAAACGGCTGAATGCTTAAACAGTCATTGTGTGATAATTCTCCTTTATGTCCCATATGTCTCTTCACAGATCGTGTAACCAAAGAAAATGCTACTGTACACTTTTGTTTCTGGCAATTGACTTCGTCAATGACTTGTCTCAATACTTGTTTTATTATATTTACATAAGCTGTATGATGTCTCTTTGCAGTGATTATTGCAATGTAACGCTTATTTTTTGGAAAATAAAGGAATTACAAAAAAAAAAAAGCAACCTATTTGTTTATAAAACTTGGTTTTATTTATAAAGACATTATATATCACAAGGGGTCTGTGTCTGTAGTGTATGTTCAAACCTTAATACCATAACTTATAACATGATATTCGATTTTTCTCCAGGAGTATGTAATGAGTTTGGTAATTCTAAAAAAATGCTTAAATAATGTATTCAAATTTAACTAAACCCATTAGATTTTAGCCCTGGCTCACACTGGAGCATTTTGACATGCCATTTAACATGTGAAATTGCATGTCAAATCGGCAGCAATTGCCGCCAATGGCACCGTCCTAATCGCTGTGCCATTGATGGCATCTGCGATGCTCCACCGATTTCAGAAAGTAGTTTCTGTACTACTTTTTGTGATTTCGGGCTGCGATTTACATTGACATCTGTGCAGATGTCTCTGAAATCGCGGCCGAAATCGGGACTGACATGCGGGAGTGAAATTGTGTGAGTTCAGCTGAGTGTGAACCTGGGCTTAGTCGACTAAAATGTACTGGAGATTTTAGTTGACTAAAATGTACTGGAGATTTTAATCGATTAAAATACGACTAAAACTAAAAGAATTCAGATGACTAAAATAGGACTAAAAAAAAATGGCATTTTAGTCCAAAGACTGTAACTAAAACTAAATTGAAATTTAATGTCAAAATTAACACGTGTAAACAGAACCAATTATAAACAGAATTTGCGCTATAATATTCCATATACAGAGTCTAGGCATCAATGTCCACAGGTCCAGAAATCCCAGGTGGCATTCCTCCTGCTGGTAGAGGGGATTGCTGGGAGTCCCCACAGCCACCCACATAGCCTGATCCTCCCACAGAACTTTCTATTCTCATGGTGCTTCACTCCTAGGAAGAACTTCAAAAAGGAAGGCCTTGCAAGCACCACAATAAGCCCAAGGTGTCAAGTCCCCAGTTAGCTGCCTACACTCCATACATACCGAAACCAGGGTCTCAGTTGTACTGGTTCGACAAACTGCAAAGTCTCTCCTTGGTGTTACCCATATGCCAGTATCTAGCAAAACCTCCCTGTACAGCCGAGGCATGTATAGTGAGGCTTTGCTATAGCATAGAGCCAGGCATGCATGAACACACTGCACATGTGACGTATTCTGACAAAAAGGCACACTGCTTTGAGCCCGACGCTCCTGCTTATGACTCCCGTCTACTCCTAGATCCCAACATGTGTTATAGGGGATGTGTCGTATCCTGCCGACCACGTCAGAATTGTAAAGGGGGCTTGCGATTAGCAGGGTGTTGGTGCTCACAACATTCCCTGCCATAGGCCTAAATATTCATAAAGTAATGTCCACACATAAAATGCATTTTCTGCACTTCACAATTTCTTCCCTTAACACCTCCTTTGCTTGGGAGCACCACAGAGTTTGGACCACTTGCCTCAGGTATACGAAGTCCACAGCATTCAGCTTCCATCACCAAGTAGAATCAAGGTGCCTTGATCAGTATACCAGTCTCTTCCAATGACCCTTCCATAGCTCTGCCCAGATGGACACACTCCCAGATGAGACACTCATTCCCTGTCTTCACCACTATTCACATCAGACTACGTCAGAATTGTAAAGGGGGCTTGCGATTAGCAGGGTGTTGGTGCTTAATACATTCCCCGCCATAGGCCTGAATATTCATAAATAAAGGAATGTCCACACATAAAATGCATTTTCTGTACTTTACTGTAGCTTTTCAAGTTTTTCGTGACATCACATTTGACATACTAGCAGAATTCTTTGTCGTAGAATGCCTTACACAGTAGACATAGTTGTCACTTAGGCGCAGAATGCCAACAAACAATTTCTTCCTTTAACACTTCCTTTGCTTGAGAGCACCACAGAGTTTGGACTACTTGCCTCATGTATACGAAGTCCACAGCATTTAGCTTCCGTCACCAAGTAGAATCAAGGTGCCTTGATCAGTATACCAGTCTCTTCCAATGACCCTTCCATAGCTCTGCCCAGATGGACACACTCCCAGATGAGACACTCATTCCCTGTCTTCACCACTATTCACATCAGACTACGGTAGAATTGTAAAGGGGGCTTGCGATTAGCAGGGTGTTGGTGCTTACTACATTCCCCGCCATAGGCCTGAATATTCATAAATAAAGGAACGTCCACACATAAAATGCATTTTCTGTACTCTGTTGAGACACTCATTCCCTGTCTTCACCACTATTCACATCAGAGGACTTTGGCATGGCCTAAAAGGCTTTTTGCACCCTGATGCAGAAGATCAGGGGAAACAGGGCGACCTGCATTTCACATTCGTTCATTGACAGACACAGAGTTCTTTATTCAGAACATAGGATTATATCGCCCTCTACAGGAGTAGGACACTAGGCAGAAAAAAGACTTGGCTATGCCCATGGGCAGTCCTAGGTGATATACACCTCCCTCTCTGCCATTTTGCCATAGCCGGCGTCCTTTCCCCTAGTGTCTGATGACTTCCTATGGCCGGCGGTCATGTTTGTGTAGCTCGGAGGCCATGATATGGTGGATATTGGCTCAGGCAACAGTGGCCATTACTGTGTAGCCCAGGATGGCGTTTTTAGCAGGCGGAAGCTCCTCCTTTTAACCCGGTGCTGACTCCTGTGTTTTCTTCTTCCTCGGACGCCACGTGTGTGCGGGTCTACACCCTGAGGCAGCAAGTGCTATGCTGGTGGGATGGTGAGTCTGGGGGATTCCTCTTTTCTCTGCTGTGGGGTGTCCTCGTGATCCGGTACCGCTACTGGTGTGGGGGGTGTCCCATTGCAGTGGTCACTCTTGGTGTGGGGGTCTATTTTTTTCTCTCCTATGGAGTCTCAGGAGCATGTTTCCCCACCTGACCCCCTATGAGAGGCTGCAGGTCCCTCTGGGTCCCAGCCATCTGTTGACGCACTGGCGGCAGCCCTGGAGTCCTTTGGTCCGGCGTGGAGGTGGCATTTTGGCATATCATAATTAGCCTATTTTATTACAGTTATAAATTAGTTACTATTTAATCACAAATGTATATTGACACTCATCATCTACTCCCGTTTACGACACTATCATGTGGGCATTCATACTCTAAGGAATTGACCCAATTGTTAGATATGTCCATATAAATGGATTTGCAGCCACTTCGTTAATTGTCCACTAGATGGCACCTGGCCATCTGCACACTTGTCTGCTGCATTGTCATATTGGCATCTGCATCGTAGGTAATTGGATGCTACAACATCTAACTCCTTCTTCCACAGTTATATTTTTCATGGGGTTTTTCGTTTATATATATTTATTCTTGTTTGTTTGTCTCTCTTCTCTTCTCCAGTGATATTTACACTGGTCTTCCACGTTTTTGTTTCCTTTCTTTTCCTGTGGCAGGGTTTATCTCATACCCCCCACTGACACCGCGGCTTAGCTCCGACGGCGCCGAAGGAAGGGGGTGGCTACGTGATGACGTATGTTTCTATGGTAACACAGTGGAAGCGACACAGGTACGCACTGGCGGTGATTTCTTGTTGATTCTAATCACCGCTGGTCCGCTTTGTACGCATGCGCCGGCGTCATACACCGGCGCTATATATACAGCTAGCCAGCCTGCCATTTCTTGTTCAGGCACCTATCCAGGTACTATACGGCACACGGTGTACAGCTATAGCCACAGGTAGGTTCTATTTTTTGGGGGCACACACGCTATCCTACTGGTTTTCATTAGACTGACTGCTCATGCATTTTTATATACATAGGACCAGTCTGTGGTGGGACAGTCGGACATTTACTCCGGGGCTATTCAGCCCATACTACTGGTCTCAGCAAACTTGGTGGCTTACTTTTTCAGATAAGAAGTCTATGGGCACACATCACACAATAGGTATCCATCAGCTTTTTACTCTTTCCCATCAGTGAATGTTAAGAATCATTTTTCACTTTCCACTCGTGGGCTTTTTCTGTAGACCTTTTTCAGATCTATATTTTAAAGGGGATCCTGGTCCAGGTTCAGTTCTGTCCCCCCTTCTTCATCATGTAGTTCTTTTTCTTTCACATACTAGACTTGAGGTTCTCTCGGGGACCCCTAGTATCCCTGATGCACTTTTCCAGCTTCCTCTGCACCTGTTTTATTCTGCCTAGTGGTTACCGGGCGGCCACAGTAACACACCTGTCCAGCTCTGTTCTACTTTATATATTTAGTGGGTTTGAAAGAAGTTTGGATATTTCTAATTCTCTTTATTATCATGCAGATGTCGCTGACACTATGCACCTTATGATTGTGCCCTACACAAATATATAATATTTTGAACCTGTGTATGGTAGAATATCAACATGGACTATTTGGTCCTAGTGCCTGCTCACATGGAACCATCATACTGGGTATGTTCATGGGCCGTTCTTTGCATTGTTAGTTGATTTCTCTGTTGATCAGTACCCCTCATTTATAGGTCTATGCACCTTTTTGTTTGTTTATTGTTTATTGATTTTTCATTTTTGATCTAATTATAGCCCTTTCTTTCTTTCCGTATTAATCCTCCTGCTCTGTTTGTATGTATTGTTTGACATGTTTACGCTCTGCTTATATGTGTTATCTGACATATCTCTTTGTAATTTTAGAATATATCTGAATGCTAAATATTGTTTGAACCCCTGACCCCTGATGAAGGTATTTGAACATCTCATACCGGAAATGCGTCGGGCACCTGGGCATTCATATTATATACTACTTTATGTATAACACTTTTATGACATTCCATGTAATTGATGTTGTGCAGATTTGTCATTTGTGGATTTTATATGTTTTTTAATTATTAAAGTTTTCATTTTTATGAATCTTCTGAGTGGGTGGTCTATTCAAAGTCCCAATTAAGGGGGTTACTACTTCTTTGTTCCTTAGCAGGCGGAAGCTCCTCCTTTTAACCCAGTGCTGACTCCTGTGTTTTCTTCTTCCTCGGACGCCACGTGTGTGCGCGTCTACACCCGAGGCAGCAAGTGCTATGCTGGTGGGATGGTGAGTCTGGGGGATTCCTCCTCTCTCTGCTGTGGGGTGTCCTGGTGATCCCGTACCGCTACCAGTGTGGGGGGTGTCCCATTGCAGTGGTCACTCTTGGTGTGGGGGTCTCTTTTTTTCTCTCCTATGGAGTCTCAGGAGCATGTTTCCCCACCTGACCCCCTATCAGAGGCTGCAGGTCCCTCTGGGTCCCAGCCATCTGTTGACGCACTGATGGCAGCCCTGGAGTCCTTTGGTCCCGCGTGGAGGTGGCATTTTGGCGGCGGACTAGCAAGAAGCGTCCCCCACCTTCCCCTGCTTCATCTGTCTCGTCAGACCCTGATCTTATTCAGCTGCCATGGACGGGGCCCACCCTGCGGGGTCTGCGGCAGTGCTCCTAGATATTTCGGACAGTGAGGATGATTCCTCTGCCCCAGTGGCTGCGCATGAGAAAGCATTGGTGGACGCACTGATTGCATCTGTGCAGGAAATTTTAAAAATGGAGGATGCAGCGGCGGCTGCGGTGGTGGTGCTGGTTCCTTTTGGCACTCACAAGCCGCCTTGCGCGGCTTGTGAGTGTTCCCTTATCCCTCCTTTTTTGACAAGTTTGTCTATAAAGAATGGGAGCATCCAAAACGTCCCTTTCTGATCCCAAAGTGCTTCGCTGTGCGCTCTCCCTTTGAGGAGAGTCTTCTCAAAAAGTGGACGACTCCACCTGTGATGGATGCCTGGTTTCTCAACTGAACAAAACCACCATGATTCCGGTTGAGGACTCTCCGGCCTTTAAAGATCCGGCTGACAGGAAGGCAGAGACTCTGAGCCGCACTATGTTCACTATTGTGGGTTCGGGGCTTTAACTGGTCTTGGCTGTTGCCCTGGTGTCTCAAACGCTGACAGAGTGGGCGAAGCTGTTGCGCCGTGACCTCGAGGGTGAACAGTTTCCTCCTGCCTTCAATGAATTAGCGGACCAACTGGTCCAGGGGCTTCAGTTTGTCTGTGATGCCTCTTTGGACGCAGCTCCCTTGCTTTCTAAGCTGTCTGTTTCAGCGGTAGTGCTTCGACGGGTATTGTGGCTGAAGTTTTGTTTTGTCGGACTGCGGACCAGGCCTCTTAAAGAGCCCTAACTGATCTGCCTTTTCAAGGCGATTGATTGTCTGGGGCCACACTGGATGATATCATTAAGAGTGTCACAGAGGGAAGAGTACTTTTCTTCCACAGTCAAAGAAGGGGAATGAGCCAAGTCGCAAGCGTGGTCCTTTCATCTCGGTGCACAGAAAGTTTTTTCATCCCTCAGGGTCCACGGACAAAGGCTCAAAGTCTTTCAAGCCCCCCTCGGGAGGCTCCAAGCGACCCTGGTTGGGCAAACCGAGAGCGGGTTTCTCCAGACCCCCAGATAAGGCTCCTTCGGCATGAAGAGGCGCCCTCACCCCCAGTCCGGGTGGGGGGATGTCTTCGGTGGTTTCCGGGCCCGTGGACCTCTCTGATAAACGTCAAGTGGGTTCACAAAGTGATTCTGTCTGGTTACAAGATCGAGTTCCAGACTTGCCCCCAAGCAGAATTTTTCTGTCCGATCTGCATCTGTCTCCGGACCGCTTGTTAGCCCTCCGGGGCGCGGTGCAAGGCCTATTGCTCCAAGGGGTGATTGCCCCGGTTCCAGTGTCGGAAAGTTTCCAGGGCTTTTATTCAAACCTGTTTACGATCCCCAAAAAAGAGGGTATGATATGTCTGATGCTGGACCTCAAGGCCCTGAACCTCTATGCGCGTGTGCGAAAGTTCAGAATGGAGTCCATTTGTTCCGTGGTTGCATCTCTTCATCAGGGGGACTTTCTTGCCTCCATCGACATCAAGGATGCCTACTTGCACATTCCGATTTATGCACAGCACCAGCGGTTCCTCCACTTTGCTGTGGGAAAGGAGCATTATCAGTTTATGGTTACCCTTTGGTCTTGCCTCCGCTCTTTGGGTCTTCACCAAAGTGTTGGCCCCGCTTCTGGGACTGCTGCGCCAGTGGGGAATTGCTGTTCTGGGCTACCTGGATGACCTTCTGCTGCAAGCAGAGTCCCCAGCGACCCTGAGGGGCGACGTGGAGATCACTGTTCAGACTCTGTCAGATTTTGGGTGGCTGATAAATTACCAAAAGTCTGCATTGATTCCAGCTTGGAAATTGGTTTATCTGGGTTTAACTCTGGATTCGGGTCAGAGTGGTCCTTTCACAGGACAAACTCCATAAATTACAGGCGGCAACCCGCTTACTGCTGTCCAGCGGGTGAGTCTTCCTGCGGATTTGCATGCGGGTGCTGGGCCTGATGGTGTTTACGTTCAAGGCTGTCCCCTTTGCTCAGTTCCATACGAGACCCCTGCAAAAGGAGATCTTGTTAAAACGGGACAAATGTTTTTAGTCTCTGGACAGTCAGATTTGGCTGAGTCAAGGAACCAAACAGTCCCTGATCTGGTGGCTTCGTTCCCCAGCTCTTCGGCAGGGGAAATCCTTTCTGCCTCTGTGCTGGATGGTGGTCACCACCGCTGCCAGTCTGTCCGGGTGGGGAGGAGTCCTGGGCCTGAACTCGGCTCAGGGTCACTGGACCCTAGAAGAATCCAGGCTACCTATCAACATCTTGGAACTCCGGGTGATCAGACTTTGGATCATTGGACGGATCGATTTCAGGGGCTCCCGATACGGATCCAGTCAGACAATGCCAAGGCGGTGGCCTATGTCAACCACCAGAGAGGGACAAGGAGTGTGTTAGCCAGCCTGGAAGTAGCCGGCATTTTACGGTGGGCAGAGCGTTTCATCCCAGCCATCTCTGCCGTTCACATTCCAGGGGTGGACAACTGGCAGGCGGATTACCTCAGTCGCCAAGTATTGGACCAAGGGGATTGGTCCCTTCATCAGGAGATATTTCAACAGATCTATCTACACTGGGGATCTCCAGAGATAGATTTGATGGCATCCCGAATCAAGAGGAAGGTACAGAGGTTTGTTGCCAGATCTCGGCACCCTCTGGCAGACATCTCAGATGCTCTGGTGGCTCCGTGGGGCCAGTATTGTCTGATCTACGCCTTTCCTCTTCTCAAGCTTCTGCCGCGGCTGTTACGTAGGATCGAGGCCGAAGGAATTCCGGTTATTCTAGTGGCCCCTGGCCTCATCGGTCCTGGTATGTCGACCTGGTGCGTCTGGTCGCAGACGCCCCCTGG